>OY856410.1:428150705-428750705 GCA_963693085.1 Alisma plantago-aquatica | reverse complement strand
CTAGCCGTGTGAACCGCCAGAGAACCAGGCGGACAAGCCAATAAGGATGCGCCCAGCCCAGGACACGTGGCCGCTTCTGATAGGCCCAAAAAGGTAAAATTCTTAGAAACTTACAGATTTTCAATAATTCATAATAAATAGCACCGATGTCAGAAAAATGTGAACAAGGTACTGAAATGTTCAGAAAAATAATTAGAACAACATGAGATCATAATATCAGTCTTTTGTTGCACTAATATCAGTGATATCTTGTTAGTTGAGAAATGCTTAATTGATAGTTAATAAATATCAAACAACGACCTAAAATTATGAGAAAATACCATCAAATCAGAATTCATGTTTATAATCCATCTGATGTCAGATATGGTCATGTTGATGTACGAAAATATGTAATTTTCGTATAATGGCTATCTCGGGCTAATAACCCTAAATAAAATGTTATAAATGCATACATGCTCAATAAATGATGAAATTTACAGAGTAAGTTCATATCAGTAATCTGAAGCTAAGATGTAACTTTGATATCAGTTAGATGCATAGAATTAATGTTACATGAGGATGACCCTTAATACATGTGATGTAACCCTCATATGGTTAATGAAAGTGACATAATGTTAAATATGTTCACATAATAATGTGTCACAGGAGTATATCCAGTTGATGAACAATAATCAGGAATATGATATCAATAAGATAAATATAAGACAAGAATACAAGTAATTATGACAATATCCTAATGAGATAAGTAAAACCCTAATGAACATGTTTAGGGTTAAGATGAGATGTAATATGATAAGAACATGATGATAGTATATGATCTTGTCTTAATCAGGTTTGACAAAGATATAGATGACATGAGGAATATGTGATTAGGATATCTCTTTAGAAGGTACGCCATTACCTCTTACTTGGCTTATTATACAATATGCTTGTGTTATATGTGTAGTAAAATACTTGGCATATGGTATTGGATGAAATGATTGTTCTTGCATGATATCTTGTTTGATTTTCTATAATTATGGCTATGAACACATGGAACATATGATATCAGATCCATCATATGATAGCACTAAACTCTTTGGTAGTACATTGCATTGAAGTGATCTCAAACTCTTTGGTAGTAGATCACATGTGTTAGATCTCAAACTCTTTGGTAGTAGATCACACGTTAAATGATCTCAAACTCTTTGGTAGTAGATCATAAGGCCTAAAAACATCAAAGCCCTTGGGGGGCAGATGTACAAGATATATGATGGAAATGTGATTAAAAATATGTGTTCTCTTTTGCTAATGAATATCTTTGTGCAAGTATTTGCTTTTCTTATATTCTTCTATTACTGCCAAGTATTAGTTTTATCTTATTGCCAAGATATGATGAGAGGTAAATAAAAGACACGTAGGCGTACTCAGTACAATATTCTTGAATATTGTGCTGACGTGTACCGCATGTAATCTTTTGTTTAGGTTGTGGTAATGCTCTTGAAGATCTGGTATAGATGAGAGTTGTGTGGCGAGCTGATGTACAGGTGGAAATGTTGTATTAAGATCCTATAATTTAGATGTAGTACATGTATATGTATAGTTTACTGTTCAAAATGTAATATCAAATGTTGTAACAATTCATGTTGTAATTATATGTTGAATGGTGAACATGTGTGTATGGTTTTATTATTGTTCATGTACATGTGCTACTGATTATTTCCTTCTGACTCCTTTGATTTTCTTCTTCTTAGCCTGGTGTTGGGTGTTTAAATTGGGATTCTCGCTGAGGTGAGGGTTTAAATTTGGACGTCACACATCAGATTAAGTTTTAAAAAATCCGGAGACGTCACAAGTGGTATTAGAGCATGAACAATACCAAAGCCTGACATTTGCTCATTATGCAACACAAAACTAAAGAACCTTGAACTTAATAATCTTTAGGGTTAGATTAGTCATCTTTTATAGACTGGATCTGACCTAGCCTCTAGGTTAGCACCTAGATGTCTGAGAACTAGGTTTAGATTGGTGCTTGTTGTATAACACGTCCTTAGATGTCGTTCTTTCCTTGTAGTGCAGCGGTATGGGACGTTGCACTATTTGGAAATGACGTGCATCAAGGGAAGAGAAACCCTAGACATATTATGCATGTTGTCTAGAGTAGCTACACTAGTCTACCCCTTTTTCTCACCCTTTTCACTAGTTTTCATGACACTGTACTCTCTACTATGTGTGGGACACTCATTTTTAGGATTTGGCTTTTGATTCCAAACGGATCGAACCTTGATAGTTTTCTCTGACGCTTGTTTTATCGGAGAAAAACTATATAATATTTTATAATGTATATGTATTACAAAAATGTGTCCCCACACATGTACGAGTAGGAGGTGGTCATGCAACCTAAGTGAAAGTGAATGACATCAGTCTAGAAGAGAGAGTAGTTCTAGATTAGATGTCTAAAGACTTTTTTGATATATATATGATAGATGGAATAGATGATATAAGTTTGATGATATGATGTAAGTCTTATATGGATGATATAAGATGATTAAGATGATATATGTTTGTCTTGAGGATTGGAGTTCATATTTGAGGTTTTGAGATAAGTCTTGATAATGAAGTATGCATTCTTTTATGTGATAAGATATGATAAGTTAAGACAAGGTTGTGAGTCAGCATGAGCCTCAAGCTCTTTTACAAAGGAGGACCTCTAGTGTTAGGACCAGTTTTAGGGTTAACTCCAAAGTGAGTGAGACCCACAAGGAGAAGTTCAGAGAACCTAAACTCCAAGATATGAGAATTTTGAGATATGTGATATGATATGTCCTAAACTAGACTACTCCCGAGTGAATGAGTTGAGTGCTTAATGCATGATTCCTATAGATATCTTGAACCCTAGATGTCCTTAGGAGGACCAAACCCTAGAGTCAGAGAGAGGCTGGTTATATATGTATATGCAAATAAGGAAATATGAGTACCTACCATCTGGGTGAGGGAGAGAGCCCAAGACCCTGGAGGAGGTTGATGTGTTAGTTTTCGTGAAGCCTCATACTCGGGTTGGTGGTTTCCCACATAGGAATCTAGTGGTGTATATAAGAGAGCTTTGGGTAAGATGTTTCATGGGTAGAGACCTATGAAGAGGATGTCATAGCATGTTTTGATTTGTGCTTATGTGGCTAGAGCTAATAAAGCTATCACTAGTGCTAATGAGGTATGCCTGTGAACCCTAGACTAAGAGAGGAAAGGTAAAGTATGTGCATATGAGATACTCATAGAGTTGAGTTAGCTCAGAGAGACTGAGCATGGAACTACCCTCGTGATATGGGTCAGGATAACCTCCGTTGGGACTACATAAAGTTTTTATACATGTTTCACGAGCCACTTGTAGAAGTTTGTTAGCAAAACCATAATATAATATATGTAAGCATGTGATCTAATCTCAAGATGTGATATATAAATATGATATGCTGTAAACCTAGAGATGGTTAAATACATATCAATGCATAAATGGTTAACCATATACATAAATAATGATGACAATGTGATATAGTTGGTTAATCTTGTGATGAAAACTTCTTAAATGTGACAATTTATAATGAGCAATGAGATAAGATCATAGGAGAGATATATGTTACACGAGGTGCTAATCTTAGTGCTTAATAAAGAAAAAAAATGTAATTTGAAGATTAGCACAACATAATGACTATGACATCTTGTTATGATCTATATGGATAAAGTGGGTTAACTTTAGTTAACTCCCTCCTAAAAGGCATATGTTAATGTTGAACATGTTCTAACAAATTATCTCAATAAAATGTTGATGACGCCTTGATGTATGGGTTAACTTGGGTTAACTCCTTGGGAACATGGTAATATGATGTTGAATAATAACACATGAATAAAGATGAAGATGCAACCCTAATATATGAGATATGGAATGACATAAGCTAAGCTTCTAAACCTTGAGTTCAACCCTGAATGGAGTGTTTGTGCACCCAAGATGGTTGTAAACCTCCTAATAGTGCTTTCGATACATAGTTCTTGGTAACCTTTGCGGATATGTTACACAGAATAGTGCCTACACGTGGATGAAGGCAAGATAAGGTTTTCCCTAGAAGTATGAGTATGGTTTACTTTCGAGGACGAAAGTTCTTTTAAGATGTATATGATGTGACAAAGTGGGTTTTCTGGCTTAATTTCGAGGGCAAAATTTCTTTTAAGGTGTGTAGGATGTGATGGAGTAGACTTTTGGAGTCCTTAGGTGTCCAATGACTTAAGTGAAAATATATGTTTGAGTTAGATTGAGAGTTCCAAGCTTTTGATAAAGTAGGTGCGTTGACGTGAGCTTCATATCATGATTAAGATCTCTCTTTTTATGTCTTTTTGAGGAATTTAATCGGATGATATAATAGTTGATTTTTTAGCACCAAATTTGAGTATAAGGTAGCTTGAGTGGTAGGGAAGCTATGGTTAAAATATGATGGCAATCGAATATTCCTATAGAGAGTTACGAAGGTTGAAGTTTGTGATAATATGTGCATTTTGAGGATTAATAGACCAAAGTTTAATAGTTGGGCGGTGTCACGCCCATGTATCTTTGTTTGGGTCTGTGTGGCCTAATTCTGGCCTTGGATCTCAGATCCAATGGTTTTGGCTTTTCCCCAAGTTGGAAGTCACTCTTTCACATAGTGGCTGCTTGGGAGCAGTCAGATGGTTGTTTTGGATGACTATGGCCTTTGGATGCAGACTGGGAGGTGGAGAGCTGCCATGGTTTTGCTCTAGCACAATAGAAGTAGTGGGATAGAGATAGCTGTGTGCTTGGATGCATCACGATCTCCCACCATGTATGGAAGTGGGACACGAACGGGGCAGTTGCCCTTGCATCCACCTGACCCTCGGCTTGGGTGGTTTTTAGTGCGACAAAGACAGAGAACAAGCTCACCCTCCCACACGAACTGCTTCTCCTCCACAACAAGGTGAAACTCAGGAAGAAGCTTCCTTGGTGGACGGTGACGACACAGTGCTTGAGCATGGTAGGTCGTGAGTGGGAGTGAAGGGAGACCGAGATCCAACCCCCACACCGTCACTTGCCCCTCTCCACGGTATTTGTAGGTGGTGCGAGTGAAAGGTATAGTTTCTCTGATTCATCTTCGACGTTGATCTACCTCGATGGGCTTGTCTGAGATCATGATGGAGCACCGGTGCATAGATGAACGACACCCATGGGATGAAGACCGCTACGGCGACAGCGGCTTCGAGCAAGAAGAAGTCGGCGCCCTATCACCTGCCTAGGAGTCAGAGGCTGGAGCTTGGTGGCTCAGCCCACAGACGGCCAAGGAAGGATACCCGACGGCTATCCAAAGAGGCCGAAGGAGGGGATTAGACCCGGGCGGAGTCCTTGGCGCCGCACAGCAGGACTAGCCGCGAGCCCAGAGGAGTCGTTTTGTGGAAGGGGGGAGCCGCCGCGGTGCTCTGTTTCACAGAGGAAACAGAGCCTGTTAGCCTCACGAGAATGAAAGAGGACAGATCGGGTCTAGCCGTGTGAACCGCCAGAGAACCAGGCGGCCAAGCCAGTAAGGATGCGCCCAACCCAGGACACGTGGCCGCTTCTGATAGGCCCAAAAAGGTAAAATTCTTAGAAACTTACAGATTTTCAATAATTCATAATAAATAGCACTGATGTCAGAAAAATGTGAACAAGGTACTGAAATGTTCAAAAAAATAATTAGAACAACATGAGATCATAATATCAGTCTTTTGTTGCACTAATATCAGTGATATCTTGTTAGTTGTGAAATGCTTAATTGATAGATAATAAATATCAAACAACGACCTAAAATTATGAGAAAATACCATCAAATCATAATTCATGTTTATAATCCATCTGATGTCAGATATGGTCATGTTGATGTACGAAAATATGTAATTTTCTTATAATGGCTATCTCGTGCTAATAACCCTAAATAAAATGTTATAAATGCATACATGCTCAATAAATGATGAAATTTATAGAGTAAGTTCATATCAGTAATCTGAAGCTAAGATGTAACTTTGATATCAGTTAGATGCATAGAATTAATGTTACATGAGGATGACCCTTAATACATGTGATGTAACCGTCATATGGTTATTGAAAGTGACATAATGTTAAATATGTTCACATAATAATGTGACACATGAGTATATCCAGTTGATGAACAATAATCAGGAATATGATAACAATAAGATAAATATAAGACAAGAATACAAGTAATTATGAGAATATCCTAAGGAGATAAGTAAAACCCTAATGAACACATTTAGGGTTAAGATGAGATGTAAGATGATAAGAACCTGATGATAGTATATGATCTTGTCTTAATCAGGGTTGACAAAGATATAGATGACATGAGCAATATGTGATTAGGATATCTCTTTGGAAGGTATGCCATTACCTCTTACTTGGCTTATTATACAATATGCTTGTGTTATATGTGTAGTAAAATACTTGGCATATGGTATTGGATGAAATGATTGTTCTTGTATGATATCTTGTTTGATTTTCTATACTTATGTCTATGAACACATGAAACATATGATATCAGATCCATCATATGATAGCACTAAACTCTTTGGTAGTATAGTGCATTGAAGTGATCTCAAACTCTTTGGTAGTAGATCACATGTGTTAGATCTCAAACTCTTTGGTAGTAGATCACACATTAAATGATCTCAAACTCTTTGGTAGTAGATCATAAGGCCTAAAAACATCAAATCCCTTGGGGGCAGATGTACGAGATATATGATGGAAATGTGATTAAAAATATGTATTCTCTTTTGCTAATGAATATCTTTGTGAAAGTATTTGCTTTTCTTATATTCTTCTATTACTGCCAAGTATTAGTTTTATCTTATTGCCAAGATATGATGAGAGGTAAATAAAAGACATGTAGGCATACTCAGTACAATATTCTTGAATATTGTGCTGACGTGTACCGCATGTAATCTTTTATTTAGGTTGTGGTTATTCTCTTGAAGATCCAGTATAGATGAGAGTTGTGTGGCGAGCTGATGTACAGGTGGACATGTTGTCTTAAGATCCTGTAGTTTAGATGTAGTACATGTATATGTATAGTTTGCTGTTCAAAATGTAATATCAAATGTTTTAACAATTCATGTTGTAATTATATGTTGAATGGTGAACATGTGTGTATGGTTTTATTATTGTTCATGTACATGTGCTACTGATTATTTCCTTCTGACTCCTTTGATTTTCTTCTTCTTAGCCTGGTGTTGGGTGTTTAAATTGGGATTCTCGCCGAGGTGAGGGTTTCAATTTGGACGTCACACATCAGATTAAGTTTTAAAAAATCCGAGGACGTCACAGTTATCTTCCTTTATTTAATAGAGATTAAACTTATCCAAATTGTGGGGTTCATCAGTGTGTTTCATATACACAACTTGATCATTTAAGTATTTAAGACACTTATCCTTATTCTATGAAATGCTCCTTTTTCCTTCTTTTCTGTCCTCCTTATTTCAATTAATTTTCTTATAAAAAGCCATGTGCAAATGATAAACAACCATTAGTGGTCACCCATACCACTTCTAGAGAATTCTACATAATTCTCATTAGTACATTACTTATTATCCATTATCTTTTGTCTTTTTCTTGATAAACCATGTGCAAATGAAAAACAACCATCAGTTTTCTTCTTTTCCTTTATCCCTTGTATCCATTATTGGATTAATCACAATAGTAGGAACAACAAATTCACAACAAGGGAAAATTTTACAAAACAAAGCCACACTTTCAAAGCAAAACATAACATATTTCGAATAAGTCCCTTTTATTCACATGATTGCATTTCAAGTATATAATTGCATGTGTAAAATTAGGTTATAACATCCTTCCCCTCTTATAAGAATTTTGTCCTCAAAATTTGACTAATCAAGCATCCATGTCAATCTTTAGCTCCCATGTGGCTTCATCCTCTTCAGGATGCCTATAAAAAACTTTTACCATCTCTTTCTTTTTATTCTTGAGCTCTCTCTCTCACCTTGGTATCCAATACCCTCACAGGTGACTCAGGGTATGTCATCCTCCCTTGGAGTTTAATAGGCTCAATGCTCATCAAACGGCTAGGATACTTCACATGGTGCTTCAGATCAGTCCATGGAACACATCATGCATCATACCATAATGTGGGGGTAAGTATATGCATTCTAAAATCTCAAACGGACCTACATATCAGGGACTCATTTTTCCCTTATTCTTATGTACAGCTCGAAGGGGTCGGATTTCTAGAAACACATGTTCACCAATAGTGAAGTCATAGTCAATCCACTTCACATCAGCATATGAATTCTATCAATCCATGGATCTCTTTATCCTCTTCTTAATCAAATCGACTTTATCATCATATAAGTGTAGTTCCCCTAACCTCTACAAGGTTCTCTCACTAACATCACCCAGTGAAGCAGTGACTGATACGACCTCCCATAAAGAGGTTCATACAGAGGCATCCTAATATTGTCTTGGTAACTACTATTGTGGGGACACTCAGCTAAGGGAAAACAACGCTCCCATGATCCACACCGGTGAGCACACATGCTCTCAACAGATCCTCTAAGGTCTGAATCATCCTTTCTGACTAATCACCAGTCTGAGGAATACAAACTATTTTTGTAGCATATAATTCAACTTGGTCGGACAACTTGGAGATAATCTTTAAGATGAGAAAGTGCACTGACTTGGTTAGGTGGTTCACCACAACCCATATCACACCATATCCTTTCTTTGTCTAGGGGAGACCCTTCACAAAGACCATAGTGATTTGGTCGTATTTCCACTCAGGTATTTTTATTGATTACAGTAACCCACCGGGCCATCAGTGTTCAGCCTTCACCATCTTAGCATGTGAGGCAACTGGCTACATATACTACTATGTCTCTCTTCATTCTAGGCTATAAGAAAAATCACTGTAAATCTTCAAATACCTTCTTGATTCCATGGTGCATGATAAATTTAGACTACTACTAAACTTTCAAGTCCTTAAGGTGAATCTCTAGGAACTCAAGTATGACTTTTATATTGGATTCCACAATACAAATCCACCGGGAGATGTACTTAAGGCTTCTTCATCAGCCCTTCATCTCAACTAACTCTGGGTCATCTAACTAGGTTGTTACAAGATCTTGCATCCATTATTTTCATCACCATATTCAAATTTATAGAATTCAAATTCCCATTGATAATTATATTCTCTTTTGTAATTTTGGATATTACCATGTTCACCTAGGTTTTCCAAACCATTTATCCAAAATTCTCTCCTAAGGGCGTGGTAATTCCTTAAATCTCCAATTATTCTAGAATGATTTCAACTTTAGTATTTATTTCTAATATGGTATGTGTCTTCCTAATCTTGCACACTCATAACAAGATGAAATAAGCATTTGGTTGCAGTCCAAATATAAAGCTTATCTCATTCCAAGAGTAGAGATGGTGCATCACACATTACCATATTATTTTCATATTAGGTTGAGTCATTTTCCACATACCACCATTCTATTCACACTTGTAGGAAAACCTTTCCTCATAACCTTTGAGTCTTATCCTAATTCCTATTTATGATCCTTCGTCATTCCCTCAAGGTCTCTAGGCTGTCGATACTTTTGGGGTGATCTCACCCTTATGCATCTAGGGAGTGCCTCTTGCATTTACACCTTGGGCCCCATGAACTCATGAAGGTGACCAATCTCCTTACTCATGGTCCTCGAGAAAACACAGTTGCTACCTCCCGACTGTATGGTGTTGTGCATTCAGGGAACAATAAACCCATGCTCCCATTGGTCTCATCCCTACTTGAACTTAGGATTGACTTAGGGTCCTATTTGGATGCCCCAACTTTATTTTATTTCTTCATACATTTTGCTTATGTTTCCTCTGATCACATCCAAGCACAATGCAACCTTCAATATTCCCTTACCTAAATTTCCTTCATCTATTAGGTCATACTCAATTTCCTTTATGTCCCCTTATTGGATTCATGGTGACCTTATCCTCTAGGCCTGATCCCACTATATTGATCACTTCCATGGTGACTCTCCCTCATGTCCCTTAGAGATGGTATACATGGGTGCAAAGACCCATACTCAAGATATGTTCTTTTATCTTTCTTGCACTTAAACTCTCAAGTTATTAAGTGATTGTGAATGTTACTCTAGTTTTAGAACTCACTCTTTTAGGAAGGGTCCTTTAC
Organism: Alisma plantago-aquatica; assembly: GCA_963693085.1. Lineage (NCBI taxonomy): Eukaryota > Viridiplantae > Streptophyta > Magnoliopsida > Alismatales > Alismataceae > Alisma > Alisma plantago-aquatica. The sequence continues at coordinate 428,740,485 of OY856410.1, read as the reverse complement.
TAGGAAAAGATAAAACTAATACTTGGCAGTACCAAGGTTCACAAAAACATACTTGAATCCAAAGATTATATCCTCACATGTAGACATATTTCCTACTATTCCACCCATGCATGTGGCTAGCAAGTAGAGAACTTATTAAACCATTTCTAAGTTTTTTGTGATAACATCCCCCTTCATCACCTCATGAGGTTGGGTACGTAAATATGACAATATGGTGGTGCTAAACCAACTTGTATGAGGGCCTGTAACATCTCGAGATTTGAGGCCTCGCATAATGATCTTAAAAGGAATGATTGGACTACCCATATCACCAAGGTGCACCTCCTTTTCTGGGAGCCCATCACTAAGAACTCCATAGTTGAGCATGCTCAACTTGGAGTAGTATTACGATGGGTGACCTGTCGGGAAGTTGATCCTGGCATGCGCGTGAGTGAGGACAAAGCACACAGTTAAGGCTAGTAGTGGTCTGTGGGGACAGTCGTCATTCGAGAAACACTACTAGAGCCTTGGGCGGTGGGCCTGGGCATTACAAATGGTATCAGAGCCAAAACCCCTCCAGTAATTGGGGCCCACATAGGCATGGCATGCCATTCTTGAGCCGTGCGGTCCAGGCATGTAGGAAAGGGCTATCCATGGTTGATGTAGCCACCCTTGCGTTGGTATTCCTTAATCAGGAGATAGGTGTCCATGGGCCATTGTGGGTCCGCACTGAAATGGGGTCAGATTATGAGGCCATATAGTTGAACCTTGACGAGGACTTCAAGAGTCTAAGTGGGGGAGATTGTAGCATCTCAAAATTTGAGGCCTCATATAATGATCTTAAAAGGAATGATTGGACTACCTATATCGCCAAGGTGCACCTCCTTTTCTGGGAGCCCATCAATAAGAACTCTATAGTTAAGTGTGCTCGGCTTGGAGTAGTATTGGGATGGGTGACCTGTCAGGAAGTTGATCCTGGCATGCACGTGAGTGAAGACAAAGTGCACAGTTAAGGCTAGTGGTGGTCAGTAGGGACAATCGTCATTCCTGAAACTCTACTAGAGCCTTGGGCAGTGGGCCTGAGCGTTACAAGGCCCATTAAACATATATCCAAGTTCAAAAGGGTTTTTCTTTAATTACAACTTGAGGAAGGTGCCATACTCCACCTCTATGAGCTCAGTCAATATCAGGTAGCACAGTATATATATTAGATACCACCACATTCCCTCTTTGACCTCAGGACCTCGGGTTTACCTCCTTAGCATTGGTCATCTAAACTACATAATGTAGCCACTCAAGCATGTACCGAGCCAAGAAATTATATGGCATTATTTACTTAGATTCCTACTAACGATAAATTCTTATCCAACTCTATATCTTTCATCTAAATAGCCCTTAGTGTCCCACATAGGGACTACTAATCTCGAGTATGAGGTTTCAACATATTACCATTCCTTACCTCTCTAGGATCCCCAAGTATGAGGCTTCAACATATTACCATTCCTTACCTCTCTAGGATCTTGGGACTCCCTCTCCCTCACCTAGATGATAGGCACTCATATCATATACATGTATATGCAAGCAACCTATTTCTTCTTCTCTAGGGTTTGGTCTGTCCAGGGACATCTAAGGTACAACAAGCCTCTAATGATCCTACATGTAGCAACTCAACTCATCCACTGGTGGTAGTTAAGTTTAGGAAATATCATACAAATGTTTCTCATAATTCCTCATGCCTTGGAGTCTAAGTTCCTGACTCCCTCTAGGTCTCACTCCCTCCTGGAGCTAACCTTATAACTAGTCCTAATACTAGGGGTTCCCTTTTGTAGAAGAGTTCGAGGCTCCCGTCAATTCACATCTTATCCTCACCTATCTTATCTTATCAGAGAAGCACACATACATTTGTATTATCATATCTTATGTCTTACTTCAAAACTAAAGTCAAATTCTAAAATACGAATGAGGTCATCATAAATCATATTATGTCATTATGTCACACTAAACTCCTCATTCATATCCTTCAATACTCTATCTCATAATCCAATAGGCATCACCAATCTGGCATAGAACTAATCGCTTTCCCAGCATTGATGTCACTCACTTGCATGTAGGTGAATGCCTATCTCCTACTCATATCTAAGTGGGAACACACTTCTATTAGGGTTCCCACCTAGAGGAGTTTATATTTTCTAGTCCAAACATGACCTTAGTGTTTTATCTCCCTCTTGATCTTTTCTCCAATCTTGGGTTGACCCACCAAAGGTCAGGACGCCAAACGTTGCACTAAGGGTTATACAACCACTTAGTGTCTATGTTTCACATGTATATCCAAGTCTTTCACCTATATGATGCATGTCCTATTCTACATACATGCGTGCATGGAAAAACTATGGTATCCCATCTTATGGGGTTTTATCTTTCTCTATCCACTTGCTTAAGATTTGGTGGGGTTATTGTTTTTCTCTTGCTTTGCTCATACCCCAGGATTAAGGCTTAAGGTTGAGGTTAGGGGCTACAACATGTACTTTTGGGTTTTGCAATTCCTTTGACCTGCTAAGGTTGTTTCCCAGACCAACCCTAGTTCCATCTAGGGTTTAGCCATAATACTTTTTCTTCATATCATTATTTCAACCTATATTATTTGGTAGAGGATGTCTTAATCCCTAATATCCATAATCCTAATAATCATAAGGGATAAAGAGAGAAGATACATGTACTTGGGAGCGAAGGAGGTCGAGAAGTGATGAAATTAGATGAGAAATTCTAGAGGTATGTTATTTCAAGTAAGGTCCTCTAACTTTGTCTAGGACGGATGCACGGGTATGAGAATTCTCATAAGATGACTAGCGGTGTAGAGGAAAATATTGCTAGCCCCAAGGTAGTGGTTTTTACTAGACACCATTGTCTTTGGAAAACACTCTAATAATTCCCTTGGGGCTCTATGAAACTCATAATATTTAATAATTATTAGAGGTTAAATGGTAAACCCTTCTCTGATACCAAATGTAATGACCCCCTCCCCTCGTATCCCGTATTCGGGGGACCTATAGGGTAAGGGCCATTACCTTTATTACATGATTGAAGTTTTAGCAAATAATTAGAAATATTTAATAAATTTTCACTAAATAGGAATGACTTTGTAAAAGAGTAACTTTCCACAATGGAATTACATAATATGGTTTTCTAAAGTTTTGCAACAAGAAACAAAACTAACTAAATCCTCCAGAGGTAACATTAATTCTTTTTTGTTTGGTGCCTTTTTCATTAGAGTCCGTTATCAATTAAACGTGTAGCAATAACAACAAATTATCCTAAAATACTGACAAACAAAACAATCAGTCAGTATAACAAGTTATACTGGTATGTGGGGGGAATAAAAAGTTTAAATATACTTATAACGACATATCCACAACAATTATTGTTATAAAAACAAAATTTATTGTTTTATGTATAACTTCTCAACCCATTTTACTCAACCTCTGACATACCCTCTCTTAGGGTTTTTCCCTATAGCGGACTTTAGGCCACCTATCAATCTGAATCTAGGTTCCTTGTTAGCCACCTATCAATCTAGAGCTAAGTGTCATGTAGGTCTTCCCAGTCTGGGGCATGACCAGTTATGATTTTCCCAATCTGGGGCCTGGTCTTTAGTGATCATCATGACTTTTCATTTCTTTTCATTCTCTAATTTTCAGAGTTGGTATGCAGGATTAGAGAAAGTTATAAGCATAAAATAGTGATAGCCATAGTGACTTTATAGACTATAGGAAATAAATAAACATGCAAGCATTTAATTTTAAGCAATCCAGCAAACCTTGGTAAAATGCCGTGAAACTAATGTGGTTAGTCATAGGCATAACCACATACCTTTGCTTTCATGTAGAATCATTTAGAATAATTTAAGCACATTCAATCAATCCAATCAACAGATCCAAGAAATTTAATAGTTAATCTGCATATAAGTGCTAAAGTGTCACCATTTCATATGAATCAAAATCAAACCTTCTTGAGTCCTAGTCAAGGATTTAGGTTTTCTTGATATCAATTTATCATTAATTTTATGGTTCGATAACCTAATTCTCATGATTATCGATTTAGTGACTTAAGAAAGCTAACTCGTATTAGGTTTGCCATGATTATCAAATTTGTCATATTATTGTGTCATATGTATTAGATTCAATTGTGTTTCTTACTATTATTGCAAAGCATGATCTTTAACCCTAATAATTCACATGTATGGTTAACCACTTTAGAACACCAATTATTATTGTTAATATCTTGGTCATCTTATTTCTCATATTATTCAACAATATCATATTATAATATCAAAGAATAGCTTTTTAATATTTTTGACATTTTAATGTCCAAAACTAGGGTTTTAATGTACTAATCACTTACTAAACATGTATTCATGATACTTTTGGAAAAGGAATCATAATCAAGGTCAGAAAGTATTTTATTTAGATTCCTCAATTTTTTTTATTAAAATGATATATAACATTGCCATTTCCTGAGTTACTAATTTGTTTCCAGAATATTTGCAAGATTAAGCATATATAGGCCAATCATATACAGACACATCGACAACTTACTTATTTTCTGCACTAGCTACCTGGGTATCGATAAAAAGACACATGTACCCCTTGTGTTGATGCATCCACCCAGGGCTATGTAGGTATTTTGAGATAGGGCTATCCCCTTTCTCATGATGGGGGTCCTGTGCACATGTCGACACACGGTGCTACTGCGGAGAGCCATGACCCTAGGCTTCTCAACTGAAAACACCACACCCAAAGATCCTACATGATCATGTCCTAGCTTGTCCTCACTGCAGTCCAAGAGATGCTACCCCTTTAAAGCTCCATGTTACCTTCTTCTTCAACACAATGTAACCTTAGTAAGTTTTCACCATTGACAGAGAGTCATTTATCCCCTCCTTCTTATCCTCATCGACCATGCACCCGAGCTTTCCCCGAGGCTTTAGCCTCCTCCACCCCATAATGGTCCTACCCTAGTCATCCATGCCGCCAGGCTACTCCTTCCTGCTTCTTGTGTGGTGAGGTGTTACAACGTCCAAAACATCCTTACAGAGACTTGTATGGGTGCCGCCCATGGGTGATGGTAGGAGGAGGAAGGTCTAATTCATCATGGTGTCCCTCTAGAACTAAATAACCATCTGCATCCACCGTTGTGGAGTTTCTCTAGAGTTCGATGATCGATTAGGGAACAAGGCTAGTGACAAGACTTCTTCAAACTACAAAGTCTAGATATGTTGTCCGCCATTTCTGAAGGGGGCCTTATATAGGTCTTAGTAGGGTCCCTAGAGTCATGACCAACTAGGTAAGCAAGGAGGGAATGAGGGAAGCCTAACACAACGATCTACATTTCCTTTGGTGGGTAGGAGATGAAATCATGGTTCACGAAGATGGAAATTTCTATCCTCACATTAATCCATCAACCTCCCCCACATAAGCGTTATACTTCTATATTCTTTACAAAAAGGTATTAAGAATTACCTACTTCTTACTTTTTTTTTATTGGTCAACTCCTACAACATGAAGGTTCATTAAGCAAAACAAAACTATTAAGAAAGGTGTTTTTGACACACATTGGGTGATAATTCATCAAGTTGCAATCTAGATTATTTTTATTTTCTCTTTGTTTAATGTACCCCTTAAGTTATCTTCCTTTATTTCATGGACATAAATTATTTTCCAAATTGATGGGTTTGTTGGGGTGTTTCATATACAAAACTTGCTCATTTAAGTATTTAATGCACTTATCATTATTCAGTGAAACACCCCCTTTTTTCTTCTATTATATACTCCTTATTTAAATTTCTTTTCTTATCAGAAACCATATGCAAATGAAAACCAACCATCACTGGTCATCCATACCACTTTCTAGAGAATCCTATATAATTCTGACAAGTACATTACTTATTATCCATTACCTTTTGCTTTTTATTGAAATAGGACTTTCTTATTTTCCTTTTTTTCATTATATCCATTATTAGATTACAAAAATCGTAGGAACCACACAATTCACAACATGGAAATTTTTTACAAAAGATAGACACACATTTAAATTAAATCATAACATATTTCCATTATGTCCTTTTTATTCACATGATTGCATTTCAAGTATATAATTGCATGTGAAAAATCAGTTTATAATAGAATTTTCATCAGTCATGATATGTGATATCAAACCAAACAAATTGGTACTTGTTAGAGAACAATGTACTAGACCAAACCACCTTAATAGTGATACATGAAACCCATTAATGGTAATCAAAATCTACTCTTAGAGGGATGGTGGTGATTGTGATTCTTAGACCTAAACTCACTACACGTATCACATGTCATTTAGTGCACTTAGACATAATCCAACATGAACTTGAATAAGTGTTACCACAAAGGTGATACTCATGTATACTATGACACATGGGGATGATTGTGAGTGATGTAGATGGGATTTGTCCCTCCTACATGAGTATGATATCCTGGCCACTTGATTAGCATGACTAAGAAATGCATGGAAATGCACATATGAGTCAATATGTGGTATTGAGCTCACATATATATCAGAAAGTCTTCTCTAGTTCAAGAAACATAGATTCAATGTTGAAGAGGATGATTATTCCATGCCTTGATATCAATCTATATATCAGTGACAATGGAACTATAGAAACACTATGAAACCAATAAAGATTGTAGGTTGAAGTTGTTATCCAACTTTCCATTTACTCGGGTACCAACAATGTGTTGCTAGATACCGCTCTTTGTTTGTGATGTCATAAACTGGTTACGAACATTCACTGCAAATGTAAACTGCAACCTATATGGTCACACACATATGATACACTTAGAAAATGTATTTTTCCATGAATAATGGTTAAATTGATTACCAAAGTGTTTAGGTATTCAATTTAAACATCAATTGACTTATTGGACTCTAAACCGATCAGTTTAGGCGTTAGGCTAATTGGAAATTGCATTGGATGAATTTTGGATGAACCAAGGCATGAACCGACTGATTCACTTAGTGAACCAATCATCTCAAGGTTTTTGTATGACCACTTCATGAGATGAACCACTTGGTTCATAGATCAATTCAATTGCATCATAGATTAAAGCTGACACCATTTTGTACATTTACTGGATTCAAATTGCCAATATAGTTGTGATTGGGAAACATAATGAAATGACTAGTTCAAGGGTTGACTTATTAGATCACATTCCAATCAATCGGTTCAGCCACAAACCGATAATTTCATAGCTTGCAGGTTGAGAAAGTTTGTGAATTTCTGGTCCCTTCCACTCCCACACAGACTGGGAATCCTGACCCTAACCCTCCTATAAACAGAGGGGTATTGGGGGCTTCCAAGAGACACAACTCAATTACCTGTTACAGTTGTTATCTTCTCAGCTTGTAGTAATCGAGAGAACCCAATCAAATCTTTCTCGATCAAGGGAGGGATAACAAGGGAGAACAATTGTGGGAGAGAAAGTTGGTGCTAGTATACAAATGTGGAGGGACAACTCCTTCCTGTCTATTCTTCTAGTATGATAGGAGTTTGTGGTGGTCCATGTGAAGTACCATAGAGGCAAGAAGGTTGTTGTTTTCACTAGGAGGACAATGTCAGGCTTCCGTCTATGGTGATTAACCAGGAACTGCTACAAACATTGTCTGGTGTGACTTGAAGAAAGATGCACATCTATGACGAGGAGATTGTTGCTAGACTTGCTCCTGGACCAGGTATATCCTCAAAATGATCATATTCCTTATATAGTTGTTGATATGATCTACTATTATAAGGAGAATATAGTAGTTAAATTTTTATTTCTACTTCCTATTATGTAGTCATATTTCCTTACAGTGGTATCCGAGCCATGTCAGTTCACTATATATTTGGATAATTTGTGTGATCAGGTTTTTAGTTTTTAGCGTTTATTTATTGCATATGATGTGAATATTATTGTGCATATCCAATCAAATACCACATACAATCCCAAATTTATTTATTTATATATATAATATATATATATATATATATATATATATATATATATATATATATATATATATGAAATTTACATGTGTCATCCTAAAAACTGGTTCTGATGGTGGATGTGTAGTGTGGTTATGACCAATAACCCAATTATTTGTGTGTGGTGGTTGTGTGTTTATTCCTATTTCATTTGGGTTTGCATACCAATTCTCTACCTTATCTTCCAATTGAAAAAGTATTATTCTCTCCTACCTTTTCTCTCCTAGAATATAACTTGAAGCTTCTCTACAATCATGTAATATTAGGATAGTTTAAATTATTATTACATTAAAGATGATGAGACACCTATCTCAAACGTTAAACCGACTGAATGAGGATAGGAGGATCCAAATCGATCAAATGGATGCCCAAACTAATCGACTTGAGGATCTAGAAGATGGTGGACTGGAGACTAGGCAACTAGTAGACCACCAACTTACCAGCCAGGAAGCGAGCCGATTGGTTAAAGGGTTGAACCAATCAACCCAGATTAGCAAATAAAAATATTTATCAACAATTGGGTTCTACATGAGATGTAGACCCCAGGTTGTGATAATTCCTTATGTCTCTAAGGAATTACAATAGAATGGCCATGACCATCACATTTGTTTTGTTGCATGGTTTTTTTGTGGGATATAACATGTATACAATACATACTATATATATTTGGTGACTGGATTTGTATATGTATCATAAAAATATAAATCCCTTAATACATATTAAGCCTAGGATGCTTTCCATAAGAATCACACATGAAAAGCTTGATCGACCAAGCGTAGGTTATGCCAAAGTGTGGTTGATGAATTGGATAATTGTTGTTCTCACATGTTGTTTATTATGAATTTTTAAGAATTTATTGTTTGTTTTGATATCATTTGTGCATTATTTATCATTATTATCATGTTACATTTAGTTTCATCACTTATTTTTACTATTCCAAATCATCTATTATTATTTTGGACTTATGTTCTTTATTGTTCACATTTCAGGTGAAAGTTACAAGAAAGAAATCAACTCGCAACTACCAATAGGTTGTCGGTGGTACTAACATTTTATGAAAAAGGAACATGTTGATTTGAGAGAAAACTCGGTAGTATTGACAAAGGAATTGGTACTATCAATAGATCAACAAGAGCACCCATGATGATGTCTCATTACTACCGACGGTCAGCTTGGTGGTATCAACTTTTACCAAAAATACAATAGGGGAACTTCAGAGATAATCTCAGTAATACTGACAGGCAGCTTGGTAGTACTGACAGCTACCAATGATCATGAGTATTGGAGGGTGTCGGTACTAGTGACACCACATCAGTAGGAGGGTGTCGATACATGCGATCAGGACAGATTAAAGGTTATCATTTTTCATCGAGTGGGACTTAATGATTCCCTAAATCAATTCTATGATTTAGGAGGAGTTCGTCTAGACCTGGGTATTGCACCATATTCAGTTGTATGACAAAGAAGAGCTAAGAAGAGAGAAAGGAGAGGAGAAAGCAACATTCTGGGCGGGTTGAGGACTTTCGGTGGCCCGATTTGCAGTTGGAAGATGACAAATCACATCGTTCGTTAGAAGGAACCATCCATAACATCTTTATCCAGGGGTTTTTCCTTGTTCATGATGTTTTCATCATTCCTTTCTTCTTCTTCTATGTGTAAAGAAACTGAAATCATGTTGGGATAAACCCCTTGTTCCTTAGGACCAGAGTAGCCTGATTTTTTATTGTTATCAAAAATTATGATTTAATATCCACATTTCTCTTAAATTATGGACATATTTCTATGAGAAAATCACGAATTATGTTTTCTTGATCACCATAGGTAGTTATTATACTGTTAATTACTTCACGAGACGGATTAAGGACTGGAAAACTTATAGATTTACACATTCTATATCAAATCTCGAGAGAGGGCTTACGAGTGTGAAGAATAATCCAAAGATTTTTGGAAATCACCTAACTAATAAGACAATTGCTCTGAGAGTGTGATTGGTATTAGATTAGGTATTGAATTATGTTGTGAGTGTGGGTAATTCTTGCTACATGTCTCTTTGTCCATGGTTAGAAGATATTAATATTAATGAAATAATGTTAATTGCATTGTAAACCGTGGTAAAACCATAATCCTAAGGAAATCTTTCCAATTTTGATCACAACTCATGATCTTATTTTTAATTCTTGCAATTTAGTCATTAGCTCAAGCAAATCACTTTTTTTCTCAGGCGTAGCTAGTTAGGTTATTATTATTAGTAGTTTCTAGGTACACGTTTTCCCCGTGTTTGATATATGGGCCTCTTTAGTCTTGTATTATATTGATACGTGCACTTACATTTTTGACATGTAGTTTATGCTCATTAGTGGTGCACCGTCTATCTCAAGGAATTAGTGTGATGGTAGATGTGTTGAACTGGAAAAACATGGTACATATTCTATCGTGTTAGATTTTGGGTCAAGCTTAACTAGGTAATCTTAATAAGATTAAGTACCTAGAAGCATATAGATGGAACATGATAATGAGTTGTGCACACCATCTATCTAAGAGTTGCATTTGGATGTAACTAGAAAAAGTTGCCTACATGAATAGTCAATTTGAGGGAGATCAACCAAAGCTGACTTATGATTTGATAAAACATGGATCTTGGCTCACTTGGAGATTGTACGCTACAATATTCTGAATTGGTAGTGAGGGCTATCAGTTTGAACAAAATAGTGAGAATGATGATTAATTAAAGTTTAATTACATATCATCAAATTAAATTCAAATCAAATTAAATCATAAGGTGTTTTGATAAATACAAAATTTTCTCTTATAGAATCAAATGACAAGCAAATCATCATCACAATCGGTCCTTACGAAGGGCAATCTACATGAGATATATTTTCATAACTACCTAATGACTTTGAGAAGTATTCTCTGTGTCCCTGAAACACAAGTTCTAGTGGAATACTCTCCATTTACACTTAAGTCTGAAATGGATGCTTTAATGAAGCATGCCAATGATGTCAAAGACCTTGTGATGAGCTACACGAACTATGCGTTGCACTGGCAGAAACAAAGGTGTAATGTCTCTAAAGCTTTATTTGAATGCAAACTGATAGAGGGAGACCTAGTAGAGTCCCATGTGCTTAATTTGATTGGGCATGTGAAACATCTAGAAAGACTGTAGGTTAAGAGTTGGCCACATATATGATTTTGCAATCATTGCCAAAATCATATAGCCATTTTATCAATGTTACAACTTGTAACATGGCTAGACTGATGTACGAGTTGTTTGACATGTTGATACATGTCAGATAAAAAATAAAGAAGGACAAATCCATGATAAGGATCATCTAAATAGAGTCCAAGGACAAAAGAAAGGCCAAGAAGTGTTCTGAGGCTAAGCTGAAGTCCATGCCTTCTGCACTTAAAATAAGGAGAAGGATAAGGAAACCTAGGAAGATGATGCAAGGGACAAGGATCTCTACTTTTGGTATACATGTAATTGAGATTAACTTCACTACTTCTTCATCTTGGTTACTAGATACCGTATGTGGATCTCACATATGCTAAAATATGAAGGATAAAAAAAAATGTAGACCTTTAGAGAAAGGTGAGATTGAACTACACGCTGCTAATGGAGCAAGAGTTGTTGCCAGTGTAGTTGGAAACTATGAGTTATATCTAAAGTGGTTTATTATAGAGTTGGAGTACTGCTATTCAATACCTTCCATTAATAGAAACATCATATATGTATCTTGTTGGGATAAGAATAGATTTGAATTTCTTATAAAGAATGGTTAATGTTTTATTAGCAAAGATGGGATCTTTTATAGCAGTGCTCCAATGTATGATGGTCTATACTTGATAGATTTAGAGGCAAGTGTTTTGTAAAGGTATGTCCGCATGGCCAATCATATGATGATTGACATGGCATATTACCATAAAGGATTTGATTAATAAAAACATATATAAAGGAAACCTTCCAAATCATCTGTTTCACTCAGTTATGAGATAATGAGGATACAGAGTGATTGTCTAGAGAACTATATTACTCAATGACATATGTTGTCAAGTTTCTATCCTTGTGATGAGATCATACGGATGTTAAGAGTACATATACATAGTCTCATTCTGTCCCTAGTAAGTTGTTATTGTGGAAGCTTTGATAGACAACAATAATATATAAGATTAGAGTTTGAGTTGGTTGATGAATAAATCTCATTAGTCATGATATGGCAATATCAAACCAAGCACACAAATACATGTTAGAGAATAGTGTATTGGACAGACCCACCTTGAGAGTGACACATGGTTTGTGGTCACAGTCATCTCTGATAGTGAAGGTGGTGATTGTGATTCTTAGACCTGAAATCACTGCACTCGTCACATGTCATTGGGTACACTATGACGTAAACAAATGCAATCCTGAAACATGGTTTGTCATAACTATGATTATTGGGTGACTTTGACACATGGGGATAGATTGTGAGTGATAGATATGGGATTTCCCCTCCTACAAGAGTATGATATCCTGGCTTCTTGATTAGAGAGGCTGAGAAATCAATGTGCATGCACATGTGAATCAATATATGATATTGAGGTCACATTATCTCAGACAGTCTACTCTTGGTTCAAGAAACATGGATGGAATGCTGAGAGGATGAACAACCATGCATTGAGTTCATCTTGTATGCCAGAGAGAAAGGAACTATACAATCACTGCAATGCCTTACATAAATTGTAGGTTGAAGTTGTTCTCCAACTTTCCATTTCACTTGGGTAGCACTCATGTGTGACTAGGCACCGCTCTTTTCTTGTGATGTCATAAGCTAGTTATGGACATTCAGTGCCAACGCGATATGGGACCTATAGGGTCACACTCCTAGGAACTCATCTAGAAGAAGAGTTTGATATTGAACGACTATTGGTACTAAAGTGTTTAGGTATTTAATTCACACAATTGATCGCTTGATTGGTTAACCAAGACTTCCAAACGACCATCTCCCTGAGTGATACGACTGTTTGGGAAGCCTAACGAGCGTCTTATGTAGTTGATACAGACATTTGGGGGTCAGGATGATCGAAGAATGAATTGTCTTAGTTCTTCCCTTGAAGCTAATGGTTCGATCTGATTAAACCAACCGGCTTGACTCAACTCACCAGACAGCCATCTCGGTGTGTGAGACGGGCGTCTCGCTTGGGTGGGATGGCCTAGTTGGGTCGAACGAAGGTTTGGGATGTTTCCTAAATAGTTTTGATTGTTCTTTACTTGAGGAATAAGGAAATTAATATGAGATATTAATTGGATTTGAAATAGAAAAAATTGTTACAGATTGGGAACTGCCAAACGACCATTTGGTAGTGCGAGATGACCGTCTGGTGCACCAGATGACCATTTGGGTGTGTGAAATGGCCGTTTCATATGTTGCAAGTTATGAAAATTCAAGATCTTCCAGTCCTTTCCACTCCTACACGTTAATCTTGTATCAGATAGCAATTAGGAACCTTGACCCTGGCATCTACTATAAATAGAGGGGTAACGGGGGCTTCCCAGAGCACAACAACAATAACACAACACAGACAACTGAGAATTAGTTCCTCGGACAAGTGTTGTCCTCTCTGGTTGTGGTAACCATGAGAGCCTGGGAAAGTCCTACCTGAAAAGGAGGGATAGCCAATGGGATAGCACAACTGAGAAGTTATCATTGTGGTAGAGTAGGTTGGTGACTATTACACCAATGAGGAGGACAACTCCTTCCTATCTGTTCTTTGTGATGGACAAGAGTTCTAGTTGGTCCGTGTAGACTACTCTAGAGGCATGAGTTCTTTGGATGCTACTCAAAGAGCAAAGTCAACCTATAGTCTGTGGCAAGACCATAGGATTCACTATAGATGTTGTACAAACGTTGTTTGTGGTGAAGGCTAGGAACTATACAACCACCGTCCAAGATCAACTAATCAGCAGTTGCAAAGAAGTGAGTTTCATCACTAGACTTGCTCCAGGATCAAGTATAACTTGTTAAAACCATCCTTCCTATTTCGTAGTAGTTGATGTGATCTTGTTCTTATGGGAATACATATAGGTAAATTTTTTATTTCCACTACTATACTATGTGCCCGCATTTCCCAACAAAGTGTGCATAACATAAATACCAAAAAAAACTTTATAAGTCAAACAAATCATACCTTTAGCATTGTCTTCTAGGGCACATAAATGTGAAACACATATCTTGACTCCATAAAAATGGTTATCTATACTCTTTTGATTTCAAATCAACAATGATATGTGAGTATTGCTTGTTGGGCATGATGAAAAAGACTCCCTTCACTGGAACAGTGAGAAGGTGAATGATCTATTAGGAGTCATATGCATTGATGTGTATGGCCCTTTTAGAACAAATACATGAGGTGGTTATCAATACTACATTACCATTATTGACGATCTAAGTAGGTATGGTTATGTTTACTTGATTAAACATAATCCGAAACCTTTGAAAAGTTTAGAGATTTCAGGAGTGAAGTATAGAACCAACTTGGTAAAAGTATTAAGGCACTTCGTTCATATCGATGTGGGGAATACTTAAGCCAAGTGTTTGAGGACCTTCTATGAGCCCATGGTATTGTATCACAATAGACTCCGCCTGGAACACCACAACACAATGGTGTATCAAAGAAAAAGAATCACACATTGCTAGATATGGTGTGATTAGTTCAAAAGACACCATATGAGATATTGATTGGGAAGCGTCCCAAAATATCTTTTATGAGGATTTGGGGATGTGAAGCTTATGTGAGGAAATTGATTCCAGAAAAGCTTGACCCTAGATCTGACAAATGTTATATTTTTGGATATACTGAAAAACCAAGGGATACTACTTGTATCACCCAACTGACAACAAAGTGTTTTTTTCCAGAGATGTTATATTCCCAGAAAAGTAATTTATTTCCAAAGGAAGCAGTGGGAGGAAAGTAGAACTCATAGAGGTTTAAGGCCAACAAGAAAATATTGAACTAATAGATGCACAATAGGAACAAGGAGAGTCACAAGTCATTATGGAATCTCAAATTCCTCAAGTAACATAGGAACCTCGTAGATCTAGTAGGAAATGCCTCGAGCTTGAAAGATTAGGTTATCTTGTGACTCAATAAGGTTGTGAGTTAGTCATAGACGATGAGACAACAAACGATGTAGAAGCTACTAAGGGAATAAAGTCTGAGAAATGGCTTGAGGCCATGAGATCTAAGATGGAATTTGTGTACACCAACAAGGTATGGACCTTGGTGGATCCACCTGAAGGGGTAAAACCCACAAGGTGCAAGTGGGTCTTCAAGAAAAAGACTGGCATGGATGGTAATGTGCAATCCTATTCTATCATACCGAAACTTTGACATATTCTCTTTTTGGCCCTTTCCCAATATTTTCCTATCATTTCTATCATTTTTTGCCTTAATGCTTAAATTGTGGAATTTATAGTGGTTTTGTGAACATTTGTTCAATAATTATACAAATGGAATGGTTTATGCACAAATACCTCGGCGAAATCTTATTCAAGGATGTAAAATGTAAAATCACTGCTTAAGTGGAAAAATGGTAAATAAATCCATGTTAGAAGTGTAAGGCCCTAAACCTTGATTAATGTATTAAACAAGATTAATTACCATAATTAAGTGATCTAAACCTTAATATAACTTTTTTATGTGATTTGAAAACATAAAATGAGCCTATGTTTCAAATTTGGTTCGATTTGGATGTTGTTTGTGCAAGTTATGCAATTTTAGGTACATTCTGGAGTTTTATGCAATTTACCCAATTGGGAGGGTTTCTTTGCAAATTATCAACTGAATCTTAATCCTTAGATGTTCCCTTACCATTCTCAAGATTTTGAACCATAATTCACCTGGTTGCACCTTGGTTTGAAGGTGTTTCTCTCCAAGGGCATTATATAGGGATTACCGTCTTTATAAATGAGCTTATCTTTAAAAGCTATCAACCAATGGGGTTATTTCTTTGATTGGAGGATGGTGGGGATGGCCTAGAAGTCTCCATGGGCTTTTAGGACTGACCTTGTATATACAAGAAGTCTCTATGATTTGTCCTCTTGAATGGCCATGAAGCCTTAGCATAAGGACACATGGAAAGTCCCATAGACACCTCATGCTTGCCCCCTTCTTTATGAAGACATGCCTACCCCTTCCCACCTCCCAATATAAGAAGCAATCATCTCCTTCTCTTTACCCCAGCTTAGTTCATCATCCCTTCTATGTTTGGCCATGAATTTGTTCTCCCAAGATAAAAAAGTGGTGCCTACCTTGATGAGGAAGGCTCTTAGGGTTCCAAATTTCTCTATTTAAGATTTTTTAAGCTCCTCCTTGGTGATTTTAACCAAAACTAGTAATTATCCTCCTTTCCTTCCCTATTTTCATGCTGTTAGTATTCCTCCACCTTCTTCCAGGTCAGAACCATGACCTTCCATGGTAAAACTCCACCTAGAACTCTAAAACATCTCATCTCCATGCTCT
Organism: Alisma plantago-aquatica; assembly: GCA_963693085.1. Classification (NCBI taxonomy): domain Eukaryota; kingdom Viridiplantae; phylum Streptophyta; class Magnoliopsida; order Alismatales; family Alismataceae; genus Alisma; species Alisma plantago-aquatica. The sequence continues at coordinate 428,723,951 of OY856410.1, read as the reverse complement.
TTTACTAGGGTTTGCACCTCTAAAGTGGAGAAGGTGATCTTTGCTCAAGAAAGGAGCTTGGCTTGGAGCAACCTGACCTTCTAATCTTGAGATCCTCACTGTTTGGATATTCTTACCATCCTATAGGAAAGATTTGTTAACCCCCTTCTCATATATTGCTCGCTACATGCTTAAAACTCATGCTTCTATGTTTAAAATCGATGATCTTCATCTCTATTTACCATATTCTTCTAGGGTTTTGGTTTCTTGCTATTTTACCTTCTTTAGAAGATCTAGTTTGGTTACCTATGAGAATTCAAACCTGATCTTGGGTCAAATGGTGTTTTCTCCCTCTCCCTCTCTCTTAAATTATCTCGACTGGTTTGATGATGTGGCAATTTCCTATTGATTCAGATTGAAAATTTATATTTTTTAATCTGCTTATCCAAATTTGACAAATAAATATGTTTTGGAATTTGAAAATTAATCTCTATCTAATAAAAATATTTTCAAGGTCTGATTTCATGATTTGATAAAGGGTGATTTTTGTAAAATAATTTTAATGCATAAAAACCATAAAAAGTACATCTTAATCCTCATCACTCCAAAATTAACATAAAAAATATGTTTTCTTGATTAGGAGAACCTAATAAGTTCATTGGTGATATTTTCAAAATCTAAATCTGAATTTTTTAAAACATTCTGGAATTAGGGTTTCTATACATCAATGTTCTCGCCTCACCTATAGGTTGAGGTCTCGTAGGTGCCTCAACCCTACTTAGTTAAGGTAGTCATAATTATCATGCATGCAATCTTTTATTATATTTTTTTATGGCAAGCATCTATTTAAAAATAGCCTCATACTCTTGAAACATTCATCTTATGATGAAAACTAGCCTTTATTTTCATATTTTCTTTACCTTGATATCCTATTCATATTTGTTGACACATATCTTGTTTCCTTTCGCTTTTGCTGGGTGTTTTCCCAACCAATGAGGTTTAGATCGATGTGTTGAACATGACCAAGAAAAACATAGCTTCCAACATGGACCTAGCTCTTAGAGATGTTGCTTGGAGACATATCTAAAGTAGTTTAGATTTCCCTCTACTGAGATCCTTATGTTGTATCACACATGTAAACTCTTATGGGATATTATGATGTACTTTTGTAATCTTTTGTGAAAATTGAATATAGCCATTATTTTTATTCTGCTTCTACACTTTGGTTGTTTTGAATACCATTTATTGAAGTTTGAAAATTTTGCACCTATTCTAACATACCTTTGAGTGTGTTTCGAATGGATGTTTTATTCTTCAAATTTTTTTAGTAGGGAGTGGATCCCAGTCCTTACACCTATAAGGACATATTGGTTGCAAAGGAAACAAGTTCAATGTGTTGACTATGATGAAACCTTTTCTCCAGTTGCCATGGTTAAGTCTATCAGGATCATCCTTGCCATTATAGCTTATCGTTACTATGTGATTTGGTAGATGGATGTTAAAACCACATTCCTTAATGGGAATCTTTTTATGGAAGTGTACATGACACAACCTGAGGGTTTTATAAATCCTAATGATGCAAATAAAGTATGTAAGCTACAAATGTCAATCTATGGATTGAAGAAAGCATCTAGCAGCTGGAATCTTCAATCTTACAAAATAGTCAAAGAGTTTGGTTGTAGTCAAAATGAAGATGAACCTTGTGTGTACAAGAAGGTTAGTGGAAGCATAGTTATATTTCTCATATTGTATGTAGATGACATACTATTGATGGGGATGACATTCCTTCTTTATAAGTGGTAAAGAACTAGTTTGGAAAAACATTCTCTACGAAGGAATTAGGTGAAGCATCTTATATCTTTGGAATCAAGATCTATTGAGATAAATTAAGAAGGCCACTTGGACTAATCCAGAGCACATACATTGAAAAAGTGTTGAAGAGGTTCAACATGGAGAACCCAAAGATAGGAAACTTGCCCATGTGTCATGGTGTGAGCATCTCTAGAGCTTAGTGCCCTAATTCTTATGAAGAAAGGGAGTGCATGAGTACGATTTTATATGCATCTACAATTAGATCTCATGTACACAATGTTATGTACTCATCTAGACGTCTCATATGCCTTGAGCAGAACGAGCATATATCAAACTGTTCCAGGTGATGCTCGGAAGATAGATATGAAAAACATCCTTAAGTACTTGAGAAGAACTAAGGATGAGTTACTTGTCTACGAAAGAGAGAAAAAGTTGGTGGTAAAGAATTACACCAATGCAAGCTACCAAACTAACAATGTTTTTTATCGATCACAATCTGGATTTATGTTTTTCCTCAATAAGGGAGCTATGAGCTGGAAGAGTTCTAAGAAAGAGATAGTTGTGGATTCTACAATAGAGGCTGAGTATATTGATGCATCAAATGTTGCAAAGGAGGTTGTAGGGATCAAAAAGTTTATTTCAGAACTTGGGGTGGTTCCAAGAATCAGTGAGATATATTGTGACAACAATGGGGCTATTGCACAAGCTAAGGAACCCAAATCACATTAGTGTTCCAAGCATATGCAAAGGCATTTCCATCTCATATGAGGATCATATAGAGAGGAGATGTGAAGATTCACAGAGTACCAACCAACAACAATGCGGTTGATCCCCTAACAAAGGAACTTTTGCCGAAAAAGCATGGTGATCATGTTAGATCACTTGGGATGATATTCATGAGTGATTGGATCCAAGTGCAAGTAACATTTTGTTGGTATGTATGCCCAAAGAGCCAATCATGTGATGATTATAATGGCATAACTTGTAAATTATTTCATTAACAATAAAGGTAATATTACAATTTATTTTGTTGTATTCAATTATGATATAAGGATGTAACGTAATAAATGTCTAAAGGATGATATTACTCAATGACATATGTCTTCAGGTTGAGGACCTGAACAATGAGATCATATGGATGTCATGAGTATACATTCTTGTTATGTCCCAGTCGATTATTACTGTGAAAGACAAATAGATCTAGACAACATCAATACATAAGAATAAAGTGTGTGTTGGTTGATGACATAATATCTTCAGTCATGATATGTGATATCAAACTAGACACGTAGGTACTTCTTAGAGAATAGTGTATTGACAAACCCACCTTAAGAGTGATACATGGAAACCATGAATGGTAGTCATAATCATCGCTTAGAGTGATGGTGGTGATTTTGGTTCTTAGACCTAAACTCACTACACTCATCACATGTCATGTAGTGCACTTAGACATCATCCAACATGACCTTGAATAAGGGTTACCATAAATGTGATGTTCGGGTGCATTGTGACATATGGGGATGACTGAGAGTGATGTAGATGGGAATTTTCCCTCCTATAAGAGTATGATATCTTGGTCACTTGATTAGAGAGATTGAGAAATGCATGGCCATACACATGTGAGTCGATATGTGATATTGAGCTTAGATATGTCTCAGATGGAGTGCTCTGGTTCAAGAAACATATATTCAATGTTGAAGAGGATGACTATTCCATGCCTCTATTCAATCTGAATAACAATGACAAAGGAACTATGCAAACAATGTAACGCCAAGCACAGATCATAGGCTGAAGTTGTTCTCTGACTTTCCATGTACTTGGGTAGTAATGATGTGTTCCTAGATATCGCTCTTTGCTTTAAATGTCATAAATTGGTTATGAACATTCACTGCCAATTTCAATTGGAATCAGTAGGGCCACATACATAGGTTACACTTGGAATATAAGTTTTTTCATGAATAATGTTAAACTTGATTACTAAAGTGTTTAGGTATTCAATTTAAACAACAATTGACTAACTAGACTCTGAACTGACCAGTTCAAGTGTTCAACCGATCAGTTGGAGTGTCAGGTTGATTAAAAATTGCATTGGCTGAGTTCTCGAAGAACCGAGGCATGAATCAATAGGTTCACTTAGTGAATCAATCGGCTCAAGGTTACAAGATGACCGATTCATGAGATGAACAATATGGTTCATAGATCTATTCGATTCGATCAGGAATTAATGTTGACATCATTGTGTGCATTAATTGGATTAGAATTGCCAATAAAATTGTGATTGGAAAATATGACAAAACGACCGGTTCAAGGGTTGAACCAATCGGCTCTCATCTCAACCATTGCTTCACCTGCGAATTGATCATTTCATTGCTTACAAGTTGAGAAAGTTTGTGAATTTCTGGTCCCTTCAACTCCCACATAGACTGGGAGCCCTGACCCTAACCCTCCTATAAATAGAGGAGTATTGGGGGCTTCCTAGAGTCACAACTCAAATGCCTCTCACAATTGTTGTTTTCTCTAGTTGTTATACCTGAGATAACCCGAGTAAGTCCTACCCGATAAAGGGAGGGATATCAAGGGAGAACAATTGTGTGGAGCAAGTTGGTTCAAGTACACCAACGTGTAGGGACAACTCCTTCCTATCTGTTCTTCTAGAATGATAGGAGTTCATGGCGGTCTGTGTGGACTACTATAGATGCGAGGAGGCCTTTCCTACTACAAGGAGGACAACGTCAGGCTGTCATCCATGGTGATCAACCAAGAGATGCTACAAATGATATCATATGTGACTTGAATAAAGGTGCACACTACAATGAGGATATTTTCGCTGGACTTGCTCCATGACTAGGTACATCCTCCAAACCATCCTTTCCATTATACAGTTGTTGATGTGATCTACCTTTATAAGAGGAATATGGTAGTTAAAATTTTGTTTTCGCTGCCTACTTTATAGCCATATTTCCCTACACTTTCAACATATCTATATTATCACAACCACAATATTCCATGCTTTGTGACATGTATTCTCTATATAACCATAATCTACCATGTTGGTCCCCAATCCTTCATCTTAAAGGCTTTATAAATATTTTCCTTTAATTCAATAATCAATCTGACATATTGTCCCACTATCAACATGATCTCCACATAGAGTAGTAGAATAATTAAATTAGTCAGTGGGAAACCTACTGATGTAGACAGATATATCTGCACTTGTCTTTTGTTACTCATGACTCTATATGAAACAATTTGACTTCTTGTACCACTTCTTAAGAGGTTGTTTCTAAATGTACAAACACTTGTTCAACTTGCAGACTAAGTGTTCTTTCCCCTAAATCTGGAATCCTTCTAGATACTCAATGTAGATCTCATGTGCCAAGTCACCAAGAAGATATGTTATCTTCTCATCCATATGCTGATACTCTAGATCTAGACTAGAAACCAAACATAGAAGTAATCTAATATAAGTCATCTTCACAAGTGGAGAAAATATCTCATTAAAATTCTAGAACCAGTCTTTGAGTAAAGCCTTTGATGATTAGTCTAACTTTGTATCTAATGGATTAATATCCCTACCCATGCCATCTTTATACATTCTATAAATCCCTAGATATTCAATGCACTATAGCCCTTGGGAAGAGCCACATGCTTATCTATATTATTTGAAAACATAGAAGTTATCTCCTCATGCATAGCCAAATGGCAGTGTAAATTTTCTTATGAGTTTTTCCCTCCATAAAAGTCTTCGTCTTTCCCTAATCGATAGACAAATATAGTGAGATGCTAGAATATCTGGATGAAGCATGATGAACTATGTCAAATCTCCTCAACTACTGCTATGAGGACTTTTCCTGGTGATGATCTTGCTCATCTTCCCAAAAGTCTCTAATTGAGTTTCTAAATAATTACCCTATGAAACCAAAACATCGACACTGGGTGCTTAATTACTATTCTTCTTATGTTGATCAAAGTGATCTACTTTATCATTTAAAGATCTCACTTATAAAGAAGTTGAAGCATTCTCAGACTTAATATCATAACATTATTAACCTAAGCTTGTGACCTTTTTGTCATCACTCTCAGACTTTCTCACAATCTAACCCTAAATGAATGTCACAATTTTTGTGTCTGCTCATGGTATTTCTCAATGAATCCTACAACTTGTACCAAAAATTCGAATATCCATACCAAGAAAAATACATGGCACCACTTTATCATACAACTTTAACAACTTTTCCTTGGAAACATGTGTCTATGACCTGTACAAAAATACTAATAAATGAGAGTTGGATGCATCCATGCATGTCCATACCTTCTCATATCAATCTCAATTGAAGTTATGGAGATCAATTTATCATATGGAAGGAAATATTCACTGCCTAACCCTTTGGTAACTTTATAGTCTTTAATAGACATCTGATTTTCTATACAAAGTACAACTCATCCTCTCAATTGTACCACTATAATATGGTGTTCCAACCTGTTCCCTCTCACATCTTATGGCATGCTGCACACAATACTCATGGAACTCCCTAGAGGTGTACTCTACCCATTGTATGGGTAGAGACAATTATGCTTTTTATCTGTCTCCTATTTCATTATGGCATGAAACTTTTGAAAAACTAAACAATATATTATTTGTCTTCAACTAGTAGACCCATACCTTATTAGATTTAACATCAATGAATGTGATAATATATATATTGCCACCTAGATAAGCCACCACAAATGGACCACAAACATTGAATGAACAAAATGCAGAAGCTTTGACTTAACCTTTGCATCTTTTTGAAAGAAACTTGTTGGTTCTTTCCTATCGTACATGAATCACATGATTGAGGCATGTGGTGTTTCCATTATGAATGAAACTCCATTTTTCTAGAATATACAAGTCATTCTTACTCAAGAGCAGTAGTCATATGTTCCATATATTGATTAGGTAATCTTCAACTGCATGGATGTTGTCTTTGAGCACTTTTAACTAGGTCTTATACATTGTGCAACATATTTTACTGCATACCAAAATAAATGGATCCCTTTGTAATATTGAATTTGATAGTGAAAGCTTAGATGACAACCTTCTTGATAAAAAAGAACCATATATAAAAGCCAACCAAAAATCAAGAACACAAAGAACATAGCTGAGTGTGATAGTGGTTTGACATTGATCTAAACACAAATGTCTCCAATCCTAGCGATTTCAAAGATGCTAAAATGATCTCTATTCTCCCAGTTATGGACTCCTCTATGTAGTATAGAACTTCTTGTTGGGCAACACATGGTCAAAACCCACTAAGAATCTTCCTCATTAGCATGCAAACATTGCTCCTAGACTATCAAAATCACATCATCCTTAGTTCTGTGGTCAGGCTTTACTATAGTGTTCTTGTCATCATGATTTTCTCTTTAGCTTCAGACCCATGTTTCTTTTTTCAGACCTGAAATCTTTTTTAATGTGATGCAACTTGCCACAATGGAAGAAGCCACTTCACTTTGACTAATTATATACAAAATACCTTCCAACGTTCTTGGGATTCATCGTTGATTTGACATTTGTCGTGGTATCTCGCTTTGCTAGTGCTCCTACTAGCACTAAAGTTCAACTATAAACCCTATCGCCTGGCACCCATCGTCGAGTCACTTCATCAGTAGAGTATGTTGTATCTGATGAAGTGCCAACTTTCCTTCCTATGCATAATTCTTGAATATCACACCCAAAATCTCTCAAATGTCAATTAGTGATCACAAAATGTATTGGATTGAGTTTTATCATCCAAAATTATCTTCATAGACTGCAGTTGATTGACAATGCTATGAAATTTATTCATGTGATCTACGATGCTATTATTTATCCATACTTCAAGTTCACCAACTTAATGATCAAGAATGCTTCCGTCTTTTTCTTTTATAATTTCTTGAGATTTTTCCCATATCCTTGGCATTATTCTCTTGTGAGATACAGTGGAACAAAAGAAGGTCAAGCCACTTTCACATTGTTCTCATCATCTTCATGTTCAATTGCTTCCAATTTGCATCGAACATGTCAGTTGACTTACAAATTCTAAAACATAAAATTTCATCAATCTTAATTGTAAAATTTGCCAATATGGCTCATCAACTTCATCATCATCCCGGCGAGCAGTAGCTCAAGTGGTCGCAACACGGGGCCCTCATGAAGGATCCCGGGGACGAACTCCCCTGATGGTGCTATTCAGAATTGTTTCTCCTGTAGCGCAACCAGCCTCTGCGTGACTTAATGAGCTATATTCGTTATAGGATGAGGCTGAGCTCCCCAGGTTGGGGTCGGCACAAGCCTTACGAGTCTCCTGGGTTACCAAAAAAACTTCATCATCATCGTATCAACATCTTTTCCTATATGAACATGTATTTACACTATGTACTATGATACCACTTGTTTGAATATATGTATATTATTGTGGTACGTTCAAAAAAATGTGATATGCAAAATGATTGAAGTATTAAAAACAAGCATATAAACCCAAGATAAACCACAAGTAAATAGATAGTGAATGGGGATTTAACATGAAATACCATCCAGAGTATGAGGAAAAAATTGTTGAGCCACCTACAGATTAATCAACTATAAAATGAGGATCTAATTTCTTCTTACATTTTGACCCAATGCTCAAGAAAATATAACCAAAGAAAGATATATAAAATATTATTGTAGGAAGGGATCCCTGCAACTGCACCACACTCCCACTTCCTAAGAAGATACATGCGCAACCTTGGGAAGAAAACTTGGGAATCCTGAAGGTCTATTGCTTCCTTTATTATTATTTAGTTTGTTTCTTCTTTACTCTTCCTTTTTTTTTCCTCTCCGCTAACAATGAACAGTTGTGGAACTGCTTCTTTCTGTTTTCGAAACTCCCAACTGGGCTTGATAGACTTACGACCACTTTGGTATACGGTGAATGGAGGGGATTGGAAGGGAGGAAAAATGGCTTAAGTTGTTTGGTTGCACATGGTGAAGGGGGAGGGAAGGGAAACAATCAAAGTGTATTTCCAGTTACTTTTTCCCCATTAAATCGGAGTGGAGACAAGAAAAAGAGGAAAGACTTGGCAGGAAATTTATTATAAAGCTTGGAGGGAAATATAAGATGTGGAGGAAAAATATAAATAATATAGTAAAAAAACTTGAATAACTCACAACCAATGAGAATAAAGAACATGTAATCTCTCACCTCACTTGGAGGAAATACAAAATGTTGGGAGAAAGTTGGAGGGAAAAAATAAAGAGAAAATTTAAAATAAAAAGAAACTAGCATAAATGTAGCATATAATTTTAAAAAAATAGAATGTCTAGAAAAAATGTTGGTAGAGAATACGAAAACTTTGAGATAAATATTTTTTTAATATAATAACATAAGGAAAAAAAGAAAAAAAAAGAAATTGTGGAGGAAAGTGGAGGAAACTCTCAAATTATTGAGGAAACCTAAATAAATGGAGTAAAAGTTATAAATATGGAGGAAAGTACACTTAGTGTCTATAAAAAGAAAAGTGATAGTTCCTATTTGCATCAATAATGTTTTACATCACATTAGATATAAGAAATGTATTTTTTTCATTAACAAAATAATTATACGAATAATTTTGTTTTGACCACGGAACATGTGAGTTTAATTTATCTTGATTTTTTATATACTAATATGTGTGTGGTGTATGTAACATTTTAAAATAATATGACTTGTTAAAAAGTGACATTTTTTTTAATATTTTTATGCTTCTGTTCCCCATGCTAACCAAACAGACTAAAATAAATGTCCCCTTCCCTCCCTCCTTTACCTTCCCCTCCCCTCCCCTCCTTTCCCCTCCTCTGCATTCACCACGTACCAAACATAGTGTTAGCGCTAGACCCAACCGTTTTGCTATCCTGATAATTTGACCAACAAAACGTTCTTAGCTTATTAATTAACCTCGGTGTGTTCACACCGTTGACAGAGGAAGATTCTGGCAGGTATCAGGGGTACACTACGATGGGCGTTTTGGAATCAATTTCAACTCCTAATACCTATGATGGCCTTTCATGTGCTGCTGCTAAATTAATCGGTCAGTATGGTCATCAATGGGGTACCAAATTTGAAATATGATAAGAAACCGATGTGAGTACAAGGATAGCGTAGAAGTTCAAGGGTACGTTACTACGTTAACCGCCGGTTATTTTGTTGTATACGCTAGGCGAACACCCCACAACCTTTGTTAACATTATTCAATTTTTCATTTGGCTGTACGCCCCCCGCGTACTAAAATGTAACATGACTTTGACTTTATCGCCTTTACCACGTCGACGCATATGCAAATAAATGTACGAATAATATATGGCTTGCAAAACCAGTATTTCAACCAATCACGCTTTCGTTGATTGGGTGTTCTCGCTGCCACAAGTTGGGAGTAGGACATATAAACTAATACAGAAAATATTCAATGAAATAGAATGTCAATGGTCTTCCCATGCCATCTAAGAAATTGGTCAGGCACAGTGTACGAATAACATTCCCGTGCCTTTTCTTGCCCTTCCTCAATCTTACCTCTTACATATAAACTAATACAGAAAATATTCAATGAAATAGAATGTCAATGGTCTTCCCATGCCATCTAAGAAATTGGTCAGGCACAGTGTACAAATAACTAAATATCTAAATACTGACGAAATGAACTTGGTCAGAACCAGCTCGTCCAAGTTTGAGTGACTGGGTTTGAAATCGTGTAGATTTTACAAATTGACATTCCGTCATGCTACGAGATCACGCTTTATTTATGTGGACATCTCAGCGATGAAGATGGTGGTGCAGATTGTTTGAAATTTGTCTTGTATCAAATGCCAATGCCAGTTGGTAGTTACAACGGAAAACACTTATTGCTTCCTGAATTCTAGGCCGCTTAATTATAATCAAGACAGACAGAGTCACATGATAATCTTTTCATCATACCACAAATTTTGACACTATCAACGAAACTATATATATGGTATTGGAATTGCGGAAAATCGTCACAGGGTGTCTAAATAGAGCTCAAATTCTAAGTGATAAGGAAAATATAAGACTCATAGAACGTCGGCCCTAATAGCGTAAATTCGACTATCAACCTTAGCATTGACTCCATAGAACTGAAAGCGGGTGTGAGGTTAGGTATCTAAATCCTGGGCTAAAATTGACATGTTTGTGCATAGTCTTCTAATAAATTTAATTAAGCACATGGGTACTAAAGAACCTTAACCCCAATCTTTCAGTAAAAATGATCAAGCTGAGTTTTACAGCTTAGTTAATACATGTGGAACTATCTGTTAGGATTTTGTCTCTTATCCTAATTGGATAAAAAATAATATCTAACAATATTAGGAAAGTACAATTAATGTTAGACTTGGAGTCTAAGACATTATTTCCTTATCTTTTTGTATTGCCGTTTCATAATTCCTATAGAATTGTCGCATCTTCTCGTATTGTCTAACCAGGAGTCCCTATCTATAAATAAGGATAGACACCGATGGATAATGTGTGCCAAGGAGCGCCGATGTCTGGGAGTTCCAGCGTGTGGTAACTTTGGGTGTGCCAACGTAGGACAACATCATGTGTCAAAACGGGAAGTCACAAAGGATAGCCAAAGAGGGGAGAGAACGAGAGTGAGTTACGAGATTCTATTGTGGGTACGGGATTATGAGGGAGCGACAATCCTTGTAATCTTCTTGGAGTTGCTTAATAGAATTCTACGGTCTTCTTCGCTAATCATGTTCTCTGCTTGGTTATTTATTTGGTGGTTATTGGCTTTGTCGACGTGAAAAATCATAGCTTTTGTTGTACATGCTTGGGTTGTATCTTGTGTGGTATTTTTCTTGGGCTTGAAGCTTCGACAAATCTCTTCAAGTGGTATCAGAGTATGATTCATGCGAGACGATCAGAAAGCATTGGAAGCACAGAAAAACATGACGACGTCGACAACTACCGTTGGAGGTCATCCAGTAGTAAATTTTGATGGCAACATCGTTATGCAACCAGGCGGGAATGAATCCACATATTGTGAAATATCAACGTGAGGTGGAGTCGTGCAATTCACTTGCAAGGGGCAAGCGACAACAGAGGCTACCTGGTTCTATCGACTGGTTGGATTTTTTCTAACCAAAAGAGGAGCGGCTGATGAGAGGTCTATCGATTCGGAAGGTGTAGATGAAGTAGTAGTATGGGTGGCGGGTGTCATGAACCCGAAGATTGCTACACGTATTCAACTCTCACGGGCAGTCTGGTGCGAGATTGCAAACTCGGCTGCAAATTTCAACAGATGCAGAGGCAAAGTTGTCAACTGTTGGAAAGAGAAAGTCATGATTGGACCGACCACGTAGTGTCCTCAAGTGGGTGTGACTAAAAGAAGACACAACCCTATGGCATGGGAGCCAATGGTGCGAAGGATGCGGTTCTTCCAACCGCAGGTGGACGCAGTGCAGTTTCTCAAACTGTACAATACGAAGAACTCTCACATTAATGGTCTGGACCGTCATGTATGAACACACACTCCATGCAGGTGTGCATGGTGATACGCTTCTGGAAACAGGAGCAACTTCCTAGGGAGGAAGCATAAAAGAAGAACAGGAGAAGACTTCTTGGAGGAGCAACTTTAGCGGATAAGATTCAAGGTCGAGATTGTTAGGATTTTGTCTCTTATCCTAATTAGATAAGAAATAATACCTAACAATATTAGGAAAGTGCAATTAATGTTAGACTTGGAGTCTAAGGCATTATTTCCTTATCTTTTTTTATTATCGTTTCCTAATCCCTATTGAATTGTCGTATCTTCTCGTATTGTCTAACCAAGAGTCCCTATCTATAAATAGGGATAGACACTGATGGATATTATGTGCCAAGGAGCACCGATGTCTGGGGGTTCCAACGTGTGGTAACTTTGGGTGTGCCAGCGTAGGACAACATCATGTGCCAAAACAGGAAGCCACAAAGGATATCCAAAGAGAGGAGAGAACGAGAGTGAGTTACGAGATTTTTATTATAGGCACGGGATTGTGAGAGAGCGACAATCCTTGTAATCTTCTTGGAGTTGCTTAATAGAATTCTACGGTCTTTTTCGCCAATCATGTTCTCTGCTTGGTTATTTATTTGGTGGTTATTGGCTTTGTCGGCGTGGGCAGTCGTAGCTTTTGTTGTACATACTTGGGATGTATCTCATGTGGTGTTTTTCTTACGCTTGAAGCTTCTGCAAATCTCTTCACTATCGAATTGGACAACGCAAGTTTAATATCGAAAAGTTACAATAATTATATTATGAATCAAAAGTAGATCAGCCAATATACTTTTTTATTTAGAAATTTTATTGAATGTAATAAATTTCTTCAAAATATTAATTCTAACTTCAATTCATTTTTTAATAAATACAAAATAAAATGTAATATGCTATTAATATTTAATTTTTTGTTCTAGATTCAATTATCATATGGAGAAGCCTATTCGTATGACAATCGTCACACCATATGTGATTATTAAAAATATACACTTAGATCAAATACTAAATAATGATATTATAAAAAAACACACATCACCGAAATTGAATAAAAAATTTCAAACATTTTATATGAATACTTACACAAACGCGCAAACTTCACATATGTATGTTCGATTAGTTTACATGAGTTTGGTGTCCCCAACCACAACTTACATATAAAAGTTATGTTGTCAGATAAATACTACATATACATTGTTTGTAGCATACAATGAAAAACTCGAATCGGTAAATATAATTTACAAACTCTCATGTTTGGATCTGACAACACATGGATGATTTTAGAACTCTAACCAAGAACACACCATCCTCTCAGCTTTACTGATCTTCCAATTGAGACTCCCCATGACCAAAAGTCTTACTATGTTGTTGGTCACCTAAAAATATGGAAAACGACGGGGTTGTGATCTTAATTTCCATTGGTATGATATAACATGTAATAACATTTATTGCTTACAAGAAGGTTATGTAATTAAATTAGTTAAAGAATAAAATATAACATGTTGGAGAACCAATTAGATCTACACAATGAGAACGTCCAAAAACCTGTGTTGATACATGTAACTAAATATGTGAAAACATAAATCAGATATGATGTGAGTAGGAAAAGCAAAGAAATGATTATCATATCATATGATTCGTCAAATAACCTTAACATATATACTATACGACTGGATTACATATATTATTAAATCCTAGGTAATATGACGCATACCACTCAAACTACTACATGACCAATGTGAAGTCACAATCATCTCGGTACAAGATCTAGGATAACAGGAATCTTAAATAACTCATTCAATCCATCAATATGAGTGACAAATCATAGTGGCACGATGACCCAACCTACCAGGAGAGGAACAACGAATATCCCACTAAAAACATGGTCCTTCCTTAATAATCATGGCATGACACCATTAGGGTGTAAATTCTAAATTTTGAATTACAACTACAACCACTCTCTATCATATTGGATCCAAGACATGGTCTCAACTGCTCTTTATAACCTTGAAAATTGGATGACAATGATAAACCCTCCCTACACATGCATATACTCAATAGTATACGACTTCAAGCTCATTATTGTTATTAAAATTACCATAAGGATTACTCATTTAACTATTTAGAAAGTTTCTAACACTAAGAAAGTTCTATGCTCATAGGGAGTCTACATAATTAGGGTTTACATGATTAATTAATCCGGTTATTTATTTTCTAACTACACCAAATAAGTTAGACACATGAAACCAAGATGCATCTATATAGTAAAAATGTATTGCAAATGTGAAAGATATACAATGTATAAAATAGTTCAAAGTTACTCAAACATGATATACCTAACCATTCTTGGTCATACATGACCAAACCATTGTTTAGAACACATGAACGCCCAATATTGTTAGTACATTCATAATAGTGATAAATATCATAGAGATCCCATTATCAACTAGAATTTCCTCAATAGATCTACAAGATAAAATTAAGGAAGCACAAAAAGTATTAGCTTAACACTTTGATTGGAGTTAAATTTATGCTATTTTCAAGATTAAGGTATAGAAAGACTATAATCTAGAAAAGATGAGCTACTATTGCTATTAGAAATTTTTGCAACCACAAGTTCAATAGAACTATGGGTAAGAAAATCCCACGAATCTTTCTAGAGCATTTCCCAAATAGGAAGAAAAAAGGCATGTAAGTTTGTTTCTCATATTATTGTACAAGTACACCATAAAATGAAATTTTTAGGAACATTTACACATGTATTTCGAATTGTAGTCCATGTATATATATGAAGAGTATTTAATTCAAAGAAGAAAAATATTTGGGGTTAATGGAGATGTATTACATCTTATCTTACTCACACCAAATAACCTATAAAAGATCAGCTTTGAACAAAATAGACGCCTTTAGTGAAAGATGTTATGCATGTAATAAGTAGGCAAGAAATGAATCAAAATTTATATCACTCACCTCAAGGATGAAGAAAAAACCTCCAAACAACAAGAAACTATGAAAAAGAGCAGCAAATATTGAAAATTTATCCTCTAATAGGTCCAAAAAAGCTCATTTTCTCCAATTATCTAGAGCAAAGAGAGAATAAAGGAGGGTCATTTAACTATACACACAAACTTCCAACTTGTAGCATGATGGATCTCCATCATGGATTATGTTAGAAAGAGAAACAAAAATAAAAAAATATTAGAAGAGAAGATTGTAGATGTTGGGAGAAAGAAACTAGGTTAGAAGGCTTAGATCTAAAACATAACAAAACCTACCATCTTGCCTTATTTTATGATTACGAGATTAGTAAGCTTGGTTCCATATATTTGACTAAATAAAGATAAAATTATGCCTTAATAATATTTTTAAAGCATATAGCAGAAATAACTTAATGGTAACCCATTATATATTTAGGCTTGAAAACAAATATAACATATTACGTAGCAATAGGTTATATAATTAACATCATATATTAACATAATAACATGTATGTGTTCTAACATGTAAGTGAGTTCATGAAATGTGCCACATATATTTGAATTGATAACTAATATGCACATATAATAGAAATATGTTTAATAAAAGGTATAATATCCATAAATATGAATAATGTACCATTATCTGGATAAATATTGAATTAATGAACTTAATAGAATAAATATGTAAAATATGGATATTTAAGCAAAATAATATAAGGAATAACTTTTGGGTAACAATGTGAAGAGAATGAGACTCTAAATAATAAATAATGTTGTTGAGCCTAAAACCAAATTGTAGTAGAACTTATAAAAGGAAACTTCAAGACACAAATCCAATGGTTAAATTGTGTTCCTTGTGTCCTAGTTAATAAATATGCCTAGTTGCACATCAAGGGAATAAGAATAGATGTTTGAATCTCTTTTAAAAAAAAACATTAGGAAAGATCCAAAAATAATAAATAAATGTTAACTAACTTTGAAAGTAGAAACTAATGACAAATTGTAAATTGGATGCATCTAGATACCAAAAATTAAATGGGAAAGAAAGAGGGAGGTAAAAACCCTAAAATACTAATTAATCACTTAGATTTTATTGTTTTCCTAATGTTCCACATGATATCTATGTCACACATACTATTTCCTTTTTTTCTCCAATCAGACAACCCACAGTTTCCTCATAGGTTCTGGGTACATCTGGTGGCGGCATCTTTCTCCCCCTCACTTGACTTTCTGTCTCTTCTGGATCCATAATGCATGATTTCTTCTCCTTCTTTTTTCTCCCTCTTCTCTTCTCCCCATGCTAATATTTATTTCTATTTAGTAATGTGGAAACATCATGTCTAGAATGGCACTTATATGTGTAGGGTTTCCTAATCTCATGTTCCCAACAAGTCCAGATTACCATTTTTCCTCAATTTTCACATCTGCTGAATCCCATGGCTTTCCCAACCTATCCACCTCCTATAAAACCAACCAAAAGCCTTTTCCATTCCTATATAGATTAATTCACAATGTTGGGTTGACTCCAATTTCCTACAACTGATCCTATTTATCTCTCTTGAGCCTCATTGAGGTACTTGTATATGAATTATCTCTTTCTTGATCTAATGACCTATTTGGGTGTAATGTTAATGATTTTGAGTCTTGATATTTTTGCACTATATATATTACATGTTGGACTCTAGAAATGTACATTGCTTTATGATGAAGCCCAAATTGTGAAATTGAACCGAATTCTTCCTTATTGTGGGAAGGAACCCTCAGTTTTCCATTGGATATTTGGTATTGTCCATTTATGTGATGGCAATCCTATTTATTATATTTTTATGACTATACTTTTAATTGTTTGTATACTTTTCATGCTTTCTAATTCAGTAGACCGAGAGTTGTGTAAGTACTTTCATTTTATAGGGTCATGTTCCCTTTATATTTTGATATGGATGTAATCTGCCCCATAACCAGGTTTCATGACCACATTATATATTGAGGAGTTTGGTCACATGTCCCACTCTATCAGGTTATGGGTTGTGTGCCCTATCCACCAATCTCTATTTATATTTCATTAGTGTTATGTACCTCAGGTGTATGAAGATTGATAATTATTGTTGATGGGTTATGTGCCCTAAATTCTTTATGCGTGCTTTTGTGGTACAACATATTTTTGATTAATGGAAAGTGAAAATGTTATATTATTACCTTATTGAAATGCATATTCTTTTATCCACTTAGATAGTACTTTTTTTCTTGGAATGGAAGCCTTATAATATTTAACGTCCTTTTTCCTGATGTTGCTTGAATCTCTATGAACATGATCATATCCGATTTTATGGTGATAATTTCAATCTTTGTCTTCTCTTAAGGGGTATACTTCCAACCCCTTAGGTAAAGATCAAGGAGGAAAGAACCAAGGTTTACCCAGACTCGTACAAGTGTAGTTGAACCTCATTTGAAGATAGATTCAAGGTGGTTAGATAACCCTCAGCTGGTCTTATGTTATAGTTTAGTTTCCTTATGTATCACCTTGTGCGGTGAAGAAATCATGATATATAATGAAGCATTATGATAGTTAGATCTTTTATCTTTTGATCCTATACTTTGTTCTTGTATACTAATTATTTGATATATGAAAAAATACACCTACTCCAGCATACTCATCAGTGTGGATTGGATTAGATAGGTTTATTCCTAAAATTAAGTGAGGAGTGAATCCCCTCTTGTGTCCCACTCCTTAGAAGTTCCATCCTTATGGAGCTAGATCCAAGGAATACACCAACATGGAACCACAATCTTGCACGATTTTGTCTCTAAGTGACCTTCCCATCATCATTTGATGGCTTCTTATCGGTCGCCAACAATATAAAGGAGTTTGTTAAATGGTTTTCTAGATGGGAGTGGTAGGGGGGATTTATAGCTAGGATGGAAGAGAGAGAAAGTTAAAGGATCTAGATTAGTATTTCCATTGGTCATAAACCCTATTTTTCCATAGATTTTTGTGTCTAGAACATTCATTGTTTGATATCCAATGAAAATCAAAACTTCTATTAATAGGCGACCACCCAAAATATCTATAGATTTACAACGACCCAAAACTTTGATTTGTTTGCAACCACCCAGAATTTCCATCAATTTATCACCACCCAAAACTTCCATTAGTTTACAACCAACTAGAACTTCCATGGATTTTTAACCTACCAGAACTCTAAAACCAACTAGAACTTCCGTTGGTTTACAACCTTCAAGGACTTTCATCAATTTGCAACCTCTCATAACCTCCATCAATGCACAAATTCTAAGAAAATTGATCGATTTGCAACAACTTAGAATTTCCATCGGTTTGCAACCTTCCAAAACTCCCTTCAGTTTACAACCACACAAAATTCGATCAATTTACAACCATGCACATCTTTCACTAGTTTATAGCCATGAAAACTTCCAATGTTTATGAAGCTAAATAGGTATCAGGGAGTGCACATACCATCACCACCATACTAGTCTATTATAAAGGATTGGTACCTTATGTTATAAGGTTTAAAAGAAAATTATTAATTTTTTTTAACATATTATAAATAACACCATGTAAAAAATAAACACAGGTTACAATTATATTTAGACCCTTTAAAATGGAAAATTGCATATCAAACCAAAATTTTACATAAAGTTGAAAAATTAGAAGAAACAACGTTCGAATTCGCTCAAATTTGAAATGTAGGTTCATCGACAAAAAATAAAATACAATATTAAGTTTAATTATAAAACTTCTCACCCAATTAATGTAAACAAATGTTTTTAGGAATTGTGTCAATTCAGGCGACGTACAACCTGAAATCCAACATTTATATTAGAGTTTCAATTACTAACTATATACCTCTGTATGGTGAAAATCATGGTTTATTCACAATATTTAGAAAATTTGGTTTTCTAATTAGACATGCTTCTAGTGTTCTAAACCATATTTTTAGTTTGAAATTTAGATCTAGGCTTGGATCGTTAAATATTGATGTTATAATTTAAAAAATCTTTTAAAGTAAATCTTACTACCCATCTTTCTAGCTAAAACTATAATAAAGCATTAACCTTTTAATAATATTCCAACCTAATACGTTTTTGGGGATAGACTAGGAACAAATAGTAGATAGTTAAGAAGCTTAGATACTTTCTAAAGAATGTTGTTGTAAAATCCTTGATGCAGATAAGGACAAGAAACTTGTCTTTTTGCTACCTTCATGTATTATAATAAAATACCTATGTTGTCATCAACATTATTTTTAATCCAATCCCTGCGTGGATTGATGGACATATTCACTCATATATGTATGAACCACCTTGGAAAGATATAGAGACATGTTAACAAACTTAGATAGGGATTTATATTTGTGGTAGACTATGTATTGTGGTTTCAACTTTTGGATTGGTTTGCCTACTACCTTAAAGTATAAAGTAGGGTCAAATACTTCATAGGTTGTATCCTAAAGACCCTTATATCATTGGCATTGATTGATAGGCCTCATAGTTTTCATGAGGTATGTGACGTACACAATAGTTGTAACATAGTTCAAGATTATAGAAATAAGGTGTGTTGGGTGGTTAGTTTTTCTCTAAGACTTTTTTATGATGAAGGACCTAAAGTAGAGTGAAAATTGTTCATGTAGCCCTATTTTAGGGCTCCATCTTGTGCCTTTTGTACTTTTATCACATCTAAACAAGTTAGATTGCAAGTAAATTTCCCCAATATATGTTTTATTGTCAAATGCACTTAATAATTCAATATAATGGAATAGAATAAGATAATTAAAAATTAAATATAGTATAAACGCTCATAAATAGAAAGATTCATGAATCAATTCTATTCCATTAAAATGATAAAAGAAATGGACATTCTTTGCATTATTTTTAGGTACTTGGACCATACTTTGGATGAACGAGAGAGAAGGAAGGAGTCCTAGGGTTCCTCCACTCATGGAGGGGTCCAAAGAAGGGCCCCAAAAGCTCCCTCAACCTACCCCAATGGCCAAGATTTGACATCAAGCAAAGAAGTCCTTTGATAATGAAGTTTGAAGCTATTTTAGCCCTTGAAGACCCCAACACAGCCGTGGTGCCAAGGAACGACCATTCTGGTAATTGCACAAAGTTACAGGTTGAATCGCTAAATCTTGAAGTTTCAGCAACTCAGCCATCATGGCCTTGCTACCCAGCATGGTCGTGCCATGAAACCCCAAAACGGTCGTGCTAGTTGAAGAATTGAACATGCGTGCTATAGGGAATGACCTCCTTGCAACTCCACCACCACGACCGTGCTGCCCAGCACGACCGTTCTACCTAGCCTACACCACGGCCGTGCCACCAGCCTACACTTCTCCCATTCAACCTGTGATTTCACACTTCACCAGAACGATCGTTATCCTCCACTACAGTTGTTCTCACCTCCACCCAGCACGACCGTTCTGCCACATAAAACCTAACTATTTTTACACTAATTTCCCCACAATACCCCTACTTACCCTAGTGCTTCCACCACCACCTATATATACATGGGTAGCGGCCACAACACTAAGTTAGCCTCCCTAGCTGCTCCTAGCCTCCATTACTCCTTCCCTTGAGCATTTAGTGCATTTACCTTGCATTTATGCTCTCCACCCACCATTTCCATCTCCATTTCACCTTGGAAACCTAGTTATCTAGGTTTTCCTCCATAATCCCCCATATCTTCATGCTCATCTACACCCTTGGAGGAGAGAGGACGTCCCCAACAATAAGGAGGTGAAGAAGAAGGCCACTTCCCCGAGCTCCATGGAGTTTCTTCTCCTTCTTCCCCATTCTTTTGTCATTTCTTTGATTATGTGTAGCTAAGCCCCTAGTGGTGGGCTGTTTGGGGATAAAATGTGAATTTGATACCATGTTGGGAGAATTTTGTCTTGTAATGAACTCATTTTTATCTATGATGATTGCTCCATTCTTTTGTCTCTTATCCCATTGCCATGCTTGTGATTTATGCTTTTTGCTGTGAATTGCTTGTTTGATAGTGCTTGATGATACCATGTCTCTAGGAGAATTGGGATGCATGTGGCAATCTTTGGTATGACTCCTAGGTCCTAATAGGGGATCCCTAGCTAGTCCCATTTATTCTTACTTGCCTACCCCCTCTCCTACTACTTGGTATGAGACCCAAGTTACTAGTATAAGTGGGATTGATGTGATTGGCTTGGGTTTTCTAAATGCTAGAATGGCTAGTGGTATGAGGTCAAATATCCTCATCTCTACTCCCATCTCTACCCTCAGCTCTCAATTGCTCAATACCACTTATCCTAGAAACCTAGATTTGGCTAATCCTATTAGAATTACACCTAACCCTAGTCTTCTACTAGCAGTATAGGATACATTCTAATAGCATTTGCCTTATTGTTTGGTTTGGTAATGTAGATTTAAAATGAGAACCATGCTTGTCCAATAACCTTCCCCAACTAATATCAAATTTACATCCCCAAACGGCCCACCTACCTTAATAAACTTGTTTAAAACTCAACTTGCTCTTCTTGCTTGTTCATGCTAGTCTAGGTTAGTTGCTTTTGCTCAATCTAGTTAATTGCTTAGTTTTACTCTTTAGTATTAACTTAGGTTCTTGCTCACTCAAGTGGTTATCACAGCTTCTAAATTGCTTCTAGCCTTGTTAGAGTAGCTTAGTTCATCTTTCTCTCACTTAGTTAATTGCTTAACCTAGTTGCTTAGATTTAACTTGCTTAGGGTAATCTGGATTTTTGTTAACTTAGTTTCCATCTTGCCTTTTCTTGTTTGTTTGCTTAGTGTAATCATAACCAAGCCCCTTTAAAAACCCCTAAACCCTAGACTCCGCGTTACGAACATAGTAAACACTAGCCTAGCTCTAGTGCCCCCTCTTTCCCTGAGGACCGACCCCTTTTCTTGCCAATCACCTATCCAACAATAGTACCCCATGCACTTGCGGGCAACCTATTTAGTTTTCTGATCGACTTGGTTAGGGCCAATGCAAATTTTGAAAGTTCCCTCCCGTGTGTTAGAGTCTCATGGAGTGCATCTATCCACCCTTAGTTGGCTAGTGTGTACACTTCTGGCTCTGACACACCAAGTTTTCTGGCACCATTGTCGGGGATAGAGGTGCTCGACCTAGCTAGTTAGTGTAGCTTAGCCCTTCCTTTAACCTTCATCATTGCTATTCTTTATTCTTTGTTCACTTTTGAAAACTACCATTCTAACTTGGTTTCTTTTTGCTTGTTTGTGTATTGTGTAGGTGAGAACTATGCATGCGCCACACGTGTTCCACTTGTACTGACTTGGTATTGTATGACCCTGAGATAGGCAGAAGGAGATGCCAAAGTCGCCACAACCAACACCGAGAATTCGAGATGGTAGAACACAACCCTCCTGTGGATGCTCAACCACCTCCACCACATCACCGCCCACTCCATGAGTATTTTACCCCGGGGAACTACAATTCACCAATCGCTACCCTAGTTGACCAAATGTCGGGTCAACAGTTCTCCATTCCACCCGCACTCCTTAGACTCCTCCCCACCTACTATGGGATGGAGAATGAAAATCTCTACCATTACATCGATGCATTTTGGGAGACGTGCTCCACTTTTCATACCCCCACCGCCACCGGCGACTCCATATGGAGAACCCTCTTCCCATTCTCCCGAAAAGAAAAATCTAAAGAGTGGTATGTGTCAAAGCTAGAACTGGTAACATGGAATGAAGCCAAGAATGAATTCCTCAAGAATTTATTCCCGATTGCTAAGCTATCATATATGAGAAGATGCATCACTTCCTTTGCCCAGAAGGAGAATGGACCCTTCCACGAGGCGTGGGAGAGGTTCCAAAAACTTCTCTGCGACTGCCCTCACCATGAAGTGCCATTGTGGCAACTAGTTGAAGCTTTCTACACCGGGCTTGAAGAGCACATCCAAAACAACGTCGAATCCTCCTGTGGAGGTACTTTCATGGCAAAGCCACCAGAGGAATCATGGCCTTTGTTTGAGCATCTTGCTAAAAACTCACGCCATCACGCTTTTACAAAAGGGGAGCATTGCGGCCGAAGCTACATCCCTCCAACTTCTTCCATGGCTCCAACCCCCAATGTTATCGGCCCTAATATGTTGAAAATGATGGCGGATATGATGAAGATGATGAAGAACCAAGCTGGTGGCTCTCCTAGCCAACCCTCCATGGCAGTCGAATATATTGATGAGGAAGTGAATGCTTTGCACTCCTTTGGCGGCTGAAACAATTAAGGCCCCATGTCCAACGGCTATACTCCCGAGTGGAGGAACCATTCAAATTTTTATTGGAAGCAACATAATGAGGATGGATAAGGATAAAGGAAGCAGAAGCCACGCTATAGTTCAAAGTTTGAAGAGGAGGCTCTTGGAAGGTTAAGAAGTTTGGATGATGTAAAGAAGGATGTGACCTCACATGGGAAGTCCATCAACCACCTTGAGCAAAGACTGGATCAAATCTCTCACTCTCTTTCTAGGAGGGAAGAAGGAAGACTTCCATCTCAACCACTGCCCAACCTAAATAATAATGGTACTTTCCTAGGGAACACTCTAAGTTCATATGCTCCGCCGTCATACCAAGCACCACCGAACCCCTATGTTCCACCACCTCCTCAGGCACCTCTTAACTACCAATGTGCTCCACCTCCACCTCATCCATACCAGCAGCCACCCCCGCAATACCACCCCCATCCACAATAATAACAACAACCACGACCACAGTTCATCCTCCAAAACCCAAATTGACCTCACCAAGGGCCACCACCCCAAAAGCCACAACAACCTCCACAAGCCTCCTCTTCCACTACCCATGAGCAGGTGAAGGTAGTGACTATTATGAGGAGTGGTCGGACATTGGAGAATCCCCATTCTACCATTGTTGTTGACAGAGGTGATACTGAGACTAGACAAGTTGATACTGAGATACAACCTGAGGATACTGTGACGAGATCCAGAGTTGATACTATGATACCGAGTGATGATACTATGATTCCTGTGATACCTGTCGACGATACTGTTGATCTGAACCATATGGGGTCCCAACTCCCCCCATTTCCTGAGGCTCTTAAGGAGCCTTCTACTGAGAGGAGAAGAAAGAAGCATACTAAAGACATCCTTGAGACTTTCAAATAGGAGAAAATAAGCATTCCTTTGCTTGATGTAGTCAAGCAAATCCCTTCTTATGCTAAGTTCTTGAAAGATCTATGCACCTTTAAGAGAAAGACCATTGGGAGGATCCCAAAGAAAGTCAAGATCACCGAGCAAGTGAGCTCAATTTTGAAGCACACCATGTCAAGGAAAAGAAAAGATCTCGATGCTCATATCATCTCATGCTACATTGGGGCACATCGCATAGACCAAGCTCTCTTAGACTTGGGTTCTAGCATCAACCTAATGCCGTATGATATGTTTTCCGATCTACAAATGGGGCAGTTGAGTCCGGCTAATTGTACTTTATAGTTGGCTGACATATCGGTAAAGATGCCTAGTGGGTGTGTGGATGACGTCTTGTGAGGCTTGATGATGAGACATCCACTTTCTTCCCTACCGATTTCATTGTCTTGGACATGGAAAAAGATGCAAGGAGGGTTCCTATCATCTTGGGGAGGCATTTCCTAGCCACAGTGGATGCAGTAATTCATGTGAGGACCGGTACAATGTATGTGACATTCATGCACATAAAGATCTGGTGGAACATCTTTAAATCTTCAGCCATAGCCGAAGTAATAGGGGCCACTAAAGAAGATTGTTATCTCATTGAGTGCCTAGATGAAATTGTGGAGGAATGCCTACCTATGTTGATTCAAACTTCCACTCAAGGTAGAGGCCTAGAGCCAATAGTTCTATTCCCCGATGATGATGATGAAGATGATGAAGAGACCGAGATAGCCTTGGTGGCTATAAGTGAAGACCTCCCTTCTATTTCTGAACCATTACAGAACTCCCTTGAAAAACCTCCCACTCTTGAGTTGAAGTCACTTCCAAAAGGATTGAAGTATGCTTTTCTAG
Source organism: Alisma plantago-aquatica (assembly GCA_963693085.1). Classification (NCBI taxonomy): domain Eukaryota; kingdom Viridiplantae; phylum Streptophyta; class Magnoliopsida; order Alismatales; family Alismataceae; genus Alisma; species Alisma plantago-aquatica. Next base: position 428,698,624 of record OY856410.1, on the reverse strand, counting down.
GTGTAAATGACACCCTCCCGGTGATCATTTCCTCCATTCTCTCACCAGAACAAGAGGAGGCATTGATGAAAGTCTAGAAGAAGAACATCCAAGCCATTGGATGGTCTACAACTGACTTGAGGGGTATTGATCCTTCCATTTGTGTACACATGATCTATCTAGAGGATGATGCAAAGTCGACCCCCCAAATGCAAAGGCGTTTGAATCCAAAGCTGAAAGAGGTTGTGACCCAAGAGGTTGTGAAATTTCTTGATGTAGGGATAATCTACCCCATTTCTGATAGTACATGGGTGAGCCCCATCCAAGTTGTGCCTAAGAAAGGTGGGATCACTGTAGCAGAAAATGCAGATGGTGAGCTTATGCCGGTTAGAGAACAATCAAAATGGAGAATGTGTGTTGACTATTGAAAGCTAAACGAAAAGACCAAAAAGGACCACTACCCTCTCCCATTCCTTTACCAGATTCTAGAAAGGCTAGCGGGGAAAAGCTTCTATTATTTCCTTGATGGGTATTCTGGATACTTTCAAATTGTTGTGCATCCTTTAGATTAAGAGAAGACAACATTCACATGCCTGAGTGGTACTTTTTCCGACTGGAGAATGCCATTTGGGTTGTGTAATGCCCCTTCCAGATTTCAGAGATGTGTGACCTCGATTTTTGCGGATATGCTTGATTCATCTTTGGAAGTGTTCATGGATGATTTCTCAGTTTTTGGTAAGACATTTGATGAGTGCTTTCTACATTTGACTGCTATTCTTAAGAGATGCGTGAAGGTTCACCTAGTGCTATCTTGGGAAAAGAGTCACTACATGGTACCCGAAGGCATAGTTTTGGGTCACTGGGTTTTGAAGGACGGAATTGAAGTTGACAAGGCCAAGGTGGGCCTTAGTTCTACTCTCACCATTCCTTCCACTGTGAGACATGTTTGATCTTTCTTGGGACATGCAGGTTTCTATCGCCGCTTCATCAAGGATTTCAGTGAAATCTCAAGACCTCTATGTCACTTGCTAGAGAAGGATGTTGTATTTCATTTTGATGACAAGGGTGTTGAATCTTTCAACCACTTGAAGGAAAGACTAGTTTCTGCTCCTATCATGCAGCCCCCGGATTTCTCTTTGCCATTCAAGATTATGACCGATGCATCCGACATGGTAGTGGGGGCTATGTTGGGCCAAAGAGTTGGCCAGATTCCACATGCTATCTACTACACGAGCAAGACTTTGGACGAAGACTAAAGAAATTACTCAATGACTGAGAAAGAGTTGCTTGTTGTCATCTTCTCTCTTGACAAATTCTGATCATATCTTTTGCAAAACAAAGTAGTGATATACACGGACCACACTGCACTAAAGTACTTCATGTCAAAGAAAGATTCAAAGCCAAGGATGATAAAATGGATCCTATTGCTTCAAGAGTTCGATGAGGAGATTGTAGATAAGAAGGGAGTGGAAAATGGTGGTGCTGACCATCTCTCCCAAATTGATGAGCCCTTTTATGATACAAGTCGAATCAAGGAAACGATGCCATATGAACAACTCTTCCTTCTTTCATCCACTCAAAGGCCATGGTATCAACACATAGCCAATTTCTTGGCTAGTTGGAGGATACCTAGCACATAGAGAAGGGAGGAAAGCAAAAGGTTGTTGGACATGGTCAAGAATTATGCTTGGGATGACCCTCACCTCTTCAAATATTGCCTCGATCATCTCATAAGGAGACATGTTCCGGAAATAGAACAACAAGAAATCCTATCCATGTGCCATTTTGGAATATGTGGAGGTCATTTTGGAGGAAAACGCATGGTTGCAAAGGTTCTTCAAAGTGAGTTTTATTGGCCATCCTTGTTCAAAGACTCCCATGAGTTTTGTAAAAGCTACTTGAAGTGCCAAAAAGTGGGCACTATCTCAAAAAGGGACATGATGCCTCTATCACCCATTCTTGTGGTGGAGGTGTTTGATGTATGGGGAATTGACTTCATGGGTCCTTTCCCCCTTCCTTTGGGTATGTCTACATTTTGTTCATCATGGACTACGTGTCAAAGTGGATTCAGGTTGTTGCAACCTGGACTAATGATCACAAAGTAGTATGTGACTTTGTGAAATCAAACATGTTTAGCCGTTTTGGCATTCCAGGAGCCATGATAAGTAACGGCGGAAGTCGCTTCATTCACCGCACTTTTGTGGGGTTTCTCAAGAAGCATGGCGTAAACCATTGAGTTGCCACTCCTTACCATCCTCAAACTAGTGGACAAGTTGAGCTGGCCAATTCGGAGATAAAGCTCATTTTAGAGAAAGTGGTGAGACCGAACCGTAAGGATTGGTCACTCCATCTCAATGAAGCTTTATGGGCATACCAGACTGCATTCAAAGCCTTGATTGGCACTACACCATTCAAGCTCATCTACGAGAAAAGCTACCACTTACTGATTGATATGCAACATAAGGCGTTATGGGCTTCGAAGACTATGGATCTTGATGGAAAAAATGTCAGAATGAAGAGGAAGTTTCAACTAAATGAGCTGGAGGAAATGGGCCATGAGGTGTATAACTTTTCCAATAGCTATAAGGAGAGAACTAAGTTCCTTCATGATATGATGATTAGAAAGAAATGATTTGAGCCCGACAAGTGGGTATGGCTGTACAATTCAAGAATTAAGTTCTTTCCTGGAAAACTCCGGTCTAGATGGGAAGGACCTTATCTTATCAAGAAAGTGTACCCATCCGGGACTGTTGTGATATGTGAGAAATAAGGATCAAAAGAGTTTGTCATCAATGGGCAAAGATTGAAACCAGTTGTTGAAGTAGACTCGGACAAGGCCAATCAAAGTTTTGATATTGTTATGCTTGTAGAAGAACAACAATCTGATGAAGAAATGTGCTTGGAAGCGGATGAGAAAGAAATATACAAGAAGGATGCCTTGAGAATCCCAAATAAGTGAAAGAAGTCAAGGTTCAATAAGCCCGACTGAAGGCATAAAATTTAGCGCTATTGGGAGGCAACCCACATGGTTTGAGATTCTCAAACCTTACCTTTTTATACTTTTATTTTATTTTACACAAACACACACACACACTTGTGCTTGATAGTTTTTGTCTTTAGTTTTGATGAGACGACATGTGAAATAGGATCAAGTTGAGAAGTGAGGCACCTTCAATCAAATTGGTAGATATAACACCAAGGAAGATTGTTCAAATGGAGCAAATGATGAGTTTCTAAAAGATTTGATGAAATGTAGAGAATTTGAACTGACATAGGCGAGAACAGACGTTCTAGAGAGAAACGGCCATGCTGGCTAAGTTAAACATAGGGAAGAAGATGTTTTTGGTCACTGGCAACATGGCCATGTTGACCAGAAAAATCGTGCTGGCATCCACCCAGAACGATCGTGCTGGTCTGGAACAGTCGTGCTGGTTTGGAACGGCTATGTTGGTTAAGTTAACAACAACATGGTTTTTCAAGTTTTGGCAACTGGCAGCACGGCTGTGCTGAGAAGAATGGTTGTGCCAGCTCACCGCTACCACGGCTGTACTGGCCAGAACGGTTGTGCTGGCCCAAAAAAGACACTTACGTGGCCCAATTCAACCCGACCCAACACGACCCCAGGTTCATTTTTGCAACCGAGAACAACCGTTCCGCGACTCCAGGTGTCTAGGGCGAGCTCCCACCACCCCCAAATCACCTCCCCTTTCTCCCAAACTCTAGATTTGAGTTTCCCTTGGTCCCTAGTCACTTTCCCTAACCTCAAGCTTCGATTTCCACCGTCTATCACCACCGATTTCTCCACCTCCGAGCAGATTCTGCCCCTACAGCCCGACGCTGCGTTTTTCCAGTTCTAGATCCGTTTTCTACCAAAGAACCTTGCAATAATGAAGAGCATGGGCAAGGCCATCAAGAGGGGAGTAGAGAAGACAACAAACATCCTCACCGAAAGCAAACGGCGATCCAAATGAGCACCCAGTTCACAGCAGTCCGACATTGCCTCATCGCCGTCCAACTCCATTTCATGCTCCTTTGGACAATCGGCGTCGATGAGTGCCTCCCGACTCCACTCTTTCTCCAGTAAGAACGCCTCAGATCCAAACTACATCAACGCCAAGGTAGAGGAGGAAGAAGAAGAAGAAGAGTTGGATAACATACTAGATTCAATTGAAGTAAATGCATAGAGTCGTGAGAGGAGGACCAAGAAGTCTAATGATGCATCTTCCTCACACTTGCCACCATGACCAACTCCAGCGAGGCATTCCACATCGTCGGCCCGACCTAGTGGAAGCCATGAGAGAGTACCCTTGAACATGGACACAAGATCACAGTCACACACCTATGAAGAAGAAGAGGTAGAAGACACTGAGAGCGAGGAGTTGGAGGATGAACTGGTGGACATTGTGTCAAGGCTAGAGGAGGACAAATTGACATGGGTGGGAAAGCAACCAGAAGGAACCACATATGGTAGGGGAATAGAAAGAAAGGCAACAATGAAACTTCTCCACCCTGAATGCATGACAAGGAGGGTGATTCCCACTAGATATGCATGTATGCCTACAATGGAAGCCCTAGGGGTCAACTTCATGTTTGAGAGTCTTGTACGATGTTGTGGACTATAAAAGATTTTAATTGAGGCTTAAGAAACATATTTGGAGATTACTCATGAGTTCTTTGCAAACTTAGAGAAGGTACAATATTAAGGAGAGGATGGTATTAGGTTCAAGTTGAACTGCTGAACACATGTTCTTAAAGCTTCTCAGATCAATGCAATCTTTTCCCCCAATTCACAAATGGCAAAGAATTTTGATGAGGGAAGATTTGACAAGAGTGGTAGAGAAGATTACTTGATGATTTGGAAGACAATCACGGGCCAATCTACCTTTACTGGCGGGAAATCCAAAACGAGAAAGATCGACAACCCTTTCATGAGATACTTGCAGAAGGTCCTAGCAAACACCTTGTTTGGACGCTATGATAATCAAGGATGTAGTTCTCAGAAAGACTTATTTGTTATGGCCACAATTGTAAGTAAGGGATTTGTGAACATAGGTGCCATGATGATTGATCACTTGAAGACAATCCCATCCAAGAGTAAAAATTCATTCATCATGGGAGGGATCGTCACCAATTTGGCAAGGGCAGTGGGATGCACTCTAGAGGGACTTACCAAGGTAGATTGAATCAAATATGTGGATCTAAACTATCTTGCTAGGTCCCAAATGATATCCCTGAAAGATAACAAAATCTTCTATGTTCTGAACCCCGGGTATTTTGGTGTCAACCTGAAACTCCCATACCACACCGACATCCTTCTCAGGGATGTGGGGCCTTCATATGACTTTGAAAAATTGTTGTCAAACTATGAGGAAGCGAACCCTAGAGAGGAGTTCAAAGCACCAAGTGTAGCCTTACCTAAAGAAGAGGGAGAGACAAATGTGCCAGAGTAGCAGTGTTCACTTGAGCAGCCACACAACACTAGACTGAGAGTGGAGGATTTTGATGCACAGCCGCCTCCGACAAATGCATATGACATGTCAGCTATTAATGCACAGTTGGAGGGAATTTAGAAGATGCAATAGGACATGTGGTTGGATCAGCAGCAGATGCATCATCAAATCAACCACATGTACCACTACCAGTATGCACAACACAGAGGAACCCCCAATGGGGGAGGATTTCTGGGGATCAATTTCTAGTTAACATGAGACATACTCGCCTCCACAGGCGGACTACTAGGGCCATTACTACCAACAACCACCTCCACAGTCTGGCCCACCGCAGGAGCCCACACCCCCAGATCTATGACCTCTACCCTATCATCCCTAAGCTTTAGTTTCATGGTGAGGACAACATGGTTCAAAAGTTTGGAGTGGTAGGGCGGTAAGCCCTCAGTCTCAACTCATTTTGACATTTGCATGTTCCACCCAATTGTTGTTTGTTTGTTTTTTTTAATCCGTCTAGTGTAAATTATCTTTTTCTTCCATTCATGCATACATGTAGTTTAATTTCATGCATTTTCTTGTAATTTTTCAAAAAAAAATCTCTTTTTGCTATTCCATATCATGCATTGTATTCTCATGTAGTTTTTGGTAATTTCTTATGCATTTTAACTAGGATTTGTTGCTCTATGTTTTAAATTTCCCTAAAGTAGGTTTAGATGTGATTTAATGCATATCGGCACCATTTTGGCCAATTTTTCCCAAACTTGAATGTTCCTACCCAAAAAGCATGTTTTGACTTAATCACCACTGTTTGAAATGAAATGTTTTATTCCTTTGACAAATGCATGCTGCTTTCCTAGATCTTATTGCTATATGGTCTTGTTTGTTGACTTTTTACATGTGCACCACCTCTCTTAAGTTTGTAATTGTTTTGGTTGAATCATGAATTGAGCAAGCTACAAGTGCTTAAAGCCTATGGAATCACTTGGTAGAAATGTGAATGTCATGTTGTTCTATCATGCAGTCTGATATTATTTGGTGAAGTCTTGGATTAGCATTCATGCAACAAATCCTATGTTGAAAAATACACTAATGACCCCTCTTTGATCCGACTATTTTTTCACCACCTTCATACCTCTCCGCCTCATGAAAAGATGCCAAAGTGCACATACCCGCCGTGGCCACCCCCAAAAGTTTGGGGTGGCCACATCTCAACCTTCCCATTTCACTATATCCACCATATGCCCTATCTACACCAAGGGAAAAGAAAAAGAAAAGAAAAAAATAAAATAAAAGGATGCTCCTATTTAAGAGCATTCAAATAAAGAAAAGATGAGTGTGTAAAAGCACTCCAAAATCTTACCAGAATCCTTTCTTCCTTTTTCATACCCATTGAGCTAAGAAGCACCAAATCTAGCTCACTTTACCCTTTTCTATAGCCAAGTGGGTATAAAGATATATTTTGAATCTCTACATCCCACCCAGAATATGACTCATGATAGACCTGAATGGAAATGAAGGATACTTGTAGCCAACCCCAACATAGTTGGGATTGAGGCTTAGATGATGATGATGATGATGTCAAGTGTAATGAATCTAGGTTAGAATATGATGATAATATGCAAAAGGTTGTTTACAGGAACATAGTTGTGGCATCCAACTCACAAAACCAGATTAACTAATGCGGAAGCGATCGTTAGCAGCAGAATTACTTAAAATCACTAAAAATTAAAACCTTTTATAAAAAGATTCATTACCAGAAAACTATTTAAACAAGAACCAAAATATAATATTTACATACTGGTCTACTTTGTACATTCCATGTACCATCTCTTCTCGAGGAATATAAATACATCATTGCTTTGCTAAAAACACAAGTAACAAAATCCTCGAGGCAGTCAGACCAAAATCTAAGATTGATTATAAAAACACTATCCACTGACTCCTAGGACCTGAGAGTACAGAGACGACACATAGGACTTTATATACTAGGCTTGACAGCCAGTATCCCCACCTGGGATATCACTGTTGTCCCTGTTGTTGTTGCTGCTGCTGTTCTTCCCCTGCTACAGAGTTTCTGCCTCTTTGTCGACGTCTACCTAAAAAGTTGGATCCCACGTGGGTGAGACAATTTGTAAATTGCCCCAGCAAGATATATAACTCTCCGCTGAAAACATTATTATTGTAGTTTAATAGAAATAAACTAAATAGTGGAATCATATAATTCAATAGTAGACAAATCAATATCTATGCAGATTGTGGCAACAATCTTATTCAAGTATTTCAGTTATAACTTGATAAGGCAGCATGTCTTTTATTCAATACATAATTAAAGATCATAAGTAACATTTATATATCATGGACATGTTAAGCAAGATAACATCAACCAATGGTTCTCATATTTCAGTCTTATGCAAATACGCTACACGACTGATTACATTTTACAAACATACTTAAGCTATAAGGAGATGAGGTATACCACTCATACTCCAACCGACCATTGCGAAGTCGAAATTGGTACCATACAAAGTCAATGGAAGAGCCAACTTCCATGACTTCCCACATATCGGTCAGTGCAAGATCACATGCAGGACATCTTGTGTCTCTACTACATAACTTGTCAAGGTATAGTGGCATCTTCACTATAGAGTTATAGAGGCGGCTATACTCTCTTTGCAATAGAGAGATTTCATGTTTACCTCCATCGATCTGGCATTAACAACATCGGGAGAGTTGTGATACATCCATCCCGGAACATATAATGAAGGATTGAGAGGTTTAATGTTTACCTTCCATCAATTCCCCCATTAGGACGTACGGATATTTTCGCCCATCGACCCCCACATATTCAAAAATATGCGAACTCTAGGAGATCTCATAGGAAAACTTGTTTCACCATCACCAGCTACTGAGGATGATGGATCTATGGTCAGAGCACTACATGGAAAGATTTCAATTGATTAATTAAGTACATTATCATACTCTTTTAGCATCAGTCAAGTTTTCAAACATAACTTATTAGGACAAATGCTACAAAGAAACATGTACTATTTTCATCAATTACTTCTCAGTCTTTATAAGATATTGGGATCTCAGTCCCTCATTTCAAAACTGGGAATACTCATCCCTTGACAAACTCAATGCCATTATCATATGGTTCTGGGTATTCAAACCCTTAACTCATCACTAAGCATTGTTACCACTTTTCCAGGTAATTATCACCTTCAGGTCATCTGACCAAGGTAAACATGATACTTGTTACACCAACACCTCCCATGGCACTTAAGGCCCATTAATTCTCTTATTACCTCTTACTAGGCAACAAGGCATATTATGGCACATAAGGCCGAATAACAATTTTAATGAATAAAACATCATAGCTTATACCTGGCTATGTTTATCATCTCATGATACCTGCATGGTTAGTATAAATGATAACAGTTACATCACTTTCATATCAGGACCATGCAAAACAAATATAGCATCACTACTCCCTTACTAGGGTTAGGGTTTCCCATTTCATGTCAATTGGGGTACTCATTCGATTACCCAGATCAGGGTTATTGTTTATCACCATATTGCCCAAGATTAGGGTCTCATATAGAATTACATAGCATCACCCTGGATTTGAGTTCCACATCACATTAATATACTAGGGTTTTAGATAACATCACCCTAAATTAGGGTTCCACATAATTTCACCCTAGATTAGGGTTTACATTCAATATTCCACAATTAGGGTTTACTATTCATCCCAATTAGGGTTTCATATTCAATTTCCCATAATTGAGGATTACTATGTGTCTAAATTAGGGTTTTACATTTCATAACCCTAGCTTAGGATTACTCATGTCTACACCCTCAATTAGGGTTTCACTATTACCCTAGATTTTCCCTGAATTAGGGTTAAGGTTCATCAACCTTCTCGATTAGGGTTTTCATGATCTCTTCACTAAGGATCATATCCTAATCACCACATTATTAATACTCATGTATGAATTCCATTCTATCAACCTCATAACTTGATTACGTTACATCAACCCTTCAATCAAGTACATACAACTATGATTGACATATTGTACTAAGACATTGTTTTCATAACCTTTTAGGGTTAATTAATCTAAAGGTACTGATCATTTAGGTACATTAGGGTTTCAACCATTATACCTAACATTGATAATCATCATTGGATCAATAGATCAATTATCATCTTAAATCTCCAAATGATTTGATCACATTGGACCTCCATTTACATGAGGTATCCAAATGAATTGACCAATTGAATCTTCAATTACAATAGGTGTCCAAGTGGATTAACCAATTGAGTCTTCAATTACATTAGATATCCAAATGGATTAACCATGTTGAACCTCAAATGGTTTTTATTACTTAGACCCTAAACAGTCTTGGTCTCTCAGGATTCAAACGGTTTGAAACTGTTTGGGCAAATTGCCCTTAAAACTATTTAAGCATGAAATGTGTTGAAACCAAATGGACTTGGGTCTCCAAACGGTTTGAGACCATTTGGACCCAAACAGTCTTGAGACCATTTGGACTCAAACGGTCTTAAGACCATTTGGTCCAAACCTTCTCAAAACTGAATGGACCAAAAATGTCTTTCAACACTTAACAAATTTGAGGATTCAATCAATGAATCGCCTATCAATTGAGTCCTTGATTCATTCATCAATTGAACTATTGAATCATCCTTCAATTGGACCATCAATTAGGGTTTTGAACCCAATTGAACTAAAATTTATAATCAAGAAACCATCAATTAAGGTTTTGAATTCAAGGAACCATCAATGGTTAACATTGTGGAACTAATTCAATTGAAATCAATGAATCATCATCAAATTATGATATGACCTGACCTCAAACGGTCTTGAGGTCGTTTGGATGACCTCCAAACGGTCTTGAGGTTGTTTGGATGACCTCCAAATGGTCTTGAGACCGTTTTCCCCATCCATCATTAATATTTGTGAAAATGAATTAGGGTTTGCATTATTGGATTGATCATCAATTTAGCTATTGATTGCATTTAAATTTGATATCTCTGGATCTTTAATTACTCAACCATACTCAACCCTAGACCTCCAAACAGTCTTGGTTGACCTCCAAACAGTCTTGAGACCGTTTGGGTGACCTCCAAACGGTCTTGAGACCGTTTGGGTTAATCAACCCAAAATTATAAATCAACAAATTGAAATTTTAGCACTTAACCCGATCAGGGTTTCTAATTGGAGGATTGTCCATATATTGAATTAATCAATTAGATCCATTAGATCATCATCCAACATATAATAGGGTCCTGACCTCAAATGGTCAACCCATCTGAATGGTCAACCCGTCCAAACGGTTTTGGATCCAAACCTCCAAATGGTTTGTAAATCGTTTGGTCTCCAAACGGTTTGGTGAAACCATTTGGACCAAGGTCTTAAAACCATTTGCAAATGAAACTTGTCGGAATGTTTGCCTAAGATGATTTCATCATCATCAAACCTTAGTCCATAAAAAACTACTGCCATTATCATGGTAGTTACAACAACTAATCAAAGGAATTGCAAGAAGAACAATTGAACATAATGAATTGAGGAATTGAATTCAATAACAATGAATAGGGGTTCAAGTTATATAACCTACATCCAATTGAGCTTTAAAGCTTGGAGCTTCACGTCAACAATGGTGGAAGAAGATTTTTCACACCACAAGGTTCGTTCCTCAAGCTTTTGAGTGAAAATGAATGGTTAGAATTGAAGATGGGATCGACATAAGAAGAAATCATGCATTGATTTGTGATTTCCACCATGAAATCAAGGTGAACGAAGGTTAAGAAGCTTACCAAAAGGTTGGGGGTCATCCTCCTGCTATTCCTAGCTCCCTTGGTCATTTTTTCAAGCAAAGAGAAGAAGTGGATTCGAAAAAGCCTTTGGTTTGAGTTGTAAAAGGTGTTTTTATAAGGAAATCAATGAGAGAGAAAATGCCTTATAAAAATCTTTTAATTCCAAAATTGGTGCCACCTCTTCATCCTCAATTCCGTGCATGCAAATATATCTTCCTTATCTCTGAATTCCCTTCCATTATCCATGAAGTAAGGGAAAAGAAATTAAGCACCTTAATCATATAATAGTAATATCCTAAAGTCAGTGGATATTTCTTTTTGTTTTCTTAATGTGAGTGGGTTTTCCACTCACGTAGATATTTCCTTTGCCTTTGCAAGGAACAAGGACGTCAATGTATGTGGATTTCAACCAACACAATTTTGGTTGAAGGGAAATCTATTTAATATAATTATTTTTGCATTATTTCAATTATGCTTAAATCTTGATTATTTTAATATCAAGATTCTCTCTCCTTCAAAGTGATACAAATGAGACACCACTCTCATTTTATTTTCTCTAAATGATTTCAAGAAATTTTAGGGACTATTTTGAAGTGGTAATTTTCATATTGAACCCTGGGTTTTGGGTAATTGCACATTGCCCCAAAACTAGGTATTAATGCACAAACATTGCTTTATCAGCTCTTTCTTGGTACCCATGCTTTCACTAGCCACTCCTATGCATCATCTTCATTCTCATGATGTTACAACACATGAGGAACATCTTATCATACACAATTTGCAATTTAACCCCTCAACTTGGGTCATTTGCACTTTAGTCCAAAACAAGTAAAATATCATTTCAACATTATTAAAAAAGGACTAAAATTGAAATATGAGTTCCTCTTGAGCCTTAATTACTTTTCAAAAGATAAGAGCAAGCATATAGTTATCTTTATTAAGCAAAACATCTAGGGTTAAAGCATAAACCAGGTCAGGGATGTTACAAGTTATCCACCCCTTACAAGGATTTCGTCCCCGAAATCGTCAAGAGAAAAGAGTAGGGTACTTCCTCCTCATCTCTTCCTCTATCTCCCGTGTAGCTTCTTCAATGCCACAGTGATGCCAGAGAACTTTTACAATACATATGTCTTTCTTTTTCAGCTTTTTAATTCTTCTATCAAGAACCAACACAGGTCCTTCAACATAAGATATATCATCATTTAGTTCTACCTCCACAGGTTGCAGAATTAACTCTGTGTCAGGATGACACTTTCTCAGCATAGAGATATGAAACACTGGGTGCAATTTATGCAACTCTGGTGGTAACACCAGCTTATAGGCTACCTTTCCCATCCGTTCAATGATTGGATAAGGCCCCATAAATCTAGGAGCTAACTTTCCCTTCTTTCCAAATTTCAGGATACCTTTCCAAGGTGAGACCTTGAGGTATACTTTGTCTCCAACTTGGAATTTGAAGGGTCTATGACGCTTATCAGCATAACATTTCTGTCTATCCTGGGCAACTTTCAACTGTTGTTGTATTACTTTAATCTTCTCAGTTGTTTGTTGTACTAGCTCAGGACCCAAAAGTTGATGTTCTCCTATTTCATACCAACATAAAGGAGATCTACAGCATCTACCATAAATGCCTCATATGGTGCCATCTCAAAAATGTGCTGATAGCTATTATTATAAGCAAATTCTATCAAGCTCAGGTGTGGATCCTAACTTCCTACAAACTGAAGGACGCATGCCCTAAGCAAGTCCTCTAAAGTTTGTATGGTCCTCTCAGATTGTCCACCTATCTGAGGATGAAAGGTTGTACTAAACCTGAACTACGTACCCAAAGCTTTATGAAGTTGTTCCCAAAAATGACTCGTGAACTGGGGACCTCTATCAGAAACAATAGTAGCTGGAACCCTGTGCAAACGCACTATCTCATCTATGTATATCTATGCAAGCTTTTCAGCTGTGTAGGCTGTCTTGACATGTAGGAAATGTGTTGTCTTAGTCAACCTATCAACTATCACCCATATGGAATCATGACTTTTGGCTGTTCTTGGCAACCCAACCACAAAGTCCATGGTTACATGATCCCATTTCCACTGCGGTATAGGAAGAGGTTGCATTGTTCCTGCAGACTTCTGATGTTCAACTTTAACCTACTGACACACCGGACACCGCATAACAAACTCAACTACTTATTTCTTCAAACCAGGCCACCAATACATATCTTTCAAGTTATGATACATCTTGGTGCTCCCTGGATGCATGGCATACATTGAAGAATGAGCTTCTTCCAGAACTAACTTCCTTAGGTTATCAACATCAGGTACTACCATCCTACCATGGTAACAGACTACCTGATCATCTGAATCATGGAAACCATCTCGTTTCTCACTACCATACTCTGACCTGATCTGCTGAATAACAATATCAGCTTGCTGTGCTTCCTTAATCTGCTGCCTCAGAGTAGGTTTTACCTACATCTCAGCTAATAGCCCGACTAACAATGACACTTTAAGCTATACAGTGTCTTGCCTTTAGGAGATAAGCATATATCTTTTAAAGAACACAAAGGAGTTTAACTGTGCTTTATCTAAGGCTAGTGTTGCTGATTTCCTACTTAGTGCATCAGCCACTACATTGGCCTTCCCTGGATGATAATAAATTGTACAGTCGTAGTCCTTGATTAACTCCATCCAGCGGCGTTGTCTCATGTTCAGCTCCTGCTATGAGAAGATATACTTTAGATTCTTATGATCTGTGAAAATCTAGAATGTCTCTCCATAGAGATAATGTCTCCAGATCTTCAAAGCATGGACCACAGCAGCTAGCTCTAGATCGTGTGTCAGATAATTCTCTTCGTGTTTCTTAAGCTGTCAAGAAGCAAAAGAAATCACTTGTTTATCCTGCATCAACACACATCCTAGACCATTCTTGGATGCATCACAGAAGACTATGTACCCCTTTCCTTGCTCAGGTAACACTAACACATGTGCACTAGTTAACCTTTCCTTCAACAACCAGAAAGAATGTGGACACTTGTCATTCTAGACAAAAGGAACTTCCTTCCTGGTCAACTTGGTCAGGGGTAAAGCTATAGAACTGAAGTTCTTAATGAACCTCCTGTAATAGCCTGCCAATCCCAGAAAACTACAAATCTCCATCGGTGTCTTTGGCTGTTCCCATTGCAGGACAGATTCTACCTTCTTAGGATCAACATGAATGCCTGAAGCAGATATTATGTGTCCTAGAAAAGAAACTTCTGGTAGCCAGAACTCACATTTGCTAAACTTAGCATATAGCTTATGCTCACTTAGCAAAGTCAAAGCTTGACGGAGGTGCTACTCAAGCTGTTGAGCATCTCTACTGTAGATCAAGATGTCATCTATGAAGACTACTATGAACTGATCAAGAAAAGGTCTGAAGATTCTATTCATGAGTTCCATGAATGTAGTTTGTGCATTAGTTAGTCCAAACGACATAACAATGAACTCATAGTGACCGTATCTTGTTCTAAAAGTAGATTTAGATATGTCACTCTCCTTAATGCGCAAATGATGGTGTCCCAACCTCAGATCTATCTTAGAAAAGATAGTTGCACCGCGCAACTGATCAAACAAGTCATCAATCCTTGGAAGAGGATACTTGTTCTTTATGGTGACTTTATTTAACTGTCTGTAATCAATGCATAACCGCATCAATCCGTCCTTCTTCTTAACAAAGAGGACCAGAGCACCCCATGGTGAAGTACTCAGTCAGATAAAACCTTTCTCAAGCAACTCATGTAGTTGTTTCTTGAGCTCTGCCATTTCAGCAGGTGCCATTCTATATGGTGTTTGTACTATCGGTTGTGTGCCCGGGATTAGATTAATCTCAAAATCAATCTCTCGAGGTGGAGGTACACCTGGAAGTTCTTTAGGAAATACATCCTCAAACTCCCTAACAACTGGAACTTTAGATGGATGAGGGCTCTCCATAGTGGTATCTACCACATGTGCCAAGAATGCAAAGCATCCCTGTCTCATCATCTTCTCAGCTACCATAGATAACACTAAATAGGTTGGAAGAATCTTTCTATCTCCCTGAAAGATCCATGTGTCACCGTTGTCTGTGAACATAGACGACTTTGAACCACAATCCAAGACAACCTTATACTTCTCTAAGGTGTCCATCCCTAGGATTATATCAAAACCCTTCATCTCAAGTGGTATAAGATCCACTTGAATGCGATGTTCAGAAAATGAAAGACTACAGGGAGAACACACCTCCCGCAACACTACAGATCCCAATAAAGGGGTTTCTAACATCAAACTATCTTTTCTATGACTGACAATCATGTTGCAGTCATAAATCATTTCTCTAGTGATAAAGGAATGCGTAGCACCTGGATCAATTAACATAGATACGAAGCAGGACGAAGACATATCAGAATAAAATAGTTCCATCTGACCTATCACAACCCGAGGGTTGACTACTGCGTCAGGTTGATTCATAGCATAGAATCTAGCTGTTTCTTATTGTTGACCTTGTGCTTGATTGTTGGATGTCGACAATCCAGCTTGGGATGCTTGTCCACGTCCTCTGGCGCCACAAGAAAATTGTTTCCTCTATGAGCCTTGCTGACTCTACCTCTGGGGTTGAGTTACAGTTCTAACTTTCTCAGGACAATCTCTCACCAAGTGTCCTGACCTCCCACACTGGAAGCAGTTGTAGCTTCCCAAACTCTGCCTAGGTGGTCCTGTCACTGATGCTTATGTTGTACTGGGGGCTCTACTTGGAGGAAAACTACGACCCCTACCCCTACTTGACATCCACTGCGTCGGGGTATTAAACCTTTGTAGTGGTGGTGGTGCAGAGAACCTCGACTTCTTAAAACTCTCAGACCTTTGTCCTTAAAACTGAGGATACACTTTCTTATTACTGGTCTATCGCTTTTCGATCACAAACCTCTCTATCCGCCTAATAGATTCCACAAAAGTGGCAAACCTCTCCCTATTCTCCAGAGCAGACACAGGAGTGGTCAAATCAGCGTTCAACCCCTTCTCGAAACACTGAATCCTCTCTTCATCAGTAGTTGACATATGCAGACAAAACCACAAAAGCTCCATGAACCTAGCTTCATACTCGCTAATGTTCATCTGTCCTTGCCTCAACCTCTCAAATTGAGAGATCTTCTCATCTAGATACATCTTGGGAAAGTATCTAGCAACAAATTCACGTCAGAATTCATCCCATCCAACTTCAACACCAGGTCTTTTGCCTTCCTCAATGGTCCACCAGTGGTCAGCACTCCCCTTCAGAAGGTATACAACATGCCTTACCTTCTCTACTTCAGGGATGCTGAGGATTCTGAAGGCTTTCTCCAGTTCAGTCAACCACAAATTTGCATCAGCTGGGTCAGTGTACCAGCATAGTCTCTGGCTCCCACCCGGTGAAGCCATTCAATGGTCTTTCCAGCTCATTGTCCTTCATTGTGGGCTGGTGCCCTCGATGCAGGTGGTGGCATCCTATCCGCCACATGTGTCATCATTTCCATAAACTGCCCAAACAGGGTGTGGAAAGTTGGGTTCTCTAATGCAACTTGATCAAGTTGAGGAATCTCAGGTACTGGTTCCTCCCTAGCTTGATCCCTTGCACCTCCTCCTGGTGCAGCAACACTGCTCTCAACATCATGTTCATCATGTGATCTAGACATCTTCAAGTTCTTCTCCTCCTATATGAGCAGAAGACACTTATCAGAGAAATTGGAAAACACTAGAACAGACTCAACAACCTTAATCCTATGTCTCTGTAGACTCAGCGAACCTAGAGCTCTGATACCACTAAACTTGTGGCATCCAACTCACAAAACTAGATTAACTAATGCGGAAGTTATCATTAGCAGCAGAATTACTGAAAATCACTAAAAATTAAAACCTTTTATAAAAGGATTGATTATCGGAAAACTATTTAAACAAGAACCACAGTATAATATTTACATATTGGTTCACTTTGTACATTCCATGTACCATCTCTTCTCGAGGAATATAAATACATCATTGCTTTGCTAAAAAGCACAAGTAACAAAATCCTTGAGGCAGTCAAACCAAAATCTCAGATCGTTTATAAAAACACTATCTAGTGACTCCTAGGACCTGAGAGTATAGAGACGACACACATGACTTTATATACTAGGCTTGACAGCCAGTATCCCCACTTGGGATATCACTGTTGTCCCTATTGTTGTTGCTGCTGCTGCTGTTCTTCCCCTACTACAAAGTTTATGCCTCTTTGTCGACGTCTACCTAAAAAGTTAGATCCCATGGGGGTGAGACAGTTTGTAAATTGCCCCAGCGAGAGATATAACTCTCCGCCGAAAACATTATTATTGCAGTTTAATAGAAATAAACTGAACAGTGGAATCATATAATTCAATAGCAGACAAATCAATATCTATGCAGATTGTGGCAACATTCTTATTCAAGTATTTCAGTTATAACTTGATAAGGCAGCATGTCTCTTATTTAATACAAAATTAAAGATCATAAGTAACATTTATGTATCATGGACATGTTAAGAAAGATAACATCGACCAGTGGTTTTCATATTTCAATATTATGCAAATACACTACACGACTAATTATATTTTACAAACATACTTAAGCTCTGAGGAGATGAGGTATACCGCTCATACTCCAACCGACCATTGCGAAGTCAAAATTGGTACCATACAAAGTCAATGGAAAAGCCAGCTTCCATGACTTCCCACATCTCGGTCAGTGTGAGATCACATGCAGGACATCTTGTGTCTCTGCTACATAGTTTGCTAGGGTATAGTGGCATCTTCGCTATTGAGTTACAGTGGCGGTTGTACTCTCTTCGCAATCGAGAGATTTCATGTTTACCTCCATCGATCTGGCATTAACAACATCGGGAGATTTGTGATCCATCCATCCCGGAACATATAATGAAGGATTGAGAGGTTTAATGTTTACCTTCTATCAATTCCCCCATTAGGACGTATGGATATTTTCGTCCATCGACCCCCACATATTCAAAAATATGCGAACTCTAGGAGATCCCGTAGGAAAACCTGTTTCACCATCACCATCTACTGACGATGATGGATCTATGGTCAGAGCACTACATGAAAAGATTTCACTTGATTAATTATGTACATTATCATATTCTTTTAGCATCAGTCTAGTTTTCAAACATAACTTATTAGGACAAATGCTACAAAGAAACATGTACTATTTTCATCAATTACTTCTCAGTCTTTATAAGACATTGGGATCTCAGTCCCTCATTTCAATACTGGGAATACTCATCCCTTCACAATCTCAATGCCATTATCATATGGTTTTGGGTATTCAAACCCTTAACTCATCACTGAGCATTGTTACTACTTTTCCAGGTAACTATCACCTTCAGGTCATCTGATCAAGGTAAACAAGATACTTCTTAAACCAGTATCTCTCATGGCACTTAAGACCCATTAATTCTCTTATTACCTCTTACTAGGCAACAAGGCATATTATGGCACATAAGGCCCAATAACAATTTTAATGAATAAAACATCATAACACATACCTGGCTATGTTTATCATCTCATGATACCTGCATGGTTAGTACAGATGATAACATTTACATCACTTTCATATCAGGACCATGCAAAACAAATATAGCATCACTACTCCCTTACTAGGGTTAGGGTTTCCCATTTCATGTCAATTGGGGTACTCATCCCATTACCCAGATCAGGGTTATGGTTTATCACCATATTGCCCAAGATTAGGGTCTCATATAGCATTACATAGCATCACCCTGGATTTGAGTTCCACATCACATTAATATATCAGGGTTTTACATAACATCACCCTAAATTAGGGTTCCACATAATTTCACCCTAGATTAGGGTTTACATTCAATATTCCACAATTAGGGTTTACTATTCATCCCAATTAGGGTTTCATATTCAATTTCCCATAATTGAGGATTACTATGTGTCTAAATTAGGGTTTTACATTTCATAACCCTAGCTTAGGATTACTCATGTCTACTCCCTCAATTAGGGTTTCACTATTACCCTGAATTTGCCCTGAATTAGGGTTAAGGTTCATCAACCTTCTCAATTAGGGTTTTCATGATCTCTTCACTAAGGATCATACCCTAATCACCACATGATTAATACTCATGTATCAATTACTTTCCATCATCCTCTTAACTTGATTAGGTTACATCAACCCTTCAATCAAGTACATACAACTATGATTGACATAGTGTACTAAGACATTGTTTTCATAACCTTTTAGGGTTAATTAATCTAAAGGTACTGATCATTTAGGTACATTAGGGTTTCAACCTTTATACCTAACATTGATAATTATCATTGGATCAATAGATGAATTATCATCTTAAATCTCCAAATGATTTGATCACATTGGACCTCCATTTACATGAGGTATCCAAATGAATTGACCCTTTGAATCTTCAATTACAATAGGTGTCCAAGTGGATTAACCAATTGAGTCTTCAATTACATTAGATATCCAAATGGATTAACCATGTTGAACCTCAAATTTTTTTGATTACTTAGACCCTAAACGGTCTTGGTCTCTCAGGATTCAAATGGTTTGAAACCATTTGGGCAAATTTCCCTTAAAACCATTTAACCAAGAAATATGTTGAAACTGAATGGGCTTGTGTCTCCAAACGGTTGAGACCGTTTGGACCCAAACAGTCTTGAGATCGTTTGGTCCAAACCTTCTCAAAACTGAATGAACCAAAAAGTTCTTTCAACACACTACTACAGAAACCCCATTTGGCGTCGGTCTTTTAACCCCATTTGGCGTCGGTTTCCGACCGACGCCTATGTGGGCGCCGCTAAAGGTCGAACACTTCGGCGTCGGTTTTTTAACCGACGCCTATTTAACCTATAGGCGTCGGTCTTTTAGTAGAAAACCGATGCCAAAATGGTTCGCGCCACAGAAAACGGCGTCATCTAGGGCACTTTCTGCGTCGGTGATTTACTAAAAGACCGACGCCTATATTCCATGTAGCATCGGTCTTTTAGTTGATAACCGACGCATAAAGTGTCCTAGATGACGCCGTTTTCTGTGGCACGAACCCTTTTGGCGTCGGTTATATACCAAACGACCGACGCCTGGTTGTTTAAATAGGCGTCGGTTCGATACGAATATCCGACGCCATTTCCAGGACTGCTTTGGCCACATCAGGCGTCGGTTATCTATAAATAACCGACGCTGTATGTCTTTGCTGACGGTTATCTATAAATAACCGACGCCTATTTATATATATTTTTTTTCATATCAGTTTGCAGGCCTGCTGTGGCTGGTCAGCAGGATGAGAACCTGCAGTTCAGTTTTCTGAACTGCAGGTTTACGACATCCATTGATATCAGCCTACAAACAGGCCGCAAACCTGCAAAAGTCACAAAGAAAATTTCACACAAGTACATACATTCAGACATCAATTCAATTCTCACATTCACACATATAGAAACATTCAAATACATGTATTAACATTCAGAAATATTCATTTACAAAGTATCATTCATTATCGCTATCAACATCCCAATTATATCTTACAGTTGCCACTACTTGTATGGCTTTTGCCCATTCTTCTCTTACTTCATTTAATGCTTCCATCGTATATGGAGCATGTATATTTTTTAAGCGTTTACCTGTAGTGTTGTCAGTTTTAAACACCTACAAAGAGAATGATGTATATATATAAGTAATAATATAAAAATAAGATAAGATTGATACATTTCATACTAACTAATGAGACTATATATAATACCTCATGTATGGTATCGATGTCCAATGCGGCATATTTGATAATCATCTGCATAAATCACATCACATAGTATGCGCATGCCCAGCCATTGTCTTGTGTAGCGCATTATAAATTGAAACATACAAAATCATACAACTAAGCACAATTCACATCAATAATATATACATTGGAGTCGGGAACTTACTTGTACGTTCTCCCAATTTATTGGCTGGTTCTTTTTCCTTGGGACCATTCCTCCAGCCTTTTTGAATGCATCTAAACCCCTACATGTTAATATAACACAGTAAATTACATAAGTAAATAGTAATGTAATAACAGATGGTAATAGATACAAAAATGAAATATTTCTCACCAGAATAATGGCATTCTCATTACGTGTCCAATTTTAGTGTTTAATGTACTTCCCGTGGGATCTAGATAATAAACAGTGAACGTCCCGGGGACAATAACTAGTAACTCCCAATGTTTACCGCTAGAGGTAAAAAGTTAACAATTAATAACTCAAAATGCACAATAAAAATGGAATTTTCTTAAGTCCAAATTAT
Organism: Alisma plantago-aquatica; assembly: GCA_963693085.1. NCBI lineage: Eukaryota > Viridiplantae > Streptophyta > Magnoliopsida > Alismatales > Alismataceae > Alisma > Alisma plantago-aquatica. The sequence goes on along the minus strand of OY856410.1, from coordinate 428,677,025 downwards.
AAATAAAGTAAACTTACTTGACATTGAATGGAGCTATTATTATCGTCTTCTTTTGCCGACCAAAAATTGTAAAAGCATCTATACAGTATTGTTGAACATTATCAGGGTCTTTAGCTACCATACTAATCAATGATGGAATAAAAAATCCCACATGATCAAATGCAAATTGTTTGCAATGATCTTCGACTAAGTAGCTGCAAAACATGTATTACGTATGCATTAATATATAAGAAACCAGATCACCAGATCTTACACAAGGTATATGGATGTATAAACAAGATCTCACCTTATCCATGTCTCTATCATTGATGTATTCATCCAATCATACATAAACAGCTCAATAATATCTTGTATAAATAAAGAGCTATCGTATGATCGACCTGCATAATCTGCATCTAAAGAAACTATTATAGGGCAATGTATATTATGTGCACGTAGCCAACATGCCATTCCCCTACAAGCAGGACCTTACGGTTATGTTAGGTCAGTTGGAACCCAAGTTGGTAATGCGGGAAGTGGAGGTGGAGGCCTAGGTGCTCCTGGTGTCTTCTTTTTAACCTGTATATATAATTTCAGATCAGTTGACATAATATATACACATTAACAGTCTAAATCAATGTAAATTTATCTTACAATTTCGGTCGTGTAGACGGCATCTGCTTTGGGCCACAATATGACCCCGCCTTCTGCCTCACCAAGTGTATCAATATCTGGGTGGGCATATGGCAACGCAACTTCCCTCCAATCGGGTAACACATGTAATGGGCCCACACGAACATAGCCCTGTGGCATTGGAGTCCCCTGAAACCTTTCCCCAAGAAGGGACGGGTAAGCTTGCGCCTCTGCAACAACATAGTCTTCTATTCTTAAGCGGCATGGCTTCAATGCCTACAAATTTATGTAAAGAATGTTATACATATATACATATAATCTTGAAAACATATCATCTTTAAAAGACTAGCTACAATGTCATAAACAATACTTACAGCAGACGTGCTAGGCGATGGGTCTCCAGGATTACTCGCAGTCTGTGCATCAGGAGAAGAGTGGGTCGCCATAGGCGTATTGGAAGCCTGAGATGCCTGCCACCGCAGCAATTCTTCCTTGACCTTCTCAGCAACTACATCGTTGACCTTCTTAGAAACTAAATCCTCAACTCTCTTATTCTCCTATACATGGATAAAAGAAACATTAGCTTCTTATTAATGAATTTTCTTTTGCAGTAACATTCTAAAAAAAGAATAGGTTACCTCTTCTTGAGAAAGTCCTGCTCTGGGTTTGCGCTGGGATGGCCCAAAGAATGCTTTGATGCCAACACCAGCGCCGGCACCTCTAACACGTCCAGGATGCTCTGGGTTACCCAGAGCAACTGTCAATTCATCCCTTGTGCCCTGAGGGATGAACGTGCCTTGTTTCCTCTGCTCGTGCAACTCCCGCTAATCACCATAAATAGAAATTGGTAAGTTAACACCACAAATAATCAATATTCAAACGATTTCTCTAAGAGTTGTATTTTACCATTTTTGCAGCCGCCTCAGCAGTTACAAGCTTCTTTATTTCACCCTTCTTGTTTTGCCTGCCAGCTATCCAGATATCATGGCGAGGCATGGGTGTGGCAGACTCTTGAGTAGGAGCAGACTCCTGAGTAGCCGCAGACTCCGCCTGTAGTCTTTGGCGAACGCTTGCATAGACTTTTGGACCCATAGTGTGGTGATGCACATTCAGTGCACGCCTTGCTTTTTGTGTGTCACTGAGGGCCTAGTTAGTATGCACATTAAAGATTTGGTTAGTAGCACTAAATGTTAATCTTGAATAGGTGAATACAATGTATATTAATTAAATTGGGAGTGACGCCTAATACCTTGAATTCTTCAGATTTTCTTGAAGCAACAAAATTGTCCCAATCTTCTTTGTCCAAGAAGTTCCATTTTCAAGGGTTGACTTCTTCTTCTTATCACCCTCTTTTGTGTATTCTCTGTTCAGATTTGTCCTATAATTCCTAAGCATCTTTCCAGCACGTTGCATTACATTTTTACGATGCAACTTCTCATCCAATGCAAACAGATTCTGTAAAATAGAAATGTTATTAACTAGTATCCAAAATAGAATTGCAAATAATAGAATTTGTAATCTACAAAATAGAATTGCAAATAATAATAACTCACGCATAAATCCTTCCATATCAAGTCTTTTTTCCCTTGAGGAACTTTATGCCAATTGTCATACTTAACACCACAATGGCTCCGAGTGGTACACCCAAGATAGTTTACAAAATTATTGCGGTTCACTCCAATTGGATTTCCTCCATTATCAAACTCCACCACCAATTTGGATCCACTACCACTTAGCGCTAATAACTTCTTCAACAGAGTGATGCCCCTTTTCTTGTTAAGTGTTTGGTGCGGCGCATCAAGTTGCTCCAGTGCTTCAGTGGGTACAGGTGCATCAACCTAAAATTTGACAAAAATAAAACACACTAAATCAGCCATGCTCGTCATGGACAGCATGCTCATCATGGACTTGACATAACTAGAAGATAATGAATTTTATAGAAATACATGATATGTTTTTAGAACTTACATTAGTATCCTCGCCATGCTCGTCATGGACAGCATGCTCATCATGGACTTCATGCTCATCATGGACATCATGCTCATCATGGCCAGCCATCTGAAAATGTCATTTAAAATGCAAACATTTAGCATTTGTATTAACTAGAAAAAGGCAAATATTTAGCATTTGTATTAACTAGAAAAAGGCAAACATTTAGCATTTGTATTAACTAGAAAAAGGCAAACATTTAGCATTTGTATTAACATACATGTCTCTAAAATTGTGATCTTTTATCAATTAACAATCCTTCATTGTGATCTCCGCGCACATATAAGTCATCATTAGCTTCAATATTTTGTGGAGTGGGTAACCCAACTGAGAATGGACTGGAGTCATCATACTTATCATAGTACTCTTCTTCATCTATAGGATCTTCAATGAACTGTCTTTTACCATGAAGAACAACCGACCATTTATCATTCGCAGGATCATCGATATAGAATATTTGTTTCGCCTGTGATGCCAATATGAATGGTTCACCCTTCTCGCCAATCTTTTCAAAGTTCACCAAAGTGAAACCCAATTCATCCACTTCGGCAAACCTTACATGCTTCGGCAATATAGATCGAATTGCCACGGGCAATATTTGTTGCATTAGAGTGTGACAATCATGAGATTTAAGACCTATCAACTTCAGATCTTTCATTGATACCAATCTACGGATGTTGGATGAGTAACCATGTGGCATCTTAACATTTACCAAGCATTCACAAAAAGTTTTCTTCTCCTTTCTAGACAACGTGTAACAAGCGGGAGGTAAGTATGTTCTTTTATTACCCATTTCACATAATTCTGTTAATTCTGACCTTATTCCCATTTCACGTAGGTCCAGTCTGGATTTTATCCCATCTTTAGTCTTACCTGGTATATTTAATAGAGTACAAATGATGCTATCACAGACATTTTTCTCAACGTGCATTACATCTATACAATGCCTGACTGTCAAAGAACTCCAATAAGGAAGATCCCAAAATATTGACTTCTTCTTGAATGAAGAATTGTCACTCCGTGTGGCCATACTACATTGTGATTTCTTACCAAATTCATTGACAATGTCTTTTACTCTTTCATAAACAACATCCCTTGGTATAGGTTTAGGTGCACTCCGTTCATCATTCCATCCATTGAATGCTTTGCGCTTCCTCCGATACGAATGGAATTTTGAAAGAAACCTTCGATGACCAAGATATACAGTCTTGCCGCCATGTTTTAGTCTTATTGAATCAGTGTTTTCTTCACATATAGGACACACTTTAGCTCCTTTGACACTATATCCAGACAAATTCCCATATGCTGGAAAGTCATTAATAGTGGAAAACAACATAGCGTGCAAACGAAATGTCTCTCTTGCTGAAGCATCATAGGTCATCACACCTTCAGCCCAAAGTTTCTTTAAGTCATCAATCAAAGGTTCAAGATAAACATCGATATCATTTCCGGGTTGTTTAGGGCCCGATATCAACAATGACAACATAACGTACTTATTTTTCATACACATCCAGGGAGGAAGATTGTATATAACAAGCATGACTGGCCAAGTGCTATGTTGGCTGCTCAATGTCCCGTACGGATTCATCCCATCTGTACAAAGCCCAAGTCTTAGATTCCTATCTTCTTCACCAAATTTAGGGTACAATAGATCAATCTTCTTCCACTGTGGGGAATCAGACGCATGTCGTAGGATCCCATCATTATTTTTCTTAACATTTGCATGCCACCTCAAATTCTTCGCATCTTTCAGATTTGCAAACAAGTGTTGAAACCGTGATATTATAGGTAGATACCACAACACCTTGGCAGGAGAACCAGTTTTGGACTCCCCCGAAGTCGTCAATTTATACCGTGACGCACCACATTTTGGACAATCTTTCAAATCTACATAGTCCTTTTGAAATAATACACAATCATTCGGGCATGCGTGTATCTTCTTGGCCTCCATTCCCATTGGGCACAACATTTTCTTTACCTGGTATGTTGAGATTGGAAGCTCGTTTCCTTTAGGAAGAATTTCTTTCAACAAAGTCAACAATGAAGTGAAGCTTTTGTCGCTCCATCTATTGTTAGCTTTCAACTTATACAATCTCAACACAGCGCTAAGCTTCGTAAACTTAGCACAGCCTGTGTATAACGGTATCTCAGCATCATGCACAATGTTTGTAAAGATAGGAGGTGGATCGGTGTGCTCTACCCTACAACTATCCAGCATCGCATCAACGATGTCTGCTGGAACTGGTTCGTTCACATTTACGTCATCGGAGGCAATTTCTTCTTCCACCCAAGCACTGCTATCGACATCTACTGGTTTCGATTTTGAAATCTCTCCATGCCAGTGCCATTCTGTATAGCCTTGTACAATCCCGTTGCACATGACATGACTTTTGATTTCCTCACCAGTGTTGACTTTCAAGTTGTTACTGCAATGCCTACATGGACAGTAGAACCTATCTGTAGGTTTTTTCCTATGTTCCTCGGAAAATCTAATAAACTGATCAAGACCAGATATAAACTCTGGGGTGCAACGATTACGAATGGACATCCATGATCTATCCATTCTATGATCAGAGAAAACAAGTATATATTAGGAAACAAGTATATATTAGGAAAAGACTAGGCAGCATTTCCCCGCTGTTCTCTAAGTACATATGTACTTAGAGAACAAACGGGGAAATGCCAACAAACACATGTGATGTCATTCTTATATATAATAAATGTGTACCACCTATCCCATCCTTGAACACCTAATCTCACTAGTAAGTGTATAATGTGTATTGGGTTTTCAAGAAAATTTCGGCAGAATTTCCCCGCTATTCTCTAAGTACATATGTACTTAGAGAACAAACGGGGAAATGCTACCAAAATTTTCTCGAAAACCCAATACACATTATACACTTACATCCTAAGTGAGATTAGGTGTTCAAGAACAGTCCCAAACCGGGGACTATCCAAGATTTACTCCTAATGAGTCAATCTTGGATGGGTTTCTAGGCCAACAAACACTATAATAGATATCTACAATGAAGCCGAACTCCATACAAACAGTATATAATTTAGTGATTGTTCATTCTAATTTATACCAATGTACGAGTAATATAAAAAACAATGATTGTTCACATTCTAGGCCAACAAACACATGTGATGTCATTCTTATATATAATAAATGTGTACCACCTATCCCATCCTTGAACACCTAATCTCACTAGTAAGTGTATAATGTGTATTGGGTTTTCGAGAAAATTTCGGCAGCATTTCCCCGTTGTTCTCTAAGTACATATGTACTTAGAGAACAAACGGGGAAATGCTACCAAAATTTTCTCGAAAACCCAATACACATTATACACTTACATCCTAAGTGAGATTAGGTGTTCAAGAACAGTCCCAAACCGGGGACTATCCAAGACTTACTCCTAATGAGTCAATCTTGGACGGGTTTCTAGGCCAACAAACACAATAATAGATATCTACAATGAAGCCAGACTCCATACAAACAGTATATAATTTAGTGATTGTTCATTCTAATTTATACCAATGTACAAGTAATATAAAAAACAATGATTGTTCACATTCTAGGCCAACAAACACATGTGATGTCATTCTTATATATAATAAATGTGTACCACCTATCCCATCCTTGAACACCTAATCTCACTAGTAAGTGTATAATGTGTATTGGGTTTTCGAGAAAATTTCGGCAGCATTTCCTCGCTGTTCTCTAAGTACATATGTACTTAGAGAACAAACGGGGAAATGCTACCAAAATTTTCTCGAAAACCCAATACACATTATACACTTACATCCTAAGTGAGATTAGGTGTTCAAGAACAGTCCCAAACCGGGGACTATCCAAGATTTACTCCTAATGAGTCAATCTTGGACGGGTTTCTAGGCCAAAAAACACAATAATAGATATGTACATGTTAGGGTTTCATCACAATTGATGTTAGGGTTTAAACAATGTTAGGGTTTAATCAAATCAAATTAGGATGCTAGAATGGACAAGTTTAAATCAAATTAGGATTTAAATTAGGGTTCCAATAGGATTCAATTTAATTAATTTTTATGTGAAAGATGTAATATTATAATACATACAATGGCAATGAAATGAAACCCTAATTGTATTGGAACTCATAAAAGGATGTCTCAAAGGTTGAATCTAATATATGCATCCTAAAAAAGGTATCACATCACAAATGTGCATTTCAATAATCATATTTTATTTCCTTCCAATTAGTGTGGGTGCCAAGTTTGGAATTGTTTTCTAATCATGGGTCCCTTAATTTTATTTAGGATAGAAGATAAAATCAAGGATATCAAATAGTATAAGGCGCACCCCCAAATGTAGTTGGCGCACCCACTACTACAGAAACCCTAACATTACACAGCTAGTTCACCTTATTTAACCCATGGATACTTCTAGTACTTATGTATTGGACTAACGATGCTTGATACTTAAACACTCAAACAGAGTTTGTATAGTGGCTTCAGATTCATGTACACATGTTTCACAACTCTTCCTCCTTTATATGTCTAACCTTAAGATTTTGATAGGTGAGGAGGTGGTATTAGTATATGTCTTGGTAGGTGGCATTAGGTTGTAGATGTTTATTATCATATTGTCATGTTCTTATTGTAATTAGCTAGAGAACTACACCTACCTATGTACAGAGTTGTATCCATTTAACTTCTCCATCTTTTTTTGTGTGAAAAACACTCAACTATTGATACCAAAAAAACTTTGGGCATTTACAGACAACACACCTGACCAAACGTAAAGAACAAAAGGAGAAAGTATCCCACACAGGGGATCAAAATATCTCCAAACAGCAAGACCATACACAACCAAGGAACAGGCTCATACGCACAAAGAGAGCAGGAAAAAAAATACAGGGGATAGCTCATACATCAACCTAGATAGATAGCGCTGACACTAGCATTAAAACAGCAGTAGAGTTAGGGCGTCAACCTAGAAAGAATGGCAGAGGAAGGGTTTGATGCTAGTACCTTGTGAGCAGCAGAGTTAGGGCGTGAGCAAGGAGACGCAGAGCAGCAACAAGGAGGAAGGAGCGGGCGGCGGCGGCGGCGACGCAGAGCAACAGCAGGATCGTGGGCGAGCAGGAGCGGCGGCGAGCAGGCGGCGGCGGTTGCGGCGACGCAGAGCAACAACAGGCGTAGGATCGTCGGCGAGCAGGAGCGGCGGCGAGCAGGTGTCCAACGACGGCAGGAGCAGCGGCAAGCAGGAGTGGTGGCGGAGAAGGGGGCGCCGGAGAAGGGGAGCTGAAGAAGAAATCACCGGAGAGAAATCGGCGGCAGCAGAGAAATAGGGAAATCGCAATGAAACAGAAGAAAGGGGAAGAGTCGGGCGATCGAGGGTAATGAAGTTCCCAAATAGCGTCGGTTGTTTAAAACAACCGACGCCTAAACATCTTTAGCGTCGGTTGTTTGAAAAAACTGACGTCCAATTGGACGATATTTTCATGAAATTATTTGGCGGGAACCACTTTCAGCGTCGGTTATACAAGGATAACCGACGCTGAAAGTGACACTTTTCGCGCAAATTTTCATCACACATAGGCGTCGGTTTCTACGTATATAACCGACGCTGAAAATGACACTATTTTTTTTTATCGAAATATGGATTTCGCGGGCGACTTTAAGCGTCGGGTTGTTATAAACAACCGACGCTTAATACAAAGCGGTACCCGTGTCTGGCTGGTCTTCGAATATAGACGTCGGGTTGCTTGAACAACTGACGCCTTAAATGTTAGGCGTCGGTTTTCCTTAATAACCGACGCCCAGAAAAGTGACACTGAATGCTATTTCTGTAGTAGTGACACTTAACCAGTTCAAGGATTCAATCAATGAATCGCCTATCAATTGAGTCCTTGATTCATTCATCAATTGAACTATTGAATCATCCTTCAATTGGACCATCAATTAGGGTTTTGAACCCAATTGAACTAATATTTATAATCAAGAAACCATCAATTAGGGTTTTGAATTCAAGGAACCATCAGTGGTTAACATTGTGGAACTAATTCAATTGAAATCAATGAATCATCATCAAATTATGATATGACCTGACCTCGAACGGTCTTGAGTTCGTTTGGATTACCTCCAAACGGTCTTGAGGTCGTTTGGATGACCTCCAAATAGTCTTGAGATCATTTGCCCCATCCATCATTAATATTTGTGAAAATCAATTAGGGTTTGCATTATTGGATTGATCATCAATTTAGCTATTGATTGCATTTCAATTTGATATCTCTGGATCTTCAATTACTCAAACATACTCAACCCTAGACCTCCAAACGGTCTTGGTTGACCACCAAACGGTCTTGAGACCATTTGCATGACCTCCAAATGGTCTTGAGACCATTTGGGTTAATCAACCCAAAATTATAAATCAACCAATTGAAATTTCAACACTTAACCCAAGTAGGGTTTCTAATTGGAGGATTGTCCATATATTGAATCAATCAATTGGATCCATTAGATCATCATCCAACATATACTAGGGTCCTGACCTCAAATGGTCAACCCATCCAAATGGTCAACCCTTCCAAACGGTTTGGGATCCAAACCTCCAAACGGTTTGGTGAAACCGTTTCGACCAAGGTCTTAAAACTGTTTGCAAAAGAAACTTGTTGGAATGTGTGCCTAAGATGATGTCATCATCATCAAGCCTTAGTCCATCGAAAACTACTACCATTATCATGGTAGTTGCAACAACTAATCAAAGGAATTGCAAGAAGAGCAATTGAACATAATGAATTGAGGAATTGAATTCAATAACAATGAATAGGGGTTCAAGTTATATAACCTGCCTCCAATTGAGCTTCAAAGATTGGAGATTCACATCAACAATGGTGGAAGAAGATTTTTCACACCACAAGGTTCGTTCCTCAAGCTTTTGAGTGAAAAGGAATGGTTAGAATTGAAGATGGGATCAAGATAAGAAGAAATCATGCATTGATTTGTGATTTCCACCATGAAATCAAGGTGAACGACGGTCAAGAAGCTTACCAACAGGTTGGGGGTCATCCTCCTGATGCTCCTAGCTCCCTTGGTCGTTTTTTCAAGCAAAGAGAAGAAGTGGATTCGAAAAAGCCTTTGGTTTGAGTTGTAAATGGTGTTTTTATAAGGAAATTAATGAGAGAGAAAATGCCTTTTAAAAATCTTTTAATTCCAAAATTGGTGTCACCTCTTCCTCCTCAATTCCGTGCATGCAAATCTATCTTCCTTATCTCCTAATTCCCTTCCATTATCCACGAATTAAGGGAAAAGAAATTAAGCACCTTAATCATATAATAGTAATATCCTAAAGTTAGTGGATATTTCTTTTTGTTTTCTTAATGTGAGTGGGTTTTCCACTCACGTAGATATTTCCTTTGCCTTTGAAAGGCACAAGGACGTACATGTATGTGGATTTCAACCAACAAAATTTTGGTTGAAGGGCAATCTATTTAATATAATTATTTTTGCATTACTTCAATTATGCTTTAATCTTGATTATTTTAATATCAAGATTCTCTCTCCTTCAAAGTGATACAAATGAGACACCCCTCGCATTTTCTTTGATCTACATGATGCCAAGAAATATTAGGGACTATTTTGAAGTGGTAATTTTCATATTGAACCCTGGGTTTTGGGTAAATTGCACATTGCCCCAAAACTAGATATTAATGCACAAACATTGCTTTATCGGCTCTTTCTTGGTACCCATGCTTTCACTAGACACTCCTCTGCACCATCTTCATTCTCATGATGCTACAACACTTCAGTAACATCTTATCATGCACAATTTGCAATTTAACCCCTCAACTTGGGTCATTTGCACTTTAGTCTTAAAACAAGTAAAATATCATTTCAACATTATTCAAAAAGGACTAAAACTGAAATATGAGTTCCTCTTGAGCCTTAATTACTTTTCAAAAGATAAGAGCAAGCAGATAATTATCTTTATTAACCAAAACCTCTAGGGTTAAAGCATAACCCAGGTCAGGGATGTTACAATAGTAGTGTTTGTGGGACACATATCTATGTCTGTCTAACTATAATAAGTTGTCAATTACTTTGTTGTGTGCATTCATGTATGTATGATATAAGGAGATGTTATGTGAGTACCAACATGAGACTGAAACTTTATAACAAGTATTAGTGTTATAATGAGATTTTGGTCATCTCAAATTAAGGGAAAGACCTAAAGGAGGAAATATAATACCAAGCCCAAGGGGGCATAGAGTGTGTCTAATGAGAAAACCTCCACATACAAATGAGACATATGTAGATTTATATCCTTTAAGGGAGTCCTAAACGAGTAAATTCTTAAGTAGACGTGTTCAATCCACCTTATTTTTGTCGTACATATTGAGGTAACCTTGAATTTCTTAGTTAGACCTAAGCCTAAAGATGAGAGATGTTGTGATTCATATATTGATATTTTGGAAGTATATTTCAATGTCGCATGTGAGCTGTTAGTGCAACCACATCTAGAGTATAAAAGGAATGGAATTATGATCAAATAAATGAATCATTTTTGTGAACTCATGTATAAATAATGAAACTTAAGAAATAAGGTATGTTATGACACTCAAGATCTACTTGGATACCCCTATACATGTTAAAAACTTGAGAGAACTCTAAGGTAATATGGGGAAATACAAAGATTAAATTTATGATGTTTAACAATCTAGGGTTTGGATAAAGTCTTTATTTTAAGTACCAGTCCAACCATAAGACCCTAAGGGATTGACTAAGAACTAAGAGGAAAACCTACAACACTTATGAAACTAGAATTTTTATAAGTTGACACATGATATCAAAGAAAATAGTGAATTTATGAACTTGCAATAGATCTTTAGGAAGAAATAAGCAACATATAGTTAGTTGAACTTTTAGGTTAAAACTATAGTGGATAGATCTTTTGAATCTCATACTCATTGAGTTTTGAGGTAGAATACGAAACCCTAAGGGAGGTTGCAAATCCATAACTTAAGGTAAAAATGAGAAGAGAAACCCTCAAATCACTTGGTCTTCAACATCAAACTTGTAGAGTCCAAAAATGAGAAAAGAACTACTTCTTTTTTTCTTGTAACTAATATGCTCCTCCTTATGTATTAATAGTCTATAATAAAATTAATACCGAACTTGATCTATAAAGAGTATCCATATGTGATAAGTCTCTCATGTAAGAGTGACTACTTTAACTAGATATATATGTGGTGTATGTGACACATGTATTTAACTTTATGGAGATAAGCTTGGCAGGTAAATTAGATTTCCCAATCTCAACTCTTCAATGGGATGTACTCTTCATTTGGGCATCGACCAATTACTTATTAGTATATAAAAATGGAAGTGTATGAGATTGTGGTTATGATGTTTAGTATATGTTTGTTATTAGTTAGTGAAAAACTATGGGCTTAAATTGAGGAAATTCTTCGATCATTAGTTTTACGACAATGAAAAATAGATTTATAACCTTCAAGATCCATAGTAGATGTTTGTTAGTATAAATACTTGGATAAAATTCCATATCAAAGTTTGAGAAATGATCACCATAAAAAAGGAAGTTTATATGTTGATGTCATGACAAAGTTTTGAGATAGATACATTTGAGTAATACACATAGTCATAATGTATAATATATTCGATTTTTGTTGGATAGGGTGAAAGGGAATACAAAACATTCTCCAAATAAAACTTAAACCAATGGATCCATCTTAGCCATAAAATCTATAAACTAAAAGACACTTAAGTGATATGAAAATATACCTTGGAACATACTAGTTTTGCAAGAACTAGACATATCTGACGTCAAACTGTAAAATTTGATCCTAGCCATTCAGTTGACCAAGTACCATTCCCAATCAACTAATTAGAAATAGTATGTACATGATTGAGAACCATTCTAATCTTGTGATTGAATGCAAGTATCAATTACTTTATGCAACCTTATGTCTGTGAACCTATTGGTTCAACATTACGTTAGTACTGATCTTCAAAATATTGCAAGCGACTATAAGTGTCTAGAAACCCATCAGTATTAACCATGTTGTTGGAATAACTTGAGCATAACTTCAACTTGTAAAGTGACCATTCTAATATGAAGCATGGAGTAATGATCCTTTTAAAATTCCACATATGTTTTTTGAACTAGAACATACGATTGACATTATATGAGGTCAACATCATATATTGACTCACATGAACATGGAGATGTATTTAATAGTATCACATATCATGTCTAGGATATCACCCCAATGGATGGACATGTCCTCACTAAATCACTCACAATAACCCACAAGTGTAACAATGTACCCAGTCACCATATGTATGGAGACCATTATTCAGGTCATTGGGCCATAGTTGAAGTATACATAACAACATTTGATTGGTGTAGTGACTTAAAGTCTAAGGATCACAATCACCATGGCACAATAAATGATTCTGTGACACCATCATAACCATGGTTTTATTTTCCATCTATTTTTTTCTAAAATATAAATCTAACAAAGTTATTTTAAAATAACTTGCAATACGATGAGAACATTCACAAAATTTGAAGCCATGCCAAAATTATGAGGGTGCTTTGGGAGATACAAATTGCCACTCCTCCTAAGAAATTCATTCATAAATTAATACTATTGATAAACTAGAAATGAGGTTCAAATCCTCTGGTCAATCCTAATGCCATTATGGAAGAGTTCCCCTATGTATAACATTTGAAGGATGAATGCATAAATCTTGATGAAGATCTTTTATGAGTTTTTGTACTGATCATGAGAAAAATATATGTCATAGTTGATTATTTTAAATATTGTCTTATATTTCTATTTCATTTAGTTATTCCATTAAATTTAGGCTTCAATACTAACACATCTAGTGTGTTAATACATAGATTTATTGATTCTTGTAGGTTAAAGTGGAACACCAAATAGGGGATATGAAATCAATATGAATATGCAATGAATGTATTTCATGTGATTATATAGTTTATCTTTTGGCTTTAGGTTTTATTTCTAATGTTACGATTTTACATTCCATCATGATTATGCTAATTTGGGAACATGTTATGCAAACATCTTGTTTTGATATCACACAACTTAATTATTCATATGGTTATGTTATTGGAAATGTTGATCATGTATGCTACAATCAAAATCATCTTTCAATATTCTCATATTATGGGTGTTATTTTGCAGAGTATTATCACTAACATAGATGTTGGGGTTAATGAGGAGATATTGGATCATCAAAGTACTGTATAGGTGTATATACTCACCTATCTATGGTGGCATATTAAATCTAGTACTTGAGCCATAGGTTAAGAAAATGTTGGTCTTAGGAATGAAAAGGTGGTGTTCCTATGTCTTTCTTTCTTTTACATGAGCAGAACAACTTGATTGCAAACCCCCCAAAAAAACTGCCAAACCTAATTAGGTTTCCTTCTGAGAATTTTCATGAAAATATTTTTCCATTTAATTCATCCATTAAGAAACACTTCTTATAATGTTAAAGTATCTAATAAGGCCACCAACTAGTTCATAAATTTTTGACTAAAATTGAAGATGTAATATATTAATATTATATGGATAAAGTAACATTTACAATTTCATGCAGTACATGGTGTTCATGCAACACCTAATTTTGTATCTATAAAGATTGTCAGTTCAATTACTTGCATATTTAATATCATTTCAAATAGTATGAGTATTAATTGTTAGTAAATATTAAATGATGTACTAACAATTTTGAGTCTTAATACTAGTTGATATTGGAAAGAAACATTTAAATTGACTTACACAAATTCATATTGGAATTTAGGTTTTGTTTGAATTACATCATATCAAAGTGGACCTATACTAGTAAGTGGGGGAAACAAAAGATTGCATATACTTGTAACAACATATCCGCAACAATTATTATTAGAAAAATGAAAGTTTGTCATTTTCTTCTTAACTTTTCAAACATTTATCATCAACCTATGGTATACCCTTCTCTTAGGATTTTGTCCCTACAGCGGACTTTAGGCTACATCTCAATATGGAGCTAGGTTCCTTATTGGCCACCTCTCAATTTGCAGCTAGGTGCCATGTAGGTCTTCCCAATCTGGGGCATGACCTATTATGACCTTCCCAATCTAGGGCCTGGTCTGACCTTCCCAATCTATGGCTTGGTCTTTAGTCTTCGCCATGACTCTATACTAATTTCCATTCAGAATTTCCAGAGTTAGTATGGAAATTTGATCAACTTATAAGCATAATACTGTGATAGACATAGTAACTTTATAGATTATAGGAAATAAATAGCATGCAAGCATTTAATTTTAAGAAATCTAGTCAAGACTCAGATAATGTTGGAAACTAAAACGATTAGCCATAGCATAACCACATACCTTGATTTGATGCATTGGATGTCCAAGCAAGAGAAATCAACCAAACAACCAAGCAAATTATCCTAAAAGTTAAAGCAATACACCCATGCATTATTATTTTATCCAAATCATTATTAAGATTAACTTGGTACTTATGTTAGGGTTTCAAAAGGGTTTTTTCTTTCCAAACTCTCATTACCACTTTTCATTTCCTTTAGGTTTACAAACCCTAATTTATCATTAATTGCACTTTTAGTCTCAACGTAACCCCAATTATACAAAACATGGGTTGCTAAGTTCTCATAACTTTCAAGTTACTCTTTTATCCATATAAGACAAAACTTTGATTATCAAGATCAATTGAACATATTAAGATCATCAAAACCTAGAAATTAAGGGTTTTCATTCATTAAACACATTGGAGATGGAAACATTGTGTACCTTTTGAACTATAGGAAAATCTAGGTCCTGATTATATTTTCATTGTATTTCTTGTATTTTTTTAGGAAAAATCATATATAACATATTACATTTTGACATTCCTAGCATTTAATACTATTTTTACATAATTATTAGATTTTGGCCAATCTAGGAAACGCTAACCAAGTCAACAATTAGCATCTTATTCCTTGTATCCTATGTCGATTAGTTGACCAATCTATGCCTACTATTTGTGGTGCATCATACCCGCATGGCTGAGTTAAGAAAATAACCAAAAGGGTGAAATTAGTCCTTACCTTCCAACTGTCGACCTAGGGAAAAATCTCTTTTCATGCCCAACCATCTTCCTCCACTTTCCCTTTGTTTTCTTTTCTGCTACCGCATGAACCAAATCCATAGGTGGTCAACTGGATCGTTGACTCCCCCTTCCTTGCCTCTAGGGCACCGCATGAGCGTCCCCAGAAAATCACTAGCCCTCACTGGACTTGGCAAAGCCTTGATCAACGATTGGGCTTGCTCTGGGCGACATACATTGGTTGAGAACTCCCCTATTTCAACCATGAAAAATGGGTAGGTCCTGAGATCCTTGTGCATCATCGTTCCATGCTTGGGACGTTTTACCCTCTAGTATCAAGTTACAAGGTCCTTATATAGGAAAGGATAAGTTGTAGGGTGGCCGAAAGGGCCAACCCTAGATCTGGATGATTAGTGTGTTTTGGGGCACCTTCCAAAAATGATGGAACAATGGCTTTTAATGGTTCATTAGCTTTCTCACTCTCTCCTACATGCAAAGGGAGAGGAATTACAGAGAAAGGCTGAGAGGATATAAAGAATGAGGGTCAGGTTCCAACCATGTGTACAGTAAATATTCACATCTTGACTCAGGGTAGGAGATGATTTTGGAGCCAAAGATCCCTGATCCAAGGGTTTGATTGGGTGTGACATTAAAAAAGTATGTGGAAAACTGTTTCCAAAAAGAAAATGTGTGTGAGATTTAATGCATCATCCCCTTAATCATCTCACTTTAAGGGTTTTTGTAAAATTCATATCTCTCACATCTTTAATCCTTTTTTTCCAAATATTTATGGTAAATTTTTAAATGACATTATCTAGATGTTTGCAAAGATTGGGACTAAAATTCAAAAAGAAAAAGGAGTTTTCTTAATATGCAAGTCTTCCTTTAATTTGATGCATATAAGGCATCAAGAGTATTCCTTTTATCTTTCTTTCTTTTCTATTTTCTTTATTTTGGCTATTTGTTCTATGAGAAACCATGTGCATACAAAGACTAAGTAATAGTGTCCATTCATGCCACTTTCTTGAGAATTCTACTCAATCCTCTCAAGCACACATAGTTATTTTCTATTTTACATTACTTTTTTCTTATTATGAGATTTTCTTCTCTCCTTTTTTCCTTTTATCCATTATTGGATTAATAAGACAATAGATATAGAGAAATCATACATTCAAGGTAAATTTGTTAAGGAAACCATTTTTTGAAAATAAAGTTCATAAATTTTGATCACGTCTCTTTTACTAGAATAATTGAATTTCAATTATTTAAAATACAAGTGAAATTGAGGGTATAATGGATGCTCTTTGCTTTGTATTTCCTTCTCCTTTTAGAGGGAGAAAGGAGGGGAAAAACCCCCAGAAATGAGGCTTCATGGAGGTGGCAGTTGCTCATCTTCTTCGACTGAAGTTCGACTACAGTGATGACCTTCAAAAAATTTGAATTTAACCAGATCTGGGCACAAGTAGGTCGACTCGTGATCTGATTCAGTTGACTCATGATATGAGTCGGCTGAATTGTGATCTTAATTAGGTGACTCATGAGGTTGTGGATGGGAATTTGACTCTCGGCCTTTGTGGTGGCGGCGACTACTTTCCCCAAATAGAGATATTTGCTTATTTACCTTCTTTCACCATTTGACTATGTTAATGGCGTGAGTCGATTGACTCGAGATCTAAGTCAGTCGATTGGCTTTAATCTTGGTATTGTTTTGATGAAACCCTATAATGGATGTTGGTGGTGGAAATTTGGCTGAGTCTAGGTGTAAGTCGATTGACTCATGATCTGAGTTCTTTGACTGGTGATATGAATCTGGTGACTTGTGAGACAAGGCTTTGTATTTTGAGCATTTTCCAACAACATCAGCCTAAAATAAGTAAAAGTTCCAAATAAAAAGAGAGAAAAGCTTAATTAGACATACTCACTTTAGAACTAAGTTAAAAAAAATGAAATTCTCTTAGAAAGAGTTCTAAAATACGCAATTATGATGGATAATTATGCATTTATCAAAATACCCAGAACTTAAACTTTGCTCATTCTCAAGCAACATTGAGTTTAAAATGCTTCCACGTAATACTTTCAGACCATGATCCTCACTCTCATACCACCATTTAAATCCTTCTACATTATATATCCAAGAAACATGGACTTCCTGGGTTCACATAAAATAATTTTTATAATCCCTACTTCAAGATTATTGAACAACTTGGTTCTATTTCCAGACCCACGATAAAATAGATTTCATATTCCCTTTTGTATTTATCATTCCTAAATATTATTTAGGAGTCATTTCACAAGAACAATGGTAATTTGGATTGGTTGGGGTTTGCATATTTTCCCAAGGTATAAAATAGAGTGAATGGAGGTATGGAATAAGAATGATCTCTCCTCTATTTGAATTGAGATTTGTTTATTTATGTACTGTAGTTACATTGATGGCATGCTTTTTTTTTCTTTTGTGATCATTGACATATTTTTTTTATGGTATATCACAATTAATTGTAAGGGGTATGGAGGAAGAAGGGTGCCACCCATAACTTATAGTTTTAGCACTTTGGTTTTTTGTTGTAGGTGTAGAGATAAGAAGGTGATAGAAGAAGTATAGAAAAAAATGTTCTTTGTTCAACTTATTTTTTGAATTTAAGTGCATTGGGAGTATAATACTTTGGGTCAATTAATTTTTAGTGTATGTAAAATCAAGAAAGTTTTCATATTTATCTAAAATTCCATATAAGGAAGCATTATTTTTTAATCATGTTAGTCCTCTACTACTTTCCATCTTTTCTAAAGAATGGTGTTAATTATGATCATATGTAAAAGAAATTTTTTATCAGTGGCTGATTATATAATTTATATTACAAAGGAAGTTGTATAGTTCAAGGGGCTATATTGGTAAACATAATATCATCAAGGCCAACTACATAATGGCCTATCCGATTAGATAACGGCCAAAATGAAAGGAAACTTTTTGAAACATTTCAGGACAAACTACATAACATAATGGAAATTGCAAGAAATTTAAGATATAGTGGGTGGAATGAGTATGTAACACCCACCTCCACGTCAGATTTAAAAATTTTCTTGTCCTGAGCTAGAATCAAATTTAGAATAGAGGGAAGAGTTTCTATGGGATCACTAGGTTGTCTTGGTAACTTGAAAATGTCCAGTTGAATGGAATGTTGACGAGGGCTTGAACTTTGCATAGAGGAGTTTCCTTATGCACCAAGTGATTTGGTCATCATAGAAGCTTGGAGGGGCATTTTGGTAGAGAAAAAAGATGTTGTCTTGTTGCCCCGCAGTCCCTCCAATAATATCTATAGATCTTCCTTTATTAGTGGGGGAAGTGTTTTTAATGTATGTGAATCAGGAAAGTTTGAGCCGAATCTAGTAACACAAGTATTGTTGGTTGTACAAGATCAGGCGAATGATCTGGTTCAGTTTTCTTCTAATCACCTATATTTATAGACAAGAGAAGTGATGCTTATATCAAAGGATTAAATTCAAAAAAATCAACATTATAAAGATTTTTTTTCTCCTTAAAAACATTACAATCAACATCGTAGTCAAAAGGATTGATGAGTTTTATTGTTGATATAGCATGCAGTCAAGTTCAATGCAAGATGTTCCTAAGGGTTCAAGAAAAACTAAGACGGGAATAATATATTTGCAATCAAAGAATGGGGGCATGCATACTTTTTCCTAAGGTGGAGTGTACCCATCTAAATCAACCGTATTTCAAATTAAATTTGGTTGTGATAGAGTGTGAGGAACTATTTCATTGTTGGGGATGGTGACTTATTATCCAAAATAGGCTCACCAAAGTTAGTTGGTCATTGATAGTGCCTAGATAAAAGTCAACAATAGGAAGGGTTCTTATACATTTGGGATTTATAGACAAACAAGGATGACTCTTTTTTTGTGACTTTTCATACTCTACTAATAAAGACTCTAGTGGAAAAGTTGGAATACATAATGATTGGAACTCCTTAGTTTGTGCTATTTCATTTGAATATGACATGAATTACATAAGGATAAAATTGTCATCGTCATTGTGGGGGGAATTCATCCTAGGCTGCTCTAACTTGGTTGGGCTTCTAGTGAATTAGCTATCCATGCTCGTCCATTTTATAAAATTTCCTATTGCTATGCTACTATCTTTTCTAGGGCACTAAGTCGCTTTCTTATTGAGGTATATATTGGTTTTCACAATAAGGTTCATACCCCCAAAATTTTATTGGTCATATTTACCATACCCCCATAACATTCTTGGTCATGACAACCCTCATATTGGTATATGTACTATTTTTCCTCTTAATGGCCCTAAAAAATGCGGATTATAATTTTCATCATTTCCTCTGCGATAGGAAGACTCATTATTAAAAGGTACTATCGTAATCTGAGGGGCATATTTGGGCAATCAAGTGATGTAAGATTGTAATAACTACACAATTGACCATGTAAGTTTGGGCTGACCACTCCATTTGATATGATTCTGAAAAAATATGTGATTTAAGTTTTTTTTTAAATAATCTAAAAGAGAAAAAAGAATAATGAAAAGAAAAAAATTTATGAAACAAGCTAAGGAACTAATCAAACTAAAAATTACAAAAAGAACTAGGATTTATACAAAATTGTAAATTACAAAAAGAATAAGCTAAGGAATTATGAAACAAGACTAGAAATTACAAAATCAAACAGAAACTACAAAACAAAGTAGAAAAAATAGTACTATCATAATGGAAACTCGGTAGAAAGAGGAGATACATTACCAGAATGGGTCTCGATAGGATGTTTTGAAAATAAATTATATAGGAAAACTAAAAAGACATTATGGGACAAAAATAAGAACTATAAAACAAGTCTAAAAAATTATAGAAAAAAACTAAAAATTACAAATAAAACTAAAATTACAAAATAAAATAGCTTGCATTACTACTGGAATGGAAACTCGGCAGAAAGAGGAGAATCACTACCTGAATAGAGCTCGGTAGGAGAAAGAAAGAATGAACAAAATTATAGAACAAATCTAAAAATTATAAACAAGCTAAGGAATTATGAACAAGAAAGAAATAATGGAACAAACTAAAAACTATAAAATCAAAATAAAAATTATGAACAAAAAAGAAGAGAAATCTTGTATATACAAGTGACTAGATTCAAAAAATAGTGTGTGTCCTCCGTAGTCGTGGCGCCAAATTTTTTATGTGTGTCATTTGCACACCAAATTACAAGGAAAATCCCTAGAGTTTATCCTTCTAAAAAGGCACTCAACATGTTGCAAACAATGAGTTAACTTTTACGTAGTAAGGTATCAACCCAAGGGATGGTGGGAAGATGGTTGAACTCCAAAATCGATTGCGAGAATAGGAAGCAAAAAAGTGATTGAGAGAGTTTAATTATGCTAAGAACAGAAGTAGAAGTGCGAAAACAAAATTTAACTAATCATGGATTCAAAGGATTACCACCAAAAATCATGTTCCTACATTAACTTATAGAACTCCTTATTTTGATGATTGAATCAGGATTATATTGATTTGTATCCCACGAGAGCCAAATCACAGAAAGGCCAGACTTCTCTCAAACCCAAGGTCACAATATTTGAGCATCCTTGTCCAACATCCAACAATATTATCTCAGGTATTCATGTGAAGTATATGTGATTCACATTCTGCTTTTCTAACCCATGGATCAAGTGATGGTGTCATCATAGGTAATAACAAATAAGACAACTAGATAAAAATATCACAATCTGAATTAGGTGATCACATTAAAAGATTATGAGTTCGTTCTTATTGAGACACGAGATCTCATTGTCCTAATAACAATATTATCTTTGTAACTAGAAAACAAGTATGGCTCAGAAAGATAAAAGATCATAAAAACATGTCAAGAATTTATCCATTAGTTCTTGTTAGGGTCCGAGATTTCACTACCCTCACAAGAATATATCTATATCCTTTGATTGAAGCAAGAATAGTTTGAGAAACATCCTTTCATCAAGATAATGGAGTCATTACAACTCATGTAGATAATGAGCTATGGGGCTACTCCCCATTGGCTAAAAGAGAATTACTCAGACATCAGGAAAGAAGAATCCAACTTAGATTACAAGAGAAATCATGAAAAAGAGATTTAAAAAGTGATTCCCTTTTCTTTGGAGTCCCCACTCCTATTATTGGGAGAAAGGTGGGACAAAAACCCTACAAATGAGGCTTTTTGGTGATGGTGGTTGCTAGATCTACTTTATAGATGTTTGATTGTAATAATGTCCTTTAAAATTCAATTTTTGATTGGATCTAGGTGCAAGTTTGTTGAATTGTGATCCGAGTCAGGTGACTTGTGAGGCTGGGGATGAGAATCTAACTCTCGTCCTTTGTGGTGGTGGAGATTGCTTGCCCCAAATACAGACCTGTTGATTTGCCTCCTTTGACTATTTGACTATTTTAATGCCATGAGTGGATCAACTCAAATCTGAGTCAGTCTACTAGCTTTATTTTCGATGCCATTTCAATGAACACCAAGAGTGGTTGTTGGTAATGGTGATTTGGTTGAATCTTGGTGTGAGTCAATCAAGTCGTGACCTTAGTCAGTCAACTGGTGACCTGAGTCGGTGACTCATTATCTGAGTGGGACGACTCTTGGGACTGGGCTCTAGATTTTGAATTGTTTTGTACAAAAGTTGTCCTAAAATTAGTAAAAACTCCAAATATAAGGGTGAAAAGCTAAACTAGACAAATAAACTTTAAAACTAAATAATTACAATGAAATGTTATTAATAAGATATCTAAAATATGCAATTATGATGGATAAATATGCACTTATCAACTTCATCCTTGATTATAGAATTACATTCTTCTATTCCAATAGAGGAAGTTTCTTTCATCAAAGATCAAAATTTTGAAGTAGCATTTTCCTCCTTAATTATCACCCATCTTCTCCTACTTGTGGATGTATTTCTTGGAGAAGACTTTGCTCTAATACCAATTGTTGAATGTATAATGATCTCTAGAGGGGAGGTGAATAGAGCTAAAAACACTACAATAAAATTCATTAGACCTTCAAAATATTTTTAAGATTATATTATAAGTATGAACTTTGAGTGCAACTAAACAATCATAGAAAAGGAAACATATATTGAACAAACACCAAATAAAACATGTATTTATAGTGGTTCCAACCTTTAAACTAGGAGATGTACATCCACTACCTAGAGGGGAAAATCTCTAGGATTCTCAAGCATGTCAAACTCCTTATAGTCCACTACAAGAGGTATAACATAAGACCACCCTTTTATAGGTCAACAACTAAACTAGTATTCCTTTCACTATCAAAGAGCCAATAACCATTACAAAGGACTCACCAATCCATGACCAAGAGTCTTCTATCATACCAAGGACTTACCTACACTTGAAATGAGTCTTTATCCTTCTACAAGGTCTTACCACTCTTGCAAAGAATCTCTGGCCTTCAAAGTCTTACCCACTCTTGGATATTCTACCTTTGACTTCACCTTCTCCAAGGACTTACTGCCATTCTTCTTTTCTTCACCTCTCTTAACCAAGATATAAAATCTTAATCTTCATGGTAGAATGAGATATTGGGAGGTAGAGGAATTGAGAGCCTCACAAGATATATATATATATATATATATATATATATATATATATATATATATATATATATTACTAGATCTCCTATAATTCTCTTACTCAAGATAATGGATGTAGCAAGTAATTAAGCTCATAAGAGTGGATGGAGGCTCTTGAGAGGAATATATCTCTCAACTATAGTTTACAGGCTTTCACAGTACTTGTCTAACCATGGGATGACGCCTAAGGGGTCTTATTTATATGTTGAGGATGGCTCTGATCTGTTTGAACCATTTAGGATGAGTTCTAGCTATTTCCATAGGATATTTTGTCACCTTTTTTCACCCCTCCCATTTCTATTTTTTACCATAAAAAATGATTGCGATAGTATGGTCGGCCGAGATACCTATGGGGATAACTTAGCCAACAATCGTTACCGTTTGGGTCATTTCCTAGTGGGAAGAGTTACATTATATTAAGAAACTTGACCGACAGAAGGTCCTAAATCCCCCGTGAACAATTTTATCGACTAGATTACCTCAGGACAAACTCAACCCACTAACTTGTTCTTTTGTGTGTTCCAAAATCACTTTAGTACAAAATAATTCATTTTAATTCACTCTACTACACATATAAGTTTAATTACAAGTCGTACAATCATAACAAGTGATTTACATAAAATATCTAAAAAGAAAGTTGTCCATTCTTTAGTCTTGAGCTTTGTGCTTGTATCACTTGATTATATACAAGGATTTGCATGTTTAGGCATTTAGAGTGTGCCATTCTAATCTAAAAGCACTGAAATAGAAAAATTAGATACAAATAAGTTATATGATTTAATCATCACTAAACGTAGGGATTAGTAAATTTTACACCTAGAGTCAACAAAACATCTATGTCATACAAAGTTTCATATGGTTATTTTATTGGAAAATTTTATCATGTTTGCTAGAATGAAACTCATCTATCATTATTCTCATATTATGGAGATTATTTGGATAGGGGTCATCATTGATATGGATATTGGGGTCAATTAGGAGTTATTGGATCATCAAAGTATCACATAGTGTTCTCACCTATCTATGAAAACATATTCAATGTAATCCTTGATCCATAGGTTATACTATGTTGTTATGCCTTTCTTTCTTTTACATGTGCATAAGATAACTTGTCTTATGATACCGATCAAGACTTCCGCAATCATGTAGGTTTCCTCCTGAGTAATTCTACGTAAAGAGTTTACTATTTAGCTCATCCAATAAGAAATACTACATATAAGGATAAAATATTTAACAAAGCCTTCAACGTGTTGACAATGTTTTTATAAGATTGAAGATGGAATATATTTCTTTATATGGATTAAGTAACATCTACTATTTCCAGTATTAAATGGTGCTTATGCAACACCTAATTTAGTAGGTCTAACTATCATCACTTCAATTACTTGCACATTTAAATATCACTTCAAATAATTTGAGTATTAAGTTCTAATATATATTGAATTTTGGAATGAAAAACTCTAGTGTTAATACTAGTTGAAATTGGTAAGAATGTTTAATATTTAAACTAAAATTTAGTTTTCATTTCAATTGCAATATATCAATGTGGAGCTGGATACATTTTTGAAATTTTGGGTCTAATGTGGACCGATAAGTCAACTAATGTTTCAATAAGTCGACCGACATGTAACATTGATAAGATAAAGCCTACAATAATATATAACTAGTCATTGTGGGGTTTATACGTAAACTTCATTACATGTCTCTGAACTTCTCTAGTAATGACTTGTCAGTATTTTGATCACTATTCATATAGTTGACGAACATGTCAACAAACCCACTGACTTTTTGATTTAATTATATTTTCGGTTGGTTAAGAAGATTGAATAGCTAATAATATACATGGGATAACTTGCTATGTTCATATGACTTTGCAAAATTTAAAGTGACTTTTTGCTTTAAATATTGTCTTATATTTCTATTTCATTTAGTTATTCCATGAAATTTAGGCTTCAATACTAACACATCTAGTGTGTTAATACATATATTTTTTGATTCTTATAGGTTAAAGTGGAACACCAAATAGGGGATATGAAATCAATATGAATATGCAATGAATGTATTTCATGTGATTATATAGTTCATCATTTGGCTTTAGGTTTTATTTCTAATGTTATGATTTTACATTTCATCATGATTATGCTAATTTGGGAACATGTTATGCAAAAATCTTGTTTTGATATCACACAACTTAATTATTTATATGGTTATGTTATTGGAAATGTCGATCATGTATGCTAGAATCAAAATCATCTTTCAATATCATCATATTATGGGTGTTATTTTGTAGAGTATTATCACTAACATAGATGTTGGGGTCAACAAGGAGATATTAGATCATCAAAGTACTATATAGGTGTATATATTCACCTATCTATGGTGGCATATTAAATCTAATCCTTGACCCATAGGTTAAGAAAATGTTGGTCTCAGGAATGAAAAGGTAGTGTTCCAATGTCTTTCTTTCTTTTACATGAGCACAACACAACTTGATTGCAAACCCCCCCAAAAAAACGTCACACCTAATTAGGTTTCCTTCTAAGAATTTTCATAAAAAGATTTTTCTATTTAATTCATCCATTAAGAAATACTTCTTATAATGTTAAAGTATCTAACAAGGCCACCAACTAGTTCATAAATTTTTGACTAAAATTGAAGATGTAATATATTAATATTATATGGATAAAGTAACATTTACGATTTCATGTAGTACATGGTGTTCATGCAACACCTAATTTTATATCTCTAAAGATTTTCAGTTCAATTACTTGCATATTTAATATCATTTCAAATAGTATGAGTATTAAGTGTTAGTAAATATTAAATGATGTACTAACAAATTCGAGTCTTAATACTAGTTGAAATTGGAAAGAAACATTTAAATTGACTTATGGAAATTCATATTGGAATTTAGGTTTTGTTTGAATTACATCATATCAAAGTGGACCTATATATATATATATATATCTGACATTTGCGATCTAATGTTGAACAATACGTCAATTATTTTTTCCCATAGGTGAACCAACATGTCAAGATGATAAGAGAAACATAATCTATAATAACTAATTACAAGTCATTGTGGGGTAAGTAAGTCAACTTGATTTCAAGTCACTCGACTTTTCTAGCAATGACTTGGTCGTCATTAGCTAACTTTTCATCTATTTGTCAAACATGTCAACAAACCCATTGGATTTTTTGTTGGTCAAGAAAAATCAATAACTAACTTATAGATGGGTTAACTTGCTATGGCTAGATGACTTTACAAAAAGTCATGTGACTTGTTGTTTTGAACATACAACAAACAAAATCTATGATAAATGAGCAATAACTCTTGAGGAGTTATGACTAAGAGAGAATAAAGAAAGAGAAAAAATAATACAAACAAATTACATATGAATTTCTTGTCATGGATATGGATGTTGGGGTCACAAAGGACATGATGTAGCACCATCTTATTGAAAAGCTACTATTAACTATCTACGAAGACACCATTATTATAATCCTTTATCTATAGGTCAAAATTGCACAAATTATATGAACAATTGGAAATTTTCCCAGATTACTTCTATATCCTAATGTAAATTTTCTTGCATACTGAAAGAAAAATCAACAATTAATCAAGTTACTTTTTAGCATTTGCATGAACATGATTACAAAATGAAAAATCCAAAAAGACCCACCTCTTATGTGGTTAATTTATTTCTAAAAGCTCAACTGCTTGACAACATGATAACTTAATGTGGAGAAATAATATATACACTATCTAATCAAACACAGTTAATAGAAAGATATTGTAGTACGCAAAACTAATGTGCCTATATGGAACAATGTTATTGGGTCAAACACAGTTAATAGAAGAAAAGGAAGACCTAAATTAACATGGGAAGGGATTATAAAGATATATTTTGAATCCCTATATCTCACCCAAAATATGTCTCATGATAGAGCTAAATGGAAATGAAGGATACTTGAAGCCAACCCCAACATAGTTGGGATTGAGGCTTAGATGATGATGATGATGATGATGATGATGTTAAGTGTAATGAATATAAGTTAGAATATGATGATAATGTGCAAAAGGTTGTTTGTGGGACACATATCTTTGTTTGTCTAACTATATTTTGTTGTCAGTTACTTTGTTGTGTGCATTCATGTATGTATGATATAAGGAGATGTTATGTGAGTACCAACATGAGACTGAAACTTTATAACAAGTATTAGTGTTATAAAGAGATTTTGGTCATCTCAAATTAAGTGAAAGGCCCAAGGGAGGAAATATAATACCAAGCCCAACGGGGCATGGAGTGTGTCTAAAGAGAAAACCTCCACATACAAATGAGCAATATGTAGATGTATATCCTTTAAGGGAGTCCTAAACTAGTAACTTCTTAAGTAGATGTGTTCAATCCACCTTATTTTTGTCGTACATATTTAGGTAACCTTGAATGTCCTAGATGGACCTAAGCCTATAGATGAGAGATGTTGTGATTCATATATTGATATTTTGGAAGTATATTTCAATGTCACATATGAGCTGTTAGAGCAACCACATCTAGAGTATAAACATAATGGAATTATGATCAAATAAATGAATCATTTTTGTGAACTCATGTATGAATAATGAAACTTAAGAAATAAGGTATGTTATGACACTCAATATCTACTTGGATACCCCTATACATGTTAAAAACTTGAGAGATCTCTAAGGTAATGTGGGGAAATACAAAGATTAAAGTTATGATGTTTAACATAGTAGGGTTTGGATAAAGTCATTATTTTAAGTACCAATCCAACCATAAGACTCTAAGGGATTGATTAAGAACCAAGAGGAAAACTTACAACACTTATGAAACTAGAATTTTCATAAGTTGACACATGATATCAGAGAAAATAGTGAATTTGTGAACTTGAAGTAGATCTTTAGGAAGAAATAAGCGACATATAGTTAGTTAAACTTTTAGGTTTAACCTATAGTAGATATATCTTTTGAATCTTATCCTCAATGAGTTTTGAGGTAGAATATGAAACCCTAAGGGAGGTTGCAAATCCATAACTTAAGGTAAAAATGAGAAGAGAAACCCTCAAATCACTTGGTATTCAACATCAAACTTGTCGAGTCCAAAAATGAGAAAAGAACTACTTCTTTTTTTCTTGTAAGTAATATGCTCCTCCTTATGTATTAATAGTCTTTAATAAAATTAATAGCTAACTTGATCTATAAAGAGTATCCATATGTGATAAGTCTCTCATGTAAGAGTGACTACTTTAACTATATATATATGTGGTGTATGTGACACAGGTATTTAACTTTATGGAGATAAGCTTGAGAGGTAAATCAGAATTTCCCAATCTCAACTCTTCAATGGGATGTACTCTTCATTTGGGCATCGACCAATTACTTATTAGTATACAAAAATGGAAGTGTATGATATTGTGGTTATGATGTTTAGTATATGTTTGTTAGTACTTAGTAAAAAACTGTGGGCTTAAATTGAGGAAATTCTTCGATCATTAGTTTTACGACAATGAAAAATAGATTTATAACCTTCAAGATCCATAGTAGATGTTTGTTAGTATAAATACTTGGATAAAATTCCATATCAAAGTTTGAGAAATGATCACCATAAAAAAGGAAGCTTATATGTTGATGTCATGACAAAGTTTTGTGATAGATACATTTGAGTAATACACATAGTTATAATGTATAATATATTTGATTTTTGTTGGATAGGGTGAAAGGGAATACAAAGAATTCTCCAAATAAAAATTAAACCAATGGATCCATCTTAGCCATAAAATTTATATACTAAAAGACACTTAAGTGATATGAAATATACCTTGGAACATACAAGTTTTGCAAGAACTAGACATATCTGACGTCAAACTGTAAAATTTGATCCTAACCATTCAGTTGACCAAGTACCATTCCCAATCAACTAATTGGAAATAGTATGTACATGATTTACAACCATTCTAATCTTATGATTGAATGCAAATATCAATTACTTTATGCAACCTTATGTGTGTGAACCTATTGGTTCAACATTACGTTAGTACTGATCTTCAAAATATTGCAAGCAACTATAAGTGTCTAGAAACCCATTAGTACCAGCTATGTTGTTGGAATAACTTGAGCATAACTTCAACTTGTAAAGTGACCATTCTTATCTGAAGCATGGAGTAGTCATCCTATTAATATTCCACATATGTTTGTTGAACTAGAACATACTATTGAAATTATATGAGGTCAACATCATATATTGACTCACATGAACATGGAGATGTATTTAATAGTCTCACATATCATGTCTAGGATATCACCCCAATGGATGGACATGTCCCCACTAAATCACTCACAATAACCCACAAGTGTAACAATGTACCCAATCACCATATGTCTGGAGACCATTATTCAGGTCATTGGACCATAGTTGAAGTATACATAACAACATTTGATTGGTCTAGTGACTTGAAGTCTAAGGATCACAAGCAACATGGCACAATAAATGATTTTGTGACACCATCATAACCATGGTTTTATTTTCCATCTATTTTTTTCTATAATATAATTCTAATAAAGTTATTTTAAAATAACTTGCAATACGATGAGAACATTCACAAAATTTGAAGCCATGCCAAAAATTATGAGGGTGCTTTGGGAGATACAAATTGCCACTCCTCCTAAGAAATTCATTCATAAATTAATACTATTGATAAACTAGAAATGAGGTTCAAATCCTCTGGTCAATCCTAATGCCATTCTGGAAGAGTTCCCCTATGTATAACATTTGACGGATGAATGCATAAATCTTGATGATGATTTTTTATGAGTTTTTGTACTAATCATGAGAAAAAATTATGTCACAGTTGATTATTTTAAATATTGTCTTATATTTCTATTTCATTTAGTTATTCCATGAAATTTAGGCTTCAATACTAACACATCTAGTGTGTTAATACATAGATTTATTGATTCTTATAGGTTAAAGTGGAACACCAAATAGGGGATACGAAATCAATATGAATATGCAATGAATGTATTGCATGTGATTATATAGTTTATCTTTTGGCTTTAGGTTTTATTTCTAATGTTACGAATTTTACATTCCATCATGATTATGCTAATTTGGGAACATGTTATGCAAAAAATCTTGTTTTGATATCACACAACTTAATTATTCATATGGTTATGTTATTGGAAATGTCGATCATAAAATCATCTTTCAAGATTCTCATATTATGGGTGTTATTTTGCAGAGTATTATCACTAACATAGATGTTGGGGTCAATGAGGAGATATTGGATCATCAAAGTACTATATAGGTGTATATACTCACCTATCTATGGTGGCATATTAAATCTAATCATTGACCCATAGGTTAAGAAAATGTTGGTCTTAGGAATGAAAAGGCGGTGTTCCTATGCCTTTCTTTATTTTACATGAGCACAACACAATTTGATTGCAAACCCCCCAAAAAAACCGCCACACCTAATTAGGTTTCCTTTTGAGAATTTTCACAAATAGATTTTTCTATTTAATTCATCCATTAAGAAACACTTCTTATAATGTTAAAGTATCTATCCAGGACACCAACTAGTTCATAAATTTTTGATTAAAATTTAAGATGTAATATATTTATATTATATGGATAAAGTAACATTTACTTTTCATGTAGTACATGCTGTTCGTGCAACACCTAATTTTGTATCTCTAAAGATTGTCAGTTCAATTACTTGCATATTTAATATCATTTCAAATAGTATGAGTATTAAGTGTTAGTAAATATTAAATGATGTACTAACAAATTTGAGTCTTAATACTAGTTGAAATTGGAAAGAAACATTTAAATTGACGTGTACAAATTCACATTGGAATTTAGGTTTTGTTTGAATTACATCATATCAAAGTGGACCTATATATATCTGAAATTTGCGGTCTAATGTTGAACAATACGTCGATTCTTTTTTCCCATAGGTGAACCAACATGTCAAGATGATAAGCCAAACATAATCTATAGTAACAAATTACAAGTATTTGTGGGATAAGTAAGTCAACTTGATTTCAAGTCACTCGACTTTTCTAGCAATGACTTGGTTGTCATTAGCTAACTTTTCATCTATTTGTCAAACATGTCAACAAACCCACTGGATTTTTTAATTAATTGTGTTTTTGTTGGTCAAGAAAATTCAATAACTAACTTATAGATGGGTTAACTTGCTATGGCTAGCTGACTTTACAAAAAGTCATGTGACTTGTTGTTTTGAACATACAACAAACAAAATCTATGACAAATAAGCAATAACTCTTGAGGCGTTATGACAAAGAGAGAATAAAGAAATGAGAAAAAAAAATACAAACAAATTACATATGAATTTCTAGTCATGGATATGGATGTTGGGGTCACAAAGGACATGATGGAGCACCATCTTATTGAAAAGTTACTATTAACTATCTATGGATACACCATTATAATAATCCTTTATCTAAAGGTCAACATTGCACAAATTATATGAACAACTGGATGTTTTCCCATATTACTTCTATATCCTAATGTAAATTTTCTTGCATACTGAAAGAAAAATCAACAATTAATCAAGTTGCTTTTTAGCATTTGCATGAACATGATTACAAAATGAAAAATCCAAAAAGACCCACCTTTTACGTGGTTAATTTATTTCTAAAAGCTCAACTGCTCGACAACATGATAACTTAATGTGGAGAAACAATATGTATACTATCTAATCAAAGTAACATCTAGTAATAGTTGAATCAAGCAACGTTTGATGCACATACAACAACATCTTTATTTGCCCATATTACATAATAATTAAAAAAACAAAATAATGTCTATGTGCATCAACATGAATAATTGATGCACATGCAACTAATTACTTATTTGTGTAGATATTCTAGAGTCACGCACATCAATCAACGTATTTGATGCACAAGACACAAGATTAGGAACTAATTGGTGGAACTTAGATCCTAAATAAGACCAATTGACGGTCCAAGTCTTTAGGAATTGGGCGCAAAGCTGGCTTTTCTGGTAGTAGTTGAGCTAATTGTTTTGCTGCCTCCAAGTAGGATGTAAATATACTGGTAGTATCATTGCTGATTTTACCTTGTTCTGTCAGAGTTGATGGAAGGGGAGACCATGCCTCTTTGATGTTATTCTTTGTAATCCGAGTATTTGATATTGTTAACTTGCGTAGAGTTTTGGTGACAGCATGTTCTCTCTCCAAATTTTCACCATTCATGAATGACCAAGTTCCAGAGTTCCAATCAAAATGATAAAGTGAAAGGAAACTGTGCCCATACTTAGCGACAAATTCAAGGGCCTTGAGGACAAGCGCAAACTCCTCTATAGACATGTAGTACGCAAAACTAACTCGTGTCCATGCAGGCTTGATCCCCTCAAAGTCTTTCTGTACGGCATCTCGTATGGATCGGGATAACTCCTCATCAACCCCGAGTAGGCGATGACCATATGGCCCAGCACAAGCACAACCTCCACGAGCCTGGACTCCGAAGAGGTCACTCAACAATGTCGCCACGAAACGACCATGCAAAGGCCTATGTCTTTCGTCCCCAAAGGCAGCTGCACCTACTCCCTGGGCAGTGTTGGGCTTGCCGCCTGGGAAAATGAGAAAAGAGAAGATGGGTAGCTTCTCTGCATGAGTGTTGCCAAGGATATGGATATTGGGGTTTCCCTGAAGTTGTTGGAGTGCCATCTCGTTGTAAAGGTGTTCTCTGCGGTCGATGGCCGAATAACCGATGTAATCTTTAATCCAAAAAGTTAGTGCTGCACGGATCTTCTGAATAATTGGAGGTGTGCCGGCGTCTTCCCTCTCTTCTACATTATCGTAATACAAAGTGTCCTGCACATCCAAGAAAATATGCCATCAGTTTTGGTTATAGTTACTATAGAAAAATTGATTCCTATTTTAAAAAAATTGTCTCATTCTATTAAATTTTATATTATAAGCTCATTGTTCAGCTTACATAGAAACAACTGCGAACGCCAAGATGCTATAGATTTGAGAAGCTTTAGCGTACCTTTTCGTCAAAACCGTTGACGTAGGCTACGGTTCCGCCCCCGCAGGTGGACGGTGGTTTATTGCTGAGCTTGTATAGCGCCTTGTTCATGAGCAGTATGCCGGGGGTGCCTGGGCCACCGACGAATTTGTGCGTGCTGATGAAGATGGCGTCGTAGCCGTCGTCCTCGCCTGATCTCATGTCGATGGGCACATAAGGTCCGCTGTAAATCGCCATCACCAGTTAATACCTGATAATAATACCTTGAACATAAACCGCTAATGATTTAGGCTTTAAACCTAGAGATAGAGTATTTCCAAGATACCTTGCGGCAAAGTCGAAGCAGGCGAAAGCGCCGTGACGGTGGAGAAGGCGGGAGATCCGGCGGGTGTCAGTCAAGACACCGGTAACGTTGCTGCACGCTGAGAACGACCCGAGCTTCGGCCGGTGTTTGAACTCTGGCCTCGTCAGCTCCTTTTCCAGCTCCTGCTCGTCCACCATCCCTTCATCGTCTAATCCGATCTCCACCACCTCGGCCAAACTCTGACGCCATGACAGCAGATTGGAGTGGTGTTCGTACGGCCCGACAAATACAACCCATCTTTCCTGGGGCTTAAGCACTGCGAGAATCCGCTCCCTCAACGTTGACGGGACTGCTAACCCCATGACCTCCTGCAGCCTTTTGATGGCCCCCGTCGCCCCGGAACCGCAAAACAACAAGGCGTCGCCTTCTCCACCGTGCAGCCTGCGCTTCACGTAGCGGGCCGCCTCCTTCGCCGCGCGAGTCGTGGCTCGCCCGACGTGGCTGTCGTCTGTATGTGTATTGCCGTACAGTGGGTGGACCTTGCAGTCGACGTAGGTTTCCACGTACCGGACTGCACGGCCCGAAGCGGTGTGATCGGCATAGGTCACTAGCCGCCGGCCGAATGGTGTATCCACCTCAGCGTCGGATCCCACGATTTCGGAGCGAAGCCAAGCAAGCCTGGTTTCCGCCATGTCTTTACCGTGAACCAGACTGGGGTGATACTGTACTGCAGTTATGAGGTCTTCCAGGGTTTGCTCGTCTTTCTCCGGTCGCTCCAATTTCCCCGGCACTCCCCACGCTACGACGGTGTTGGGCATCATCTCGGGAAAGGATTCCATGGCTAAGTGTGTGCGGTTGGGAGTGTTGGGACTTAGGGTTTGGCTTCTAATCAGGATCGAAATGGCAAGATTGCAGCAGGTATTTCGGTACCAACTAGTTAGATCGGTGGATATCCGAATAAGAGTTGGATAAAGCTGGGGGTTGTGTTTGCAGCTGAGGCTCGAACTGCATATATATAGCCAGCCGCTGATGTACTCACTGTCTAGCCGGCTGGCCTAACCTAAAAATATAGCCAGCCACTGATCTTAAAATCGTTTTGACTTCGTCTAAACCGGCCATGATGGATTTTTTTGGTCAATTCTCTCGCGGTCGTGGTTTTTGCGTGTGCAACGACGGGTTGGATGGGGGATTGAGATTCCCTATTACGGGCTTCACTGTGCGGCAGAGTACCACAGTAGCGGGTAAAACAAATTTTGAGTGGATTTTTTATTAATGAACAAGCATATTAAGTACTCAATAAATGTGCAGATATTTCGTATAGCGTATTAGAGAACAAATAAGAGAGACGATCAAGCACCAAGAAAGAAGAAAGGAAAAAAAAAGTACTCTTTGACAAAAATATTTTTGAGAATAATACCTCTAAAAAATATTTCCCAAAACAGTCCACTTTTATAATAAAACGCCAACCACACTGATATTTCATGAGTGAATACAAAAAAAATGCCAGAAGTTTTGAAGCTTTTAGTAAAAAAAATAAAAATAAAAATAAAAACAAAGTGAAAATGCCAAATTGATTGGCGTTTTCACCATTGTGATGGGTGAAAGTGTCAATCCATTCGGCATTTTTACTTTTTTTAATTTTTAATTAAATCTCTAAATCTTTTGGCGTTTTTACCTGCTACACTTTAGAAATGTCATTTCGTGCGGCTTTTCATCACCAAAATGTACTATTCTGGAAAATATTTTAGGGAAGTGCTATACTTATCAAAAGTACACCATTTTAGTTTTTTTTCCAAGAAGAAAACTATGTTTACCCATTTCGCCCAATGCGAACTATCTTCAATGACGACGGCAGATAGCCTATTCAGCAAATTTAATCAGGAGTAACAAAGTCAGACCAGATTGCCCACATGCTCGGTTACCACGAAAATACTGGAATCAATGCCGTGTTATTTCATCCGTACTATGGAAGACCTTGTGTATATGCCCAAGAATTCATATTCTAGTAAAAGATGAATCACGAAATGAAACAACGAATGGGTTCGGAGTGGCATTCTGCTGTCAAAGACTCGGTTTGATGGGCTGTTGTAGTGGACCTGGGAATCTTAGAAGGATTAAGATTTAAACATATCATATCATCTCTTACATGAGGTACAAAACCCCACAGTTGGTTTAATGGTCAATCCCCAACATTGAGCAAGTCCATACAACGCATAAAACTATTTTCTAGTAACGACTTTTGTGAGCATATTGGCTGAATTGACGGTTCTATGGAAGAAGTGAGGTGTGACATCAGTGTGCTTGGGTATATCAAAATGTGCTTGAATCGTTTCTAAACATATAGCATTCTTTCTATCCCACTATTTTTTATCGTTGCTGAAGGCTAATATCGTCGACAATACATTTCAATCAGATTCCTTCCCTGGACTCTTATGTCAAGACGAAGTGAACACTGCCTCCGTTGTTTATAACATGACAATGGGTTGCCATATAACCTTCCTATTGCCAAAAAAATCACCAACTACAAAGACTCTTACTTTCCAAAGGTCTTCACTAATCTTGTTGCAACATAATGAGCACCGGAAATCCTTTGCAACACAGTTAGAGTCACATCAATAATTAAAGCCTACATTAGTTCTTTGAAAGATGGAAGAAGAAATTATTCATTACTTGCCAGTGTTCGTTGTCCAATTTGTACATTAATATGTTGACAACACTAATAATATGAAACGATAAGGTCTAGTAAACACCATTGCGTACATCAAACTCCCAATTCCACATGAATATGGAGCTTGAGACAGACAGTACACCTCTTGATGCGGTAGAGAGACGAAGTATATAGAAAGAATCTGTTTTACAAAAGACTTTGAAGTAGAATACTCAAGTCGTGTAGGAACTTATGAACATAGATCTTCTGAGGATCTTTCCCATGGAGTAGTCCCTATAGTATTGAATTCCTAGATATTCTATGACACACCAAGATCATATTATTAAACTCTTCACTTTTTGAAATATTCAATTGTTAAATTATCAATTTTTTTCAAGTAGTTGTAAGCATGTCATCCATGTGGAAGAGTTGATAAGCGTGTACACTATCATTGGTATTGTTGTAATATACTCATGATTTCTGCATGCCTTAAGCATAGTCATGCTTCTTATACCATTGTTTGGAAACTATATTTAGTTTATAAAAGGATCTCCTGAGTTTGCATACATGTTTAATGAATCTGAATAAAAAACCTTTTTTGATGATTAAAATTGGTGTCCTCTTTCATACCAACATGTAGAAAGGAAAATTTAATGTAATTTCTCAAATTATAGATTCAATGTGCCTCCCTAATAATAAGTGTTGTGATTAAACTTTGTCTCACAACCAACATGAAGATCTCATCATGTTCAACACCCCATTTCCAATTGCATTCCCGAGCAACTTATCACACTTTTTTATTGTTACCATCAAGCCCTAGTTGCCCAACCATTCTATAGAAGATGTAGTTGTAGGAATTAGTATATCTCGTTTTTAATACCTTTACATGATCGAGCTAGAGATTCATATGAAGAGTTGAATTTCATTATCTATAGAAGAAACTTTTTATGTCCATACAATAACCAATAGTATTTTGAGACTCCAACTTTTGTAGCGTAAG
This sequence comes from Alisma plantago-aquatica, assembly GCA_963693085.1. Classification (NCBI taxonomy): domain Eukaryota; kingdom Viridiplantae; phylum Streptophyta; class Magnoliopsida; order Alismatales; family Alismataceae; genus Alisma; species Alisma plantago-aquatica. The sequence goes on along the minus strand of OY856410.1, from coordinate 428,639,668 downwards.
TCACCATTTTTTTAGAAGTGTACTTCAAAGGTATACATTCCTCTTAGAGATATCAAGAGAGGTGTTATATATCTTTCAGACTTTTTTTGTGAATCTAATCATGAGTGAATGACTTCTACATTATATTCATTTTATGGCGAGATTTCGTACATCACTTTGTTCGAAGATACATGAAACACCATATTTTAGCATGTGTAATCATATTTAACACTTCTAGGAATAACTACATAACTCAAAAGAGATTTTGATTGGAATGTTATATTTTATCTAAAGCTGATATGCTTAGAAAATACTTAATCAAGTGTATATCCTTTATCCCTTAACAATTGATAAACTTTCATTTGATTGGCCTTTGTTAAAAATTTCCTAAAAATTAGAATGTATGGATGGTAATAATATATCTAATATATAAATTAGTGTCTAAGTTCCTAGACCATAACCCCATAGTCTTCTTACAATCAATGACACTTGTATGAATCAAATTCACCAAATAGTAGGAAGTTTTCACGGCCTCCTCCATTTGGTATTATTATACTCATAATAGAGTGCACACACCATGCTCTCTCCAACAATTCTACCTTCATAATTTTTGCCACTTAGTTCTTCCATGGAGTATCTCTTTGTTGTGTGGTGACACTACTACAAAAAGATCTAACTACTATAGTTCCTTATTGTTGGATCTAGGGCTCTAGAAGGGGGGTGAATATAGCTTCAAAATTCTCATAAGAATAGTTAGGCCTTCAAATTATATCAATTCAAACCAAAAGCTTAAGTACAGTTTGAAGTCCTATCCAAGCAAGCAAAGAAATGATGAGAGAGATTGAAACATACACTTGGACAAGGTGGTTAGAGTGGTTCCAATAAGCAAACTAGGAGATAGTCAATCCACTACCTAGAGAGGTCAACCTCTAGGACTTTTCTACCCATGTATACTTACATTCCATCATAAGGGATACAAGGAGACAACCATACATCCAAGGACTTACCTACTGAAGACAAGAGTCTTTCACCTACACAAGGACTTACCCACTTGATCAAGATGTCTTCAGCCTTCAACAAGAACTTACCAACACTTGCATCAAGTCTTTGGCCTTGAAGGAATTACCCACTCTTCTTGAATCTTTGCCTTGGCCTTCTCTTTCTCTTGGAGAAGATCTTAACCTCTTCTTCAACCTTGAAGAAGACCAACAGCTTCACCTTCACTCAGAGTAGCTTGCTTCAACCTTTTCTCTTTGAGAAAGGGGACTGGAAAGATGGAAGCAATGAGAGCTTTATAAGCACATGGAGGTAGCTCTCTTACAACATGCCCAACTCACTCATAACCACAAAATGCTTTGTAAATGAGAGAGAGAAAGGGGATCAAAGGGTTGTAACTCACTCAACTATAGAAATGACCAAGGATAGCATCAACGAGAAAAATTAGAATGAACTTCAATGGGTCCTATTGATAGCTGAGGGTGTTCCTTTGAGTGTGGGATCACTTAAGAATGAAAAATAGCCATTTTACAACTTGCAACTGTTCTATTTTCATTACTAAAACTCTCTAATGGTTATGATTACTTTTTCTACATTTTCTGTACAATATATTTGGTCGAGTTTCAATAAAGATAACTCGACCGATACACTAACTGACACTGATAATTTTCAAACCATCGATCGAGTTTTTTCTGGGAAACTCAACCGATGAGTTAAAATCTATTGTGGTCAGTGAGTCGGTCGGTCGAGTTCTATGAGTGTACAACTCAACCGATTGGTCATTTCAGAAAATTCATGATTGGAAACTCGACCGACAAAGTTCATGTGACAAATTTTCTAAAATTATTTTTTAGTGACCAAATGTTGGAATTAAGTGTCCCTGATTTTTTCTCATCTTAGTTACAAGTTATATCATGAATATAAATGATTAAAAAAATAATCTAAGGTGATTTGGAGTGATTTCCCAAATTCCACACTTTCATTGCTTTTGACTTGAACTTGGACAAGCTAGGGCTTGTGTAATTTGATCCTTTTCATGTACCTAAAGTCTGAAATCAATCTTGAACAAACATATGAGATAAATATGAATGGAATGGTTATGTCATTATTAAAATATGTACAATGTATAACTCTCAAGTCAACACTTATCCCCTTGAATAACAAGTCACAACTATTGTGATAGATTGTGTAGTTTTATGGGGTGTGTGTTATACAACATGTGTAACACATGAAAAAAATATATGGGTGTTCTACAACAATTAATTCATGCTATAGTTTCCAAAGCATTTCCATTTCCGTAGGGATTCTTTATACAACAAGTGTCTTCTATTGTAATACATGGTTTGATACAATTTGATACAACATGTACTGCATGATGTAGTGTTGCACCTATTACAACATGTCAGGAACCATTGTATTAGATATCACGATATTAATAGGAATTGACGATATTGGTACTTTAACTAATATAGTGTTTTAAATTGACCACTCATGTAAAACCAGTTTGATTGGAATTTATTATTGGATTTGAAATATCTTATAATAAACATAAAATTATGTATTTTAAATGTCATATGTAATATAAAATTTGAATCTAAGTTTAAAATTATTTTACATGAATTATAAATATGATCAAATAGAGATCCAATTCTATAAATATCGTGTATCATGCACACTCCAAAGTCATTATGTTAAAGTTAAATTACACATAAATTAAATGAATAAATTACATTTATTTCAGGCATTCTCCATATGTTGTAGTGCCCACTTATGTTGAATATCTAGTGTCACACATAGTGTAATATCTCCAATTTTGCTAAAATTGAAGTATACAAAAATGAAGCCATTTTTGTTAAATAATATTCTCTAATAGTATTATTGGTGGAATAATAATGTTAATCACCTTCGTGGTATGGGTGCTTGTGGCACAAGTTAAATAAATAGGAGGTGTTGTACATAAATAAATAACTATGGTTTTATGAACGAAGAAATAAGTGAAACATGATATAATGGCCAAGTTTCCTAAGGGGAGTAAAATACCTGGTGTCTAGTTAATTAAAATTATAAATAGCTGGTCAGTTTGACAACACATGTATTGGAAACATGAGATAGTATTGTTTTGTTATAACCTTTGATATACACGAAGATAGTAATGGCAAGAAAAATATTCTTGATATTGGGAGAAAAAGTATATTTCAAGGGATAATGGTATTATTTTAAATAATGGTTAAAAAGAGAAAATTTTGGTTATCCCAACCACCAAATATAATTTGGAAAAGACATAAATGAATTTCCATAGAATAAAAAAATATGAAGAGAGAGAGAGAGTTTTTCTAATAAATCCCAAGGATTGGATATAAATTAGAAAAATATGATTGCGTTGTAACCCTAATCCCTGGTCCAAACATGAGATAACCCTAAAGTTTAGTTAAGAATCACATATAGATATGTTTAATGTAATGTGAATCCATTGTGACACATATGTAGTATGTATATTTCAGATTATGTTGGGTGAATGCTTTAGTGCTTAAATGTTTGGATGCACTCCTAAAGTGCATGAGTTATTCTACATGGTTTCTATAATGGCATAAGGTACGTGGTAACACTTATGAATATATATGTATCGAATTCTGAGTTTGTCGAGGTTTCTTGATGAGATTGAACAAAAGATAAACTACTTTATTATTTATTTACTTCTTACAAAGTATAAAGTTCCTATGGGTATCATGTAAAGTATATAACAATATTCTGAACCCTATATTAGACTGATCTTAAGGGTAATGCACACGAGCCCCAGAGGGACAGTGATTACACCTGATGTAGTAGACTAGATATGGGTTAGAATATGAAAATAAATTTATGTTCTTATGTGCAAGATAAAGATGTTTGCCTATATGTGTAGTATTGATTATTGGATGAACCCACATACCATTATAGACATATACTGATCACGTATTTGTTTGTCCGAATTTTAGGTATCATGTATACTTGATTCATGGACATGATGTTATAGATAAAGATGTTGAAGACACTAAAGTTATTCATGAAGGTTTAGATATAATGGTATATCCTCATACATGTACATGTTAACTCTTTCTAAAATTTATATAACTCCTTAGAGGAGCTTTTTATGCAAACATGTAAATATTTGTTCATTAATGGAAATTGTTTACTATTATGTATTATTTCTTGAATCTGATCATGGAATTTATGAGTAATGATTCGTGACTTTAAGTTCTTTTAGACACTCAAAAGTGTGGGTCGTTACACATAGTGGAAGAATTGTTTTACCATTACCCTTACCTACCATAGGGTAGTGGGTAAAGATAATTAACCACCTCAACAATCACAAGATTAGATTGGTTTTTCCACTTCACACTTGTAAACAAACATACAATTGCAAATTTCAAGGAGAACACATTATTATAGAAGATGGACAAGTAGTAACTAATAGAATTATTTTTCAGATGATTGCGCCATGTGGTGCATTGTAAGTCCTCAAATATAAGAAAATGACTATAGATATATTATATTTGTGATGAAGTCATGGGTAGGGAGAAACAAGTCAACATTGATTAGGTATTGTCTTGGGTGAGAACAATAATGTCATGGTGCTCAACTTTACTTGACTCCTGAAGGAAACATGAAGTAATGTATTTGGAATCGATGTTTCCTTCAAACTTTGTAGCTTGAATAAGCATGTAACTATAAATAAGGACCTCTCATGTGCTTGATGCAACTATGACATGTGAGAGGAAAAGCTTTTGGAGTGGTGCAGTGGTTCCGCCACGTTACATCTTAGCAGATGGATTCGACATCCTAGATCTATGTACATGGAGCTGCCATGACAGATGAGTATAGATGGAGACCTCACATCATTGTAGAAAGAGTACTTATATCAGAACTCGAAAGCTTAGGAGGAACTATCACATCATGTACATGTTGCATTCCATCAGAAGGTTCCAGGAATGACCCTCAAATTGAGTTACACATGGATCTATTAGCTACTAACTACAGTAGGGGGAGGCGAGAGCACCTGAAGTAGGCAGGCCGGAAGGTGGAAACTATGACTTGTTGAACTTCTCTCGGTCATATACTAGTTAGAGGGCTAGCATGATCACCCTTCCAGAAACTAATGGATGTGGTGTTGAACTTATGGTTGTTACACGATAGTGCTACAAGCTATTTATATTAGGGTTGTTTTATAGTAATATGTATATATGTATTACCATTATGTTAGGAAAATGGTGAGTGAAGGGAAGGGGAGAGGAGGGGAAGGGACATTTATGTTAGTCAGTTTGGTTAGCATGAGGAGGATAATAAAAAGAAAATATGAAAAATAATGTAAACATAAAAAGTTGTCAGGTGATATTGAAATTTGGTGATATAAATTTAGGATTACCTATTCATTTACTACACAATATCCGCAATCTATATTATTTGGCTTCTTTGGCCACTATATAAAATAAATATGAGATAAATATTGACAATTCTAAAATATACAAAGCAAATGTAGCAAGTAGAACTCCAATTTCAAGAAATACATAATTAAATTTTCATAAATTTATATTTACATACTCAAAAATTATATCATGACTGACTTATCAAATCCTTAAGAGATGTTTAAATCTTCAAACCAGGCTATTTCTATATCTAAAAAATATTTGATTCAATGATTTCTTGGTTCTTACTTTCCAAAATCCCTAGCCCAGTCCAAATACAAATATAAGATTAAAATCTAAGTTCAACCAACTCATATTGTATATATGGTTTGGATCTAGATTGGGATAGTTAGGTTGAGTCATGGGTTAGGTTGGATGGATCATACTAATACACATCCCTACTTGTGATGCAGTAAGAGGAGAATATCTACTAGATATGCATTGTTCATCTACAAGTTCAAATGTGATAGTGAGTGTGGAAAATTATTGATACAGATTGAAGGTAGTTCCTAGTTTCTCATTAGTGTGAGATTGGAAATGATGGTACTTGAAAACAAACTTAGATTTGAAGAAGCCAAGTTGAGATGCAAGAGAATGATAAGATGGTTAAGGATACAATGAGGATGAAGGATCATGTTGTTGTATTGTCCTCATTGTTATTGCTTGTTTTTGTAGAAGTGATGGTTGAAAGATAATTATGCCATGGAGATGATGGTTACTCGGGGACAACATGGAACTATACTCTTCTTAGTTGATTGTAATTGTGTTGGAGAAGGATGTGGGATGTCTATGCCATACGACATTGATTGTGGACCAGAGTGAGAAATGTGAGCGGTTATATTGATAGATAATAATTATCTCACAATGATAAGGTTCTTTTAGGTATAATCAAATATATTAAATACACAATATCCATAATAGTTGATTCAATATTTTTTTGATAACTCAAATTACCATACATCCAATACTTATTGATTCCCTATTTAGACATGAAACTAGTTCACATATTCCATGACTTATAAATATCCAAAATCTATGAAGAACATGTGGATGTAACAAGCCAACAACTATTGTCTTTGTTCGATATAAATGTTAACATGATCCTTGTTACCTTGCATTACTATTCATAACCTATATGATACAATCATATGAAAAGTAACACATGTTTTCTTATCAAAATATAATTCCATGTAATAACCATAATCTACCTAATAAGTTTCTTTGAATAACTTAATTACGAGAGATATTATTTTGTAACCCCTTTAAGGAAAATCTATCACTAATCACTAGTTCAGAGGTAACCCTAACAAAAAACAAAAACCAACATACATTACACACTCTTCAACTACATGTACACCAATATATTTAAAGAAAAACTTGTAACATGAAAATAATAATTAGAAAATAACATAATATTTTGCGATTGATGCATAAGTCCATCAATGTAATGATTTATATATCTTGATACAACCTCATATGAATAAACATAAAATAAATGAGAGTTATAACTTGAAAATATGATTTATAGTGCATGAACATATAGGGAACCTATATATGGAATTTGGTGACCTCATGCACATGTAATGGAAAATAATATGCTTCAATCCATTTTAATAACTTGATATAACAAAATATAACAATTAATAAATATTATAGAAGTGATACTAGAGTGCAAATATTATAATCAAACTACCGTATCAGACATAGGCGACACATGTAGAGAATGGTGTAAAACATTTGAGTTTTAAAAGTAACTCTCCTAGTTGGACATCATGTTTGGAAAGATTGATTGAGGCATGCTGGTTAATATGACATAATTGAATCTTAGAAATGGAAGTGTGTTATATTGTTACATGAAATGATACCTACATTAATCACTTAGGTGGTCTAGAATCGTACTATTGCCAAAACAATTGTGACTTAGTACACATGGTGATAAGTTGGCATATTTTTAGGAAGAAATCTTCTTTGAGTTGGAGTAGCATTATAACATACCAAAATCTAGGTTGATTTTCCAACCTTTCCTTCCCTATCACTTATTTCTCTTAAGATAAGTAATAATCCCATTTTTACTATTTTATCTTATAGATGTAATAGGTGAGTCATGTATTCTTAACTAAAAGGTTTAAGTTTAATGTGCACATTTACGATTTTATGTAAGGGATAATATGAAAATCACTAACTAATGTGTTTTCACATTAAATGAATTCTATAACTTTCATTAAACTAGTTAATTTGTAAAGTGATGGTAATAGAATATCTCACTTCAAAATGTCCAAAGGAATAATTAGTCAATATATATTAGGCTTCAGTATCATGTTATGAATAAATTTCCCATTAGTCATGTAAAAAGGTACTTGGTTAAAAAAGTTCAAAATGGGAAAGAGATGTTTCAAAAAGTTAGTAAAAAATAGATACTAAATGAAAAAATTTCTAAAATATAAAAAATAGATACTATTTGGAATGATGATAATGATACTAACAACATTAAATCCAAATACAATAAGGAACCTATTTTTTATCTCAAAAATGGAATCTTGAAACAAACCAGATAATTTTTCTGTGTTCCATATGTCAACTCAACTAGACATTGATAACCAACCTAAATGGAAAGATAATATAGAAAAAGAAATATATAAGGTAACATTCTTAAAATTTATTTCCTAATTTTTTTTTCACACAATAGTTTGGAAAATACTATTCCCTACTTATGCATGAAAGGGTCATAGATTGTTTAATGAGGTTTCAAGAACAACCATGCCATTTCCTAACTCTAGCATGTCCCGAATAGAAGCCTAATTCTTCTACTGGAGATACTTCCGTGCTCCCTCATATGAGAATCTCTAATCTTTCTCAAACAATTTCCACTTTATTTTCCAAACCTATCAATCATTGACATCACAATCAAACTATCCCTACAAAACCCCCTCATTTTGATCCCTCTACTAGCTTGCATTAACATTGTACTTTCCCCTACATGTCCATCTTGTATAAAATATGTGATTTCCTTCTTATTTTCATGATGTTTGGGAATGACCTCATATGCTAAATTGTGGTTAAACACCCTCCTTTCTCATGCTAGAATTTTTCTTACTACTTATATGTAAATTTTGGGTTTTGTCTTTTGGGATTGTGTTTTTTAAATTATTGATGCACGATCAATCTTATGAAGGTTTTAATATAAACAATGTGGTATTTTTGTTGGGAAACATAAAGGCATAGTAGGTAGCAGGAGCAAGAATTTCTATCCATATTTCCTAACTAGCATACTGCATCAACAATGATATATTAGGAAAGAGGGTGCAAGATATACCTTGTCTTGGAGCAAGTCCAATGAGTATGCCTGAAGTAGATGTACCACCTCCTCAGGAAACACACAAATAACGGTTGATGACATCCTATGATCATAGTAGCAAAGGCTTTCACACCTCTATGTAGTCTATGAGAACCACTTGGAACTCTACTTTGTGCTTTCGAGTCAACAAGAAGGAGTTGTCCCTTATTTTATCAATGTTCTAGCATCTACTTTCTTCTCACTTGCTATATCTCTGTTTTATGAGTACATGATGGCTAGGCTCTCACAATACCACAATATGATTGAGAAGTGTTGTGTGTGTTTAGAGATGTGGCTACCCCTCCTTACATTGGAGTGACTAGGCTAGGGTTCACATAAACCCCATGGAGATGTAGGTTTAAGTATCATGGCTTGATGGCTGGTACACTTGTTGGGTCGATCGACTAGACATTCCAGTCAGTTGGTTGGCCTTGTAGTTGCACCCTAAACATAGCTAGTTGATTGACTATATAATCTAGTCGGTCAATTGACTTAATATTCACGACGCACTAACACTTTTTGTAATGCAAAAAGTAACATGTGTCGTCACAACTATAATTAATTGTTTGACACATTCAAACTTGCCAAATCCACTCAACCAATTGATTGGACACTCCCAATGGTCAAATGACCACTCTGATCATCCATTGTTAATGTTTCTCAATCAGTTGATTGAACACTTCAATTGGTCGATTGGCTAGTTCAATTAGTCATGGTTAGCACAATCCTATTGGTTGATAGGACACTCCAATCGGTCGACTACAAACTCCAACCAGTTGACTGACAACCAATGTTATTTATTTTGTTTACCTAAAAAGTCAATAACCAAATTAAATCTTGTCCATGATTAACTCCTCTTCCAACTATATCATATGTGTGTGACAATATATGCTCCATTACATTAGTAGTGGTGCCCATATTCATATTATGAATTCACAAGCAATGAGCAATATCTCACAACACATCATTGCTACTCAAGTAATTGGAAAAGTTGGAGGATAAATTCAACCTAAACTTGTGACTAGTGTTATAATGACTGTATAGTTCCTTTTTCATAGATATCCAAATTGAACATGAGGCATGGATTTGTCATTCTCATAAGATTCAAACCATATTTCTTGAACCAAAGTATACTATTGACATGCGTGTGTGCTCAATATCATATATTGACTCACATAAGCATGACCATGCATTTTCTCAGTCTCACTTATCAAGTGGCCATGATATCACTCCAATAGGAGGGACAAATCCCATCTACATCACTCATAATGATCACCATGTGTCACAAAGTACCCAAACCCCACATGTATGGAATCCCTTATTCATGGTCACTTGGATGTTGTTAAAGTCCATCAAACAACTTGTGATCATTGAAGTGACTTCAGGTCTAAGGCTACAATCACCACTATCACATTTGAGAGATAATTCTAACTACCATTTAATGGTTCCATGTATCACTCTCAAGGTGGGCCTGCCTAGTGAACTTTTTCTCCAACAAATACTTATGTGTTTGACTTAATATCTAATACCATGACTAATGAGATGTAGCCATTGATCAACACACAGTCTAGTCTTAAGTATTATTTTTGTCTTTATAGCTTTCACAATTATAACCGACTAGGGACATAACAAGAATATATATACTCTTATCATACATATACTCCCATTTAGGGTCCTAAACCCAAACCATATGTCATCAACTATCATCATTCTTTAGACATATGTCATGTTATATTGTCATCTCATATTTTAACAAACATAGTAAGAAAATTTCCTTTATTATTAAACAAATGAATTACATAATTTCCCAATAGAATCATCATATTAGTGACTCTCTAGGCATACATACAAACAAATGGCTATTGGCATGCACAATTGATCAACTAGACATTCCACTCGATCGATCGACCTACTAGTTTGGCGCCCATGCATAAGTATTTAATAAATGCATATTTATCCATTTTAATTGCAATTTTTTTATCATTTATTAGAAGTTTTTTTTCAATTATTCCCTAATTAAGAGTTTATTGTCTTAGTTTAGCTTTTCCTTCTTTAATTGGAGTTTTTATGTGATTTAGTTGGAATTTTGTAGGAAAATGGCCCAATCACTCCCAATCCCAAATGACCCAGGAATCAAAGGCTTCACTTCTCATCTTCAGCATCCTCATCGATCGACTAACATACCGAGTCAGTCGACTCAATTGCACAAGATGGAACCCTCCAAGAACTCTAATCAATTAAATGGAATCCCAATTGATCGACTCACTAGCAAGACCCGGTAAAACTATCGTTCAGGAAGGCTCATTACTTTAGATGAAATGACTGAGTCAAAGAAAATATATAAAGCCCAGTCGAGTGATTGGAAACCCAGTCGATCAAATCACCATCAAGACTAAATCAAACTTTTAATCAAGAAGGCCCATTATTGTAGCCAAATTTGCCTTCGAGTCAAAGCAAGTGTTTGAGCCAATTGACCAATTGGATTTCTAATTGATAGACTGGCATTGCAGACGAAGCCGCCCAGCCACCTCCAACAACCTGTCTTAGGGTTTTCTACCCCATCTCACTCCGTTGTAAGTAGGGGGAGTCCAAGCACATAAGTATCTCATATTCTATCTTCCAAATATCTTTGTAGGCCTATTACTTGTTTCCATTTCTATTAATTCCTCTACTAGGGTATGGGGAGTAGCCCCATGGCTCATTCTTTACTTCTATTGTATTTGACTACATTTTTTAGTTATTAGATGTTTTGCATCAATTTTTGCACTCATTCTTTGGTTTGATAAATTATATTCCTTTTGGGGGATGAGACACTTGATCTCCACAAGAATGAACTCAAAATTTCTTGATGAGACCCCTAATGGAGTTTTTGATCTTTATATACAATTTAACTCTTTTTTTTGGTGATGTCTAAAAGTTTGAATTATGGATGGGAAATCACATAATCTTGATGGGACTCCAGATAGGATGTTTTAGACGGTTGGACGAGGACCCTCTAAAGCTAAGACCCCAGGTTTGAGAGAAGTTTGACCCTTGTGAGATATGTGCTCCACAAGGAAACAAATCCACATGGTTAGATTTAATCATTAATTTTAATGAGTTGAATTGGTTAATTTAAGGATATGGTCTATGGTTATGATCCCCATCATCTCTAGATTTTTTAAATGTAAATCTAATGAACTAGTTTTATTTCTACACTTTTAATTTCCACTTAGTGAATCACTCTCTAAAAACTGGAATTTATCCATTGTTCCGTGCGATTGGTTCAATTTAAATCTATTATAATTTTTGTTATTTTAGATTGATACCTTTCTATACTAAGTATTACATTGCTTGTTTATAGGAGAGTTACTTGTCATTAAAAGTTTAAACTCTAAGACTTCTTCCTAGTGGATATTTCGTGCAAGTGTTGACACATTAGATTTTGGCACCATTAAAGGAGCAACATAGTTTTTTTTCCAGACCCCATTGCTTTGAATAATTTGTTGGATCTAGGGCTCTAGAGGATCGGGGTGAATAGAGCTTCAAAAATTCTCACAAAATAAGTTAGACCTTCAAATTATATCAATCATAGCCAATAGCTTAAGTGCAATTTGAAGTCCTAACTAACAAACATAGCAAGGATGCGAGAAAATGAAACAAGCACTTGGACAAGGTCATTCAGAGTGGTTCCACTCTCCAAACTAGGAGAAAGTCAATCCACTACCTATAGAGGTCAATGTTTAGGACTTTAGAAGTACTTTCCTCTATATATTCACTTAAAAGAGTTACAACACAAGACCCGCCAAAGCACTTACCTGTCACTTACAAAGAGTCTTCAACCTTACTAAGGACTTACCCACTTTGCAAAGATTCTTTCGCATTGTCAAAGGACTTACCTACTCTTCCACAAGTCTTCAACCTTCAAGGAATTACCCACTTTTCTTATATCTTCAGCCTTTTCCCTCACCTTCACCTGGAGTAGATCTTCACCTCTTCTTCAACCTTGAAGAAGAACAGCAACAACTTCACCTTCACTCGAACTAGCTTGCTTCAACCTTTTCTTCTTTGAGAAAGGGGGTAGGGAAGATGGAATGAAATGAGTGCTTTACAAGCACAAGGAAGTAGCTCTCTTACAACTAGCCTAACTCACTCATAATCACAAAATGATATGTAAATGAGAGAGAGAAAGGGGCTCAAGGAGTTACAACACACTCAACTATAGCAAGGACTTAGAATAACATGAATGAGCAAATTTGGAATGAACTCCAAGGGGTCCTATTTATAGCTAGGGGTGTTCCCTTGAGTGTGGGATCACTTAAGGGTGAAATATAGCCATTTTATAAGATGCAACAGATCTATTCTTGCTCAAAATAACTCACCAATGATTATAATCACTTTTTTTGCATTTTCTGTATAGTATATTCGGTCGAGTTTCAATAATGGTAACTCGACCGATCCACTAAGAGTCGAAGACAATTTTCAAACTATCAGTCAGTTTGTTCTGGTAAACACGACCGATGAGCTAAAATCAGTTTTTCTCAGTGATTTGGTCAGTCGAGTTCTTGAGTGTGCAACTCGACCGATTGGTCTCGCCAGAAAATCCATCACTGGATCGGTCGAGTTTCCAACTTGAGCGATAAATAACCTGTGACAAATTTTCTAAATTGACATTTGAGTGATCAAACGTTGGAGTTAAGTGGCCCTGATTTTTTCTCATCTTAGTTACAAGTCATATCATCAATACAAGTGATTTCAAAAACCATTTAAGGTCATTTGGAGTGATTTCCCAAAATGCGCACTTGTATTGCTTTTGACTTGAACATGAACAAGCGAGGGCTTGTGTAAAATGATCCTTTTCATGTACCTAAAGCCTGAAATCAATCTTGAACGAACATATTAGATACATATGAATGGTATGGTTAAGTCATTATCAAGTTATGGACAATGTAGAACTCTCAAGTCAATATTCTCCCCCTTTTGACAATGACAAACCATTCCTCAATCATATTGAAAAGGATATGAAAATTTATACCTTTTAATTGTGAATTACATGGGGTTCATGATTTGAACAATGTTAATTGTTCCCCCTCAATCTATGCTTACTCTTACCTACATAGTTAGTCTATCTACATAAAGCAATATGACATATATACTATATGGTCCTTTAGCAAGTCACATGTTAAAGTATATAATTAACAAGAAAATGATCACATAGGAAATAAAAACAATATGGTTGAGCTTCAAAACATTGAACTTCTCTCCTCATTTTGACATTATCAAAAAGTAAGAGGGTAGAAGAGAACAATAATGGGTCTTCTCCAAGCACAACCAAACATACATCCACAACATGCAATCTGAAAACATACACCAAATAGAGATGAGAGAAATAAACAATCTATGTCTATGGTAAACATGGTACCAACTCATGAGATAAAATAAATCAAAGAGTGAGTGTACAAAGGATTAAGATTACAATCGAGAAAGTATGTTCTCAAAAAACAACTACAAGCCAAAATGATGAAAACTAGCATGATAAAATAGTATAGCTCAGAAAAGGTGCTTGGATCTTTGTAATACAAAATAGCCTAGAAAGATATATATGATTAGCATCTAGAATAAAACTAGAGAAACTAAACATCTAAGCTATCTATGTCTACATCATCATCATCAGCATCAGAAGCTTTAGGATCATAGTCATCATCTCTGTTTGAAGGTGCAGTAAAGAGAGAAACATCATCTTCATCACCGGAGGCACCAACAAAGACATCAAAGCCTCCATTATCATCATCCTCATCAGCCTCCTCCTCATCAGCAACAACCTCCTCATCATTCTGGTCTGGCATCTCCTCATCAATAAGGGAACCATAACCACAGCCGAGCCAATGGGCATTCTACTCAGCCTAAGACATGCCAAGAGAATGAAGCTCATTGGCATGTGGGAAGGAAGGAGAAGAAGTGCCAAAACTAGCAAGTAGAGTGCCTAAGGGGCCAGTTGTCAAAGGAAGCACTCCAGAGGAAGACCCATAAGCAGTAGAGGGTATAACAATGTAAGCAGTAGGTGGAGGGACAGGGTAAAAGTGATCATATGTATAGGATGCATAGTCACCTCTTGGATAGGGCTGGTAGGAAGGATAAGGGTGTGTACAAGACATGTTCATGTTGGACATGATGGAACAAAGGTCTTGATGCAGGTGCTCTTGAACTTGAAGGTTGTACGCCTGTTGATGCATTATGTAGCCCATAAGGGTTTCGTTGGATACATGGAACAAGGCATAGGCAGGTCAGGTAGGCTACGGTGGTAGAGGTGCTCAGGTAGAGGTAGAGTTAGAGGCACCAAGTGTGGTAGAGGATGGGATAGACACATACTTTTTAAGTGTGTTCTCACTGATGCAAACTCCTTTTTGGGTAGGTTTGTAGTGCAGGTCATGGAAAAGAGATTTTCTAGTGGAAAGTTGGAAAAGACCAAAGATCAGGGCTGGATAGGGTGGGTGGGTGCCACGAGTGTTCTTTCCTAAGTAAAAGTATGTTATATGGTGGAGAACGTATCTTTCCCACTTGGATCCTATGTTCTTTAAGAGACAATACATAATTATCACATTTTTTTATACAATTTTAGTCTATTTTTTTTGGATGAATATTGCAGTTAACAACTAAGGCAATTATATGTCTCTTGAGGTCTGAGGTAGAGGAGGGAAGGGTGCACTTCTTCCTATATGGGAATTGAGGCTTCTTCAAGAACTTATGAATATTAGGGAGAGTAAGATCATACTGCTTGTAGAAGGCCTCAGGCTCGACTAGGTCAAAATACTCAGGATAGTCCTTTTGCCAGGTGTCAGTCACTTCAGTACCCGAAAAGAAGATGTTCAGGGTATCCTCAGAGACTTGGAATTTCTTCTCAGTGATCATGAAAGTTAGGGACTACTTGAGTATTGGGTGGTGGTACGAGTGTATCATAATTACAATGCAAGTTATTCTAGAATATATGAATAGATTTTGTGCTAATTATGGTATTGTTGTAGAACAAGTGTTCATCACACAAGGTGGAGAGGTGGTGTTCATACAACAACTTAGCTACTTGATCAATGACCTCTTGTCTTCATGGATGTGGCTCAAACAAGGCAAAAAATGAAAAGGGGTTCCTAGGAACGAGCTATGTGTCCCTATTAAGAGCCTCATTGGAGACAAAGAAAGTGTCATCAAAGGGAATCAAGTGAGAGTTGGATGAAGATGAAGGTACACTAGCTGGAGTGGTTCTATTTCTCCTATTGGATTCCATGGAGATGAAATGGAGAGGAAAAGGAGAGCAAAAGCTAGAGAAACACCACAAAAAATCATCCACACTTAGGGTTGATAGGAAGAAGGTCAAGGAAGGTTGGTCTAGGTCGAACTAGGGCTAGGGAAAAGAAGGTTGGTGTTAGGGTTGAGAGCTTGAGGGAGCTAGAGGTTGGATCAGTCGATTTTTCTCTAGTTGAGAGGGAGAAAAGTCAAATGAACCTAACTTATGTTTGCTTTAGCCCAACCATCGGTCAAATTCTGTGATTTAAAACTCGACAGATAGGCTCTTTTAAAAAAGCTCATGGCCACTGATCGGTTGAGTTGGCAACTCAAGCGATGGTCAACCTGAACCAACTTTAGAAATTCTAATTTCTATCAATTAGAGTACTAATTAAATTTACTTTTCAAGTCCATTTTTCATTTTAAACATACTTAGTCACATCACTCAATATTGGTTACTATTTTGTGATAAAACAAGCATTTGCAAAAAATACCCAAAAACAAGAGAGAAAACAATGCAAAAAGAACATGAAAACTGATTTTTAGCATAATAGCAAGGAATGGTGATCAAACACATAATCAGAGAATGTAGGATAGATGACAACTAGCTAGAAGGCATATCAGATACATTTAAAGTAGTTATGAACAGTTTAGATCTAATAAAGTTAAATATCTCTCTAGTTAGAGGTTCAGTGAAAATGTCTTCCAATTGATTTTCTGTGTCCACATGCGTGATGTAGATATCCTATTTAGCAATGTGATCACAAAGAAAATGATGGTGAACCTCTATATTATTATCTCTACTAGGAAAGATAGGATTATATGACAAGTTAATTGCACTCATATTATCACAATAGATAGGGGAAGCATCAAAATGAATGTTAAAGTATTGGAGCATTTGCTGCATCCATATGACCTGGGCACAACAATTCTTGGATGCAATGTATTCAACTTCGGTGGTTGATAATGCCACTGTGCTCTGTTTCTTGGAGAACCAAGACACCAAGCATGGCCCTCTGAGAAAGCAAGTGCCATTTGTGCACTTTCTATCAATCAAGCACCATGTGTAATCCACATCACTATAAGAAGTAAGAGTAAAGCTCCTTGACTTGGGATACCATAGTCCAAAATTTTGGGTTTTCCCTAAGTACTGTAAAATCCTCTTAGCAGCTATAACATGTGATTTCGTAGGATTTGATTGAAAGTGAGCACACAAGCCAACACCAAACATTATTTAAGGTCTATAGGCAATTAAGTAAAGTAAGCTTGTGATCATACCTCTATAGAGCTTCTCATCTACCTTCTCACCTTCTCCATCCTTATCAAGTTTGGTGGTGTTTGACATGGGTATGTCTATCAGCATGGTGTTCTCCATCCCAAAGTGCTTAAGTAGCTCACTTCTATACTTGCCTTAGTTGATGAAGTTCCCATCTTTAGTTTGCTTGATTTGAAAGCAGAGGAAGAATGTGAGCTCACCCATCATATTCATTTCAAATTTACTCTTCATAAGATCACTACATTCTTTGCAAAGATCAAGGTTAGTTCCACCAAAAATGATATCATCAACATATATTTTAATGATAAGAAAACTGTTAGAAGTGTACTTTAGAAATAAGGTAGAATCTACTTTGCCCATGATATACCCATGATCTAACAAAAAGCTCTTTAATTTCTCATTACAAGCTCGAGGTTCTTATTTGAGTCCATAGAGAGCTTTTTGCAACAAATAAACATGGTTAGGTTAACTATCACGTTGAATGCTAGGAGGTTGGGCAACAAACACTTCCTCCTCAATTGTACCATTTAAAAATGCACATTTAACATCCATTTTTTACGGAAGAAAGTTTTTGTAAGTAGCAAAGGCAAGAAACATATGAATGGACTCAATTCTAGCTATAGGTGCATGTGTTTCATCAAAATATATGCCTTCATTCTGATTGTAGCCTTGAGCCACTAACCTTGCTTTGTTCCTTAACACTTGGCCGCTTGCATCAAGCTTGTTGTGGTGGACCCTTTTGGTGCCAATGATCTTTCTCTCACTTGGTCTTGGCACTAGGGTCCATAGTTTGTTCTTTTCAAATTGCTCCAACTCTTCTTGCATAGCTAGGATCCACTCATCATCCTTAAGAGCTTCCTTGACGTTCTTTGGCTCGAGTTAAGAGAAGAAGGCGTTGTTGGCTTGTTCTTTGTTGAATACAGCTTGTGTCTTCACTCTTTCAAATGGATCACCTAAAATAAACTCTTTTGGATGATTCTTTACAAACTTGGGAGTTGAATCCTTCTTCTCTTCATCTTTCTCTTCTTCTTGAGTGACCACCTCTTTTCACTTTTGTGTGATGTTGAGCTATTTTAGAACATGAATTACCTCACATGCAACACCATCATTAGGAACAATATCTTTGGGAACAGAGGGGTTAGTCTCAATAAACTTAACATTTATAGATTTTTCGACTTTAGCAAGATCAATATTAAACACTTTATAAGCCTTGCTAGTAGTGTTATAGCCAAGAAAGAAAGCCTTGTAAGATTATGGATCAAACTTGTCGAGATAATCTTTCATATTCAAAACAGAACAAGGACATCCAAAAACTAGAAAATACTCAATTGAAGGCTTCCTACCATGCTATAGATCCTTGAGGGTTTTCTTCAGAGAAGGAAGTGTAAAGACTCAGTTTTGCACAAAGCATGAGGTACTGACGACTTCAGCTCAAAACTTATTCGGTGTATCATACTCTAAAAGCATGGTCCTAGCCATCTCCTGCAGTGACCTATTCTTCCTCTCAAAAACCCCATTTTGTTGAGGCATTCGAGGTGAAGAAAAGTTATGTGCTTAACCAGATTCTTGACAATTTTTTTTCAAAAAGATCATTTTCAAATTCTTCCCCATGGTCACTACAGATGGAAATCATGCAGCAAGAAGCTTCATTCTCAACTCATATTTAAAAACTCGTGAAAACATCAAGTGTATCACTCTTGGAAATGAGAAAGGAGGTCCGAGTATATCTAGATAAATCATCAACAATAACAAGGAAATACTTGGAACAACGAAGCGATTGAGTTCTCATTGGTCCAAATAGATCAATGTGAAGAAGTTCAAGATCTCTCTCGGTACTAAAGACTCCTTTAGATTTGAAAGAGGACTTGGTTTTCTTTCCTTGGGTACAAGTTTGGCATTCCTCATCCTTTTCAAAATCAAATTCAGGAAGTCCCTTGACCAAGTCCTTTTTTCTCAACTTCTTCAACTGATGCATATTGACATGACCAAGCAAACGATGCCAAAGAGAAATATCATTTGAATTGACTACTAGGCATCTACCAATAACATGCTAAATAGATTCAAGAACAATTTCATAAATATTACCACTTGTAGTTCCCTTATATATAACTTGATAGGTGAAGGAATCTAGAATCAACCATTCAAAGGAAGTAAATAACACAAGGTAACCATTATCACATCATTGACTAACACTTATGAAGTTGTGATGTAGGCCATCCACAAAAAAACATTCTTTATACATAATGATTCACCTACATCACCGTCACCTTTGACCTTACCTTTCTTGTTGTCCCCAAAGGTAACTGAACCTCCTTTATTTTTGGTGATGTTGTTGAAATGGCTTATATTACCAGTCATATGCTTAGTGCAACGACAATCAATAATCCATCTTCCTTTTTCTTACAAGAAAGGAGAGTGTCGGTTCCCTACTCAAACTTTGGGATCTGGAGTTAGGTTGGGGACCCATTTCATCTTTGGGTTGGTCCCCTTAGGCTTGTAAGGACTACAAGTTGAAGGTTGAAAACTCTTTGTAATGGATAGGTTAGTCCTTTGGCGAGTCTGGTGTTGTAACTCTTATAAGTGAATATATAGAGGAAATCCCATACAATGTCCTAGAGGTTGACCTCTCTATGTAATGGATTGACTCTCTCCTAGTTTGTAGAGTGGAACCACTCTAAATAACCTCGTCCAAGTGCTGGTTTCATGTTCTCTCATCCTTGCTATGCTTGTTAGTTAGGACTTCAAATTGCACTTAAGATAATGGTTTTGATTGATATAATTTGAAAGTTTATCTTATCTTGTGAGAATATTTTAATCACTATTCACCCCCTCTAGATCCCTAGATCCAACAAGTGGTATCAGAGCCAAGGATCTTCTCCAAAAATATCCCATGAGATGAGAAGATGAGAGGCTATCTACTTGGTTCACTCAACCTAGAGGGAGGCTTCTCCATACATCCTCTAGCTTTTGAGAACACCAACTTCCTCAATTGGAAGAGGCATATGTAGTTCTACATTCAAGGCATGTACTTTGACATGTGGAAGGTGATGGTCACATCATACAAGGAGTCAACTGAAATTTTTGCAACATGGAGAGAAGCTACACTTAAAGAAGCCCAGCTCAATGCCAAAGCCATAACCATCCTCTATACAGGCCTTACCCCAATGAAGTTCAATCACATCTCATCTTGGGACACCACCTATGTGATTTGGGATAAATTTTGCATTACCTATGAGGGCTTAAAGCAAGTCAAGGAGGCTAAGATCCACATGTTGAACAACCTTCTAGAGAACTTCAAGATGGGCAAGAAAGAAGGGATTGCAGAGATGTACTCTATGCCTAATGTCATCATCAATGGCCTACCTACCTTAAGAAACACTTTGGATAGAGGTGTAATCAATTCCAAAGAGATGGGAGTCAAATGTGACCTCCATTGAAGAAGTGAGGAGCCTTGGTGATATCCCAATCGAAGAGCTCATTAACAACCTCAAACTCACGATCTAAGGCTTGAAAAGCAAGAAGAAGAAGCCAATCAAGAAGAGAAGGAAGTGAAGAAGATCACAGACAGTGCTTTCAAAGCACCAGTGGAGGCGGTCATCCTTCAACAACAACTTGTTTTCCAGACTTGTCCTTCCTAATCTAGTGAAGATGATGACCCAAGTGATCATGATGCCAACTACATCAAGGGAAATCACTTCAAGGGAAAGAAATCCTCCTCCTCTACTCCTAGATGCTACAAGTTGGGACAAAACAGACACTACAAGAGTGAATGTCCCAAGTCAATAAAGTCACACCACAAGGGAAGCTCCAAGAAGGAGGAAGAGTACAAGAAGGAGAGCAAGTAAAAAAGGAAGGATAAGAAGGAGAAAAGACACAAGAATGCATATTGGGAGGAATCATCCTCAAGTGGATCTAGCTCCAAAGAAGATGGAGAGTGCCACCGTGCACTAATGGCCTCTACTAGTGAAGAATTTGGTGAGGTAAGTGAGGTAATATTATATGAATTATCTAAGGAAACTATTATTAATATGCTTGTTTCTACTCGTTCATCTTTTGCAAAGTGTAAATCTAAAAGAAAAAGGTTAGGAAAAATTATTGATGATTTGTATGCTAAACTTGAAATTCATGAGCTTAATGAGAAAACTCATCTTGAGATCATTGATAACTTGCAAGGCCAATATTCTGATCTTCATCTCCAATACAATGGAGTTGATGTAGAGAATGGTGTCTATCTTAAGAACATTGAAACTCTTAAGGAAGATAACCAAAAGTGCCTAAAGCCCTCTGTCTAGAGGCCAACCTTGTTCATGCTAGAGATGATATTGCTAATTTGTCTACTACTATCATATCTCTTAATAATGATAATCATAGACTTAGGGCCTCTCTACAAAAGTTCCTTAAAGGGAAAAACACCCTAAATGAAATCCTTGACCATTCTACCAAACAAAGTAGTACTAGTGGTTTGGGATTTGTAGGGGGAGCACCAAAGGGAAAAAACAAAGCCAAAGGTAATAAAAAGAGGAAAGAGACATCTTTCTTTTTTGGAGAGTCTTCTGACCTAAGAATCCTATGGTTTTTTCTTATTGCAAGTGTGACGATGGTCTTACCCACTTTATGCTGAGTCTTTCGCCTTCTCTAAGGACTTACCTACTCTTGCACAAGTCTTCAACCTTCAAGGAGTTACCAACTCTTCTTGGATCTTAAGCCTTTGCCATCTCCTTCACCTAGAGAAGATCTTCACATCTTATTCAACCTTGAAGAAGAGCAACAACAACTTTGACTTCACTAGCATTAGCTTGCTTGAACCTTTTCTTCTTTGAGAAAGTGGGTAGGGAAGATGCAATGGAATGAGAGCTTTACAAGAAAAAGGAAATATCTCTCTTACAACTGGCCAAACTCACTCATAATAACCAAATACTATGCAAATGGGACATAGAAAGGGGCTCAAGGAGTTGCAACACACTCAACTATAGTAAGGACTTTGAATTGAATGAATGAGCAAACTTGGAATGACCTCCAAGGGGTCCTATTTATAGCTGGGGGAGTTCGCTTGAGTGTGGGATGACTTAAGGGTGAAATATAGTCATTTTCAAAGTTGCAATAGATCTATTGTCTCTCAAAACAACTCACTAATGATTCAAAGTTGCAATAGATCTATTCTCTCTCAAAACAACTCACTAATGGTTATAATCACTTTTTTCTTTGTTTTATGTAAAGTACATTCGGTTGAGTTTCAATAAAGGTAACTCGATCAATCCACTAAGAGACAAAACTAATTTTCTAACTATCATTCGAGTTTGTTCTGGGAAACTGGACTGATGAGCTAAAATTAGTTTTTCTCAGTGAGTCAGTCGGTCGTGTTTTGTGAGTGTGTAACTTGACCGATTGGTCTCTCTAGAAAATCCATCATTGGATCGGTTGAGTTTCCAACTCGACCGATTGGCATTTGAGTGATCAAACATTGGAGTTAAGTGTCCCTAATTTTTTCTCATCTTGGTTACAAGTCATATCATCAATACAAGTGATTACAAAAATGACCTAAGGTCATTTGGAGTGATTTTCCAAAATGTGCACTTGCATTGCTTTTGACCTGAACTTGAACAAGACAGGGCTTGTGTAAAATGATCCTTTTCATGTACCTAAGACCTGAAATCAATCTTGAACAAACATATTAGATACATAGGAATTGAATGGTTAAGTCATTATCAAAATATGGACAATGTAGAACTCTGAAGTCAACATAATTATGAATTTCTTTTTTTTTAGTTTTGTTATTTTTGTAATTTTTAGTTTTTTTATATTTTCTTTTAGATTACTTTTGTAATTATTATTTTTGTTTTTTTTTTAATTTTTAGTTGTTTTCCACAATTTCTTTTAGTTTTAATTCTTTCTTTCTTTCTATCTTATATTTTTACAATTTATTAGTTCTATTCTTTTGCATAAAAGGAAAATATTATGTCTTGAGTGTGATACAACAAATTCCCAAATTTTAGGAACTATATTAAATGGAGCGGTTGATACAATATTGCTTACAACATAAATTGTGTGGTTATTACAATGATGCATCAGTAGACTATCCCAATGTCTCCCCATAGAATATGGTTGCACCCCCTAGGATCAATATTGAGCGAGATACCAAGTCTCCCTATCATGATGGATGTGATGCAAATTGTACTCCAATTTATTTTGAAGGTTATGATGGGGAACTATGCTACACATATCAATTCTAATGGAGGTGGTTATAACCACCAATATTATGGGGTGTAAAGTGAAGAACATTATTGTAAAAAATTATACTCACCTCACAAAGAAGATCTTAATGAACTGAAAATGATGGTATCTAAGATGATAGCCTGAACCAAACAAAGTGACATACTATTAGCTCAATTGAAGGCACAATTATCCCTTCCAACCATGCAACTTGAGGGCCAAACGAGGCTTCCCGAGGAACATGAAGCATACAAGGATGATTTTTAATGATGACAACATTGATGATACCATCCTCATGTCAACTATTCTTGATGAAACAGAACTAGCACAAGAGTTCCATCCATCATATGATGAGTACCCTACCTTTCCTCTAGGGGCTTTACTATTATAGTATGAAAAGTCATCGTAAGAGATTCATTCTTCTTAAGGATGCAGAACCAAAACCTCTACCAACCACCCCTATCATAAACATTGATCTAGACATTAACAATGACCAACCAATGTTGGTTGAGTATATTCTAGATGATGTACCGATTGACCCTTATGAAGAAAGGAATCCTCATTAAGAACCCTATACTCCTCCTCAACCACCCTTTGTTCCATATCAGGTTCAACCCGAGGATGTGATTCCACCTCTGCAAGAAGTCTACAGGCCCTCTCTATCAAATTCTGATGTGGTTCCTTATGAGCCCATAACGTTTGGCACATGCTTGATGAAGCGTTCAAATCTACTTATTGGCATGGTAATGGACCCTAATTCCACCATTAACCTTAACATTAACAGAACGATGGATGAGGTAAATACTCAACCACATTCAATGTTGTACCAATCTGATAAGATAGTTCCCCTCATGCCAGCACCAAGTTTACTACATGTAGATCTAAGTGACAAGGAGAACCTGAGCCGGCTCCACCTGATCCACCACAGTAAGAACTACACAAAGTGGATTCATCTTACCACCATCTCCATTCAAAAGATGATCCACCACAAGTCTTTAGGGAAGAGTTAACCCTAAATACAAGAGACAGTTACTATCATGTCCCCAATCCACATACATCAACAACACTTCCTCTATTGATGAAGGAAGATCTGTGGATTCTATTGGAGGGACTACAAGATGAATGGCATACTTTTTCTACTCAACAAGAAAATCCCTTTGAGTTTCCATGACCACCTAATGATTGGGTGCACTATGAAGGTCAACTTGTCAAGGCCTCAACCCTCATCAACATTCCATTTAGCTGGACATATTTTGCACCAGGGCCGCCTAGTGTTCCCATTACAAATTTTCCATCCATTCCAGGTTTAAGTTTGCACAGGGAGAGAAAAATTTATGTTCAACGTGGAGGTGGGTTGTGCATACCTATTCCACCCAATTTATCTTTACCTTTTAGCACTCCTTTTTACCATGTAATTTAGTTGGAAAATTTCTCTTTCTTACTTTTTTTAAGGCCTCTATCTAGTCGACCAGATCTTTCATATGCGTATAATCAATACATATGCTTGATTGAAGTATTTTTCTTGCAATATTTTCATAATACTACCTCTGTTAGAATTTTTTTGTCACCTAAGACCTTAATAAGAAATATTCCTTCAAGACTAAATGGATAGGTAGGACTCAACATCAATTTGTCGTCATCCTATTTGTGGAAGAGCTTGTAAACTTTCATATTTTTACTTGTTATAGAATGAAATGAACTAATGTTATTATACTTCCAAAGCATTGAAATTCAACATACAAGAATGCACAAGTTCAGTCTCTTCTACACTTTTTATACCACCTTTTTATCTCTCCATTTTGAAAAAACAAAAAGAAAATTAAAACCAAAAACTACGCTAAACTTCATGTTCGGGGTGGAACACCCCTTCACACTTCTTCCATACCCCTCACAAATTTAATATGGGCATACCACCAAGAGAAGATGGCAATGAGCACACAAAATTTTTATGCGTTCAATGTAATATCAACAAAAAGATAAAACATCTCGAGTCAAATAGAGGATAGATTACCTTTTTCCATACATCCCTTCACTCTGCTTTTCTACCTACGATTATCTTTCACACCCCTAACTCACCAACAAGCAAACTCTGGTCTTGTGTAAAACCTTGTAAGAATATGCAAGAGTACTGATAATATAAGGGATATAACATCTATTTCTTTCCAAATCTTGAAATGGAAGTTAGTTGTCAAGAAAAATTATAGTGGAGAATGTGTGAAAATTGTGTTTTGTGGTTCTTGGAGATCAAGGTCACTTGACCAGAATAGGTGGTAAGGAAACACATAGTGCTATGAAATTGAGATAGTCATGATGTCAGTATTAACAAGAGGATTTCTATGATTTTGTGTTGTTCGATGATGAGCAACATTCAAGTTTGGGGCATTTGATAAATACATATTTATCCTTTTTTTCATCTTTTAGATCATTTTTAGAATTGCTTTTTTGATAATACCCTAGATTAGAGTTGCTTTTCATAGATTAGATTTACCTAATTTATTTGGAATTTTTACTTGATTTGCTTGGTCTATTGTAGGAAAATGGCCCAATCACTTCCAAGCCCAAAAGTCCCAGGAATCAAAGGCTTCAATTCTCATTTTCAGCCTCCCAATCAATCGAATGAAAAACCCATTCTGTCAACTCAATTGAACAAGATATCAGCCTCCCAGAATTCCAATCGATTGACTATAATACCCATTGATTGACTCACTAGAAAGACCTAGTCAAACTCTGATTGACAAGGCTCATTACTTTAGACAAAATGACTAGGTCAAAGCAAACATTTTAAGGCCAATCGATTGACTTGCAACCCAGTCGATTGACTTGCCATCAAGACTTAGTCAAAATAAAAACCAAGAAGGCCCCTTATTACAGTCAAACCTTCCTTCGAGTTAAAGCAAGAGTTTAAGCCTATCAATTGACTACATTTACAATTGGTAGACTGGTGTTGTGGATCAAGCCACTCAGCCGCTGTCAGAAGCCCTTTTTAGGGTTTTTGCCACATACCACTCCTATAAAGGAGGGGGAGTCCAATCACGAATAACATCTCATAATATATCATTTAAGGAACCCTCTAGGCCTTGTCCTTGTCTTCATTTCTATAATGCCAGAGTAGTTCCTATAGGGGCATGGGGAGTAGCCCCATAGCCTATTATTTACTTCTTATAGTATTTGACTCCAATGTTATAGTGATTAGATGTTTTTTTAGCTATTCTTGTACTCATTCTCTATTTACATTGATTATATTATTTTTGGGGTGACGAGACCCCTAATCTCTACAAGAATGAATTCATAATCTCCTGATAAGACCCCTAATGGATTTTATTATCTTTATTTCTGATTTATCTCTTTTGTTAATATAGTGGTGATGAGACCACCTAATCCATAAGTTTGAATGCTGAATTGGAAATCACATATTCTTGACTAGTCCTCTGATTCGATTTTGTTGGAGGTTGAATGAGGATCCTCAAACACCAAGACCTCGGGTTTGAGAGAAGTTTGACCCTTTTGAGATTTGTTCTCTGCAAGGACACACATCCTCATGGTCTAATTTAACCATTAAAAATATGGAGTGGAATCTGTTAATGTAAGAATGTGCTCTATGTTGATGATCCCTTAGACCCCCAATATCTTTTAAATACCAATCTAATCAACTAGTTTTGTTCCTACACTTTCAATTTCTACTTGTTAATCACTCTCTCAAAACTAGATTCCAAACATTGTTCTTTGTGATTGGTTCGATTTAAATCTCTTAAAATGTTCTTTGTGATCAATACCTTCCTATACTAAAAATTCACCTTCTCATTTACAAATGAGTTGTTTTCCATTAAAAGATTAAACACTAGGACTCCTACCTAGTGAATTTGTTGTGCAAAAGATGACACGTCACTATATTATCAATTGGATGTCCCATTTGGTAGATTAGCCTACTTCTCACATTGCACTACAATTGGATTTTATGCAACAACGAATGCATGTCGTTATGACTATTATTAATTATTTGACCAATTTAAACTTTTCGATTCGACTCAGTCATACAATTGGACACTCCAATCGGTTACCTAATCACTCTTTTCATATGTTGGCAATGATGCTTAGTCGATCGATTGACTACTTCAATCGGTAGACTGGCTAGTTCCATCAATCAAGATCAACATCATCTAGTTAGTTGACTGGTCAGTCTAGTTGGTTGACTAACAATCAACATTACTTATTTTGATTACCCAAACACTTTAGTAACCAAATTAAAACGTATCCTTGATTAAACTCCTCTTCAAATGCATCCTATGTGTGTGACCCTATAGGCTCCATTACGTTGGCATTGATGCAATAATGATATTATGACTTCACAAGAAATGAGCGGTATATTGAAACACATAATTGATAACCAAACAATTTAATTAAGTCAGAAGACAACCACAACCAAAACATGTGACAGTGTGACAATGATCATGTAGTTCCTTTGTCACATATATCTATATTGAACACGAGGCATAAATATCCTCTTAACATTCAATCTATGTTTTTTTAATTAGAGTAGAATGTTGAGATGCACATGTTCTCTATATCACACATTAACTCACATGAGCATGTCCATGCATTTTCACAGTCCAACTTATCAAGTGGCCATGATATTTCTCCAATAGGAGAGAAGCATCCCATCTACATCATTCACAACAAACCCCATGTGTCACAATATACCCAAGAAACACATGTATGATAAACCTTTTTTGTGGTCACGTTGGATGGAGTTAAACAACATCTGATCATTATAGTGAGTTTAGGTCTAAGAATGATAATCACCACAATCACCACTATCCCGTTTTAGAGATGATTCTGACTACCATTCAACATTTCCATGTATCACACTCAAGGTGGGTCTGGCTGATACACTTGTTCTCTAACAAGTACTAACTGTTTGAATCAATATCCAATATAATGACTAATTAGATTCAACCATCCCACAAAGTCATAAGTATTGTTGTTGTATATATATCTTCCACAATAAAATTAACTAGAGACATAACAAGAATGTATGTACTCTTATCATACATATGATTGATATCATGTTTAGGTCTTCACCAAACCATATGTCATCGAGTAACATCATTCTCCAGACATCTATTATGTTATATCATCATCTCATAATCAAATAAACATAATAAACAAAATTGCCTTTATTAATCAAATCAAGTACCTAATGTCACAATCAAATCATCATATGACTTGATCTCTGGGAATACATACCAATGATTTTTCCATGACAATTTCATGAGGACATCTATTAGCCCTACTTGTTGAGATTACACATGAGACCATAATATTAACCCTTGAGCCTCCTCTGACATCAGAGAGGATGTGTTTGAGTTTCAAATATATCCTAGAAGCATTTCTACACAATGTTTCCCTCTCTTAAAGGTTACAACTACTATACCTGACCTCCTTTAAGACTTCTGAACATGTACACTACACTTCTAATTATATCATGGATTATCCTATTTTGGAACTTGCTGAACCCACAAGATTACATAGGGGTATTCAAAGATGGTTTGGTGAGGGTCGAAACCTCAATGGGCTAATCCCATTGCAAGAGGACATGTAGCAAGTACCTTCACCTCCATTCAAGATTAATCATAATGTAGTAGAGGAGTGTAGGTTTCTGGAACATAGTTTCCCATATTGCCCTTGCATCAATGTGGTTCATTTGATGAGATCTTGGTAATGTGGTATTTGTGGACTTATATTTTTATTAAATGTATAATGTTTCAATTTGGGCAATGTATTAGTATGCTCGTTCCTCAATCAAGATTCATTTCCTAATGTAATGTATGTCCATGTTATTCTTATTGTTTTCTAATTGAATTTTTTCAATAATTTTAACTTAGAGATTCATCATGAATATGTCAAAAGTTAGTAACACAATAGTTTTTTTAATTTATGAATGTTCTCCACCAATTTGTACTTTTTCTAAATGTAACAATGTAATAAAAGATTATTGTAGCAGTTGGAAATGTAATGAAAATTTAATCTATGTTTATGTAAAAATTGGTTCCTTGGGTAAAAGTTTTTGTTATTAACAATTTGGTATGGACACCAATTATTTGTACCCTCCATATTTTTAAATTTGGGTATTTGGTGACTTGAAACCATAAGTTTCTTTAAATTGGTTAGTATTTGTATCGCATCAAAAATCATTTTTAAGATATCTTTCATTATATTGTGTTTTGTTTCTTCTTGAATAATGAAAATGTTGAATCTTTATCTTTGCGTCCTTTGATCCAATTTTCTTTTATATGGAGGTTTACACTTGTTTGTATTTCTAAAGCATTGAAGCAGACTAATCAAAATAACTTGTCTACCATATTTGGATGTATCATTATAAATTAATATTATCTAAAGTAGTGATGCTTATGTATGAGCAAATGTTTTCACGATGAGGTTTTATTCCCCATGCTAGAATCTTGGGTTTTATTCCCCTCACATGCTTTATATTAGGCACTAAGGTTTTAGTCTTCTTACTACCTTTTAAATGTGGCATTGAGGTATTAGTCATCCTACATTCATCTTGGGATCCTATGTCATTGCAGTAGTGCTTTATAATGTTTTAGTCTTTTCATATTTACATGATCTAATTTTGTGGAATTGTATGAAAGTAAAAATATTATATTCAATATTATCTCTTTAAGTAGATGACATAATATCTTTATGTAAGCATTCTTTACTGAAAGCTACCTAGTTTTTTCACTACTCTTCATAATAGGAACAACATTTTACTTTACTTTACCCAAAATGAAACAAATAGTATTTTTTTTCTTTACATACATCTCTTTACTACATCACACTTTCTTTTGTTCCACCCTTTCATGTTTTTTGTTGATAAACCACCTAGGTATACTTTATGTAGAGAAGATCACTCATGATTATGCTTTTATATTTCCACCTTTGCAGTGATGAATGCTGAAAATTGTGATACTATAATAATTCCATTTTCTACAACCATACTATAACTTGACTTTGCATATCACAGTTTCATAAATAGAAAATACCTATCTTCCTCCACACTTCTTACTATATTTGGATTTGTATCGAATATCTTCCTCTGTAATTAATAAGTGGTTCGATCTTTGGAAGCACTCTTTTCATGTTTACTAACCTTGTGCTTTTACATGACAAGAAGGGATTATATGAACATACATCATCATAATTTTAATGTTGAATAATTTTCCATGAAGACCATTCCATTACACTAGGTAATATTGTGGAAACCCACCGCACAAAATTAAGATTACTAAAACCAAAATGATGATCATATATTCATCAACAACAACAATCGTCAGAATGTAGAAATAAAAAGGTAAAAGAATTATTTCATACCCACAAAGATAAGTAAAAGGGACATCTTTTCATTCATTTACATGTAACTTTGCAAAATCTTGTTTAGTAATCTTTGCCACAACTTGTGTATATATATGTACAGGTATTTTATAACATGAGAATTTATGTATAAAGAATCACTAAAGCACAACATGGAAAGGTGCAAGGATAATTAGTGAAGGATTAAATCCCTTTATTGAATTTAACCAAATTCAGTATGCTTATCCATGACCAATATTAATAATGAATTATTGAACAAAATAATTTCTATCTCTATCAGTTTCTCTATCATCCAACCATTGTCAAAATACTATAATTTTTTTTAAATTTCCAAATCCAACATCCTTTTTCTCTGGTCCCACTCTGTCCTCCATAAATTTAATCCTAATCAGTGTAACCCCCTCCCATCCCATGTGGTACCCTTTCCCTTTTCCATTGTGGCACTTGATAGGAATAACCTGTCACCCTTTTACCCCCACCCAAATCCTTCTAAATGAGTAATTATAAATGCAAATGAGTCTTTACTAATCCTCATGCTACAATACTCAAGTTTGGTGGTCCACTGAGTGCCTGACTAGATGTGTAGTAGATTGCTTGCTACTGGTTAGTTTCCTGACCTATAGAAAAGATAGTAGATAACCAAGTCTATATAGTGATTATTTAAATAACGACCAAGATATTATCCATTTGAGCTAAAATAAAAAATGGCTACATATTATAAAGAACACAAACATCAAGATAGAACAACCTATGAAGCCTTCAAAGAAACAAAAAGGCCAAATCACTCACATTGTAGAATTTTTGGCCAACAACCGATCTTCTCACACCTATAGATTTATTTTTCACTATTCATCCTTCTTTTAGGTTTCTCATTTTTGCATTTTTACATCCCTTTCCCTTCCTTTATGTATGTACTCAATAACAACTATTTTCATCTCTCCTTCCCCCTCTATAATCATCTTTTTTATGGATGGGTCTCCTCATCCATGTTTGCCATATTATGGCACATTTCTTATATATCTATCTTTTTGTTTTCATCCATCTTCACATCATTTCTTAGCATTGATTTTTCTCCAACAACCAAACGTTAAACTACAACCATCCCTACTATTTTTTTATACTTTCAGGAAACACACACTCATTTTCTTTCTACCACATATACATATTAAATTGGTATATACTTAATATGTATTGACTTGACTAGACAATTGCAGATTGCAAACATGATGATAATTGGTTGAGTCTAGACAAATCGAAAGGGTAGTCCAAGACAAACGTACTGGCTCTAGCTAATTTATATATATTATAGATGTGCAAGGCTAAGAGAAGCATGTCTATTGTACTTTCAATTCTTATTTTTATAGTTTGTCATTGACTATTCATCAAATTCTATTTTTTTAAGAGTTGAAAACCACTGATTTGATATTTTTATCATCTTATTCTGATTTTCTTATTTGTCATCTAGAACCCTTTTTTCTAATAGGATCAATGTTGTGAAGAGAAATTCTTATTATGAAAGAATTAGGGTTACAACGAGTCATATATGTAGCCTTGTCTCAAGGTAATATGTATGAAATAAACAACATAGCATACACAAAATTAATACTATTGGGCATGAGTAGAGGAAGTCCAATTAGCTAATACAATAAATCACATAAAATACCATCAACACTCCCCCTCAATCTAGAGATTACAGTCATGCATTAACATCTTATCACATATATTGGAGAAGGATGAATGTGAAAAAGTCTTGGTGAAGATGTCATTAGTCTATTCTCAAGTCTTTACATATGGTGTAATGATCTTCTTATCTACAATTCGGTATGGTACAAAGTGGAAGTCAACCTCAATGTGCTTGGTAAGTTCATGAAAAATTGGATTATTAGCTATATGGATAGCTACTTGACTATCACACTTAAGAGTTGCTAGAGAAGAGATAAGAAAATTTAATTCTCAAAGAATGGAAGTCATTCATTTATTTCACGAAAGGCATGTGCCGTGGCATGATATTCCACCTCAGAATTGGAGCGAGCCACAATGGACTTCTTACTTCGTCAACTGACAAGGACCACCCAATAGAACATAGACACCAAAAATAGATCTCCTATCATTCACATCCTACCCAATAAACATCTACGTAGTGTGTCAAAGAGATATATCAAGATAGTTTTTTTTTGCATGGGAGATCTCTTTGAAGTGAACTTTTTAGATAGTGTAGGATACATTGTTCCTAAATCCACTATAAGGCAAGATGTCTGACCATGTTGTGACTAACAACACTAACATCAAAGAAATATCTAGTTAGGTAATTGTACGATAGATGTGTTTCCATCCATGTGTCAATATTATTTAGGATTGAAAAATGACTACCCCTCAGAAAGAACTTTGTTGTTATAGTGCATAGGGAAAGGAACATGCTTATAATTCAACATACCAGAGTCTTTCAAGACATTGAGGACATACACCTTCTAAGATAGTTATGTTCCCCGACGAGAACATAACACTTCTATGCCCATGAAGTAGAAAAGTTGTCCTATATATTTGGTATAAAAATGTTATTTGAGTGCTTGCTCTAATCTTGTAATCTCATAAACATCTCAATGAGTTATAATGATATCATCAACATAGACATCAAGGATGATGTGTTCAACTTGAGAACTATTAAGAAATAGATTTTGATCACTAGATGACATGGAAAAACCCATGGTCCATTTATTTTTATAAATATGGCCCACGGTGATTGCTTGAGACCAAACAAATAGCATTTGAGATTACAAACTCTTTGGAAAGGATCTCCCTTATTAGAAAATTAGAAATTTGTTTCATATACAATTTCTCCTCTAAATCACCATGAAGAAAGGCATTTTTAATGTTAATATGGAAAGAGGATAGTCCATGTGAGTGGCAAGGGAGATACAATCCTAAAAATCAATGTGGGTGAATGACGAGAAGGTTTCAAATAAATCCACATCATAAATTTGGATCAATCATTTGGCCAAAAGATGAGGTTTAAGTCATTTCATTGATTTATTTGAATTAAATTTGATCAAGAAGACGCATCTACAATCCACAATACTTTTTCTATAGGAGAAGGAAAAGGATCCCAGGTTCTATTCTCATAGCTTCCATTTCCTCAAGCATCACAACTTTCTGACTAGGGCGTTGAAGTGCCTCAAAATAATTTTCAGGCATCTTGATAGAGTTGAGCTATTAGGCAATGATTTTAGTAGTATGAGAAATCTTGGTTGGGTAACAAATATGAGATATAGGGTGGAAAAGAGTGCAAGAGCGGATACATTTCTAGAGAGCCAAGTGTGGTGATATATCCCCAGACATGAACATTGATTCCGGGTAATGTGAATGAGGGGGAATAATAAGAGGATGTAGGATAGGTTCAGGATCATTTCAGTTAGAAAAATCAAGCTCATGGAACTTATTTGGATTCTAAGGTTAAGGTGGAGTCTAAGTAGACATAGAATCAAAAAACATATCAGATTCATGAAAAGTAGTGTTATCTAAGACAGACATTTGATTATTTCTTTCACTATAACTAAGATTACCTTTCTAAAAGGTAGATTAGCCATAGAAAACCGTCTTGATCGAGTTGGGATGAATTATATCCAATTTTGGATCAAATTTATGATAAAAAATAGTACATTCGAAAACACACAAAGGAAGATGAAAATCAATTTATGTGGGAAAAAGAACCAGAAAGGGGGTCTGGTTCTATAGAACAAAAGATGTTTGTCGAATATGAATATAATAGGATGTGAGAACAATTTTCCACCAATAAGGCTTAGGTAAGTTGCCCTAAATATAAGATCTTGAGAGATATCAGGTACAAGATGACTTTTACGTTTAGCCACCCTATTTTTTGTGGGGTGTGAGTGCATGAACATTGATGGATGTTTCTACTTCTAGATAAAAAATAATACACCTAACCTAAAACAATTCTAAAGCATTGTTGGTTTAATATACTGTAATGGGATCATTAAATTTTGTTTAAATAATTTAAAAAATTGTAAAAAATCCCAATCATCCCATCACAGGATTTCAAGAGATATAACCACATCATGCGGTATATCTCATAAAAAGGTAATGAAATAGTGTAATCCACTAGAACTTGTGGTTTGAAAGGGAACACAAATGTCAGTATGAAAATCATCGAAGATACCTTTATAAAAGAGACTAGTTTTTCTAGGGAAATAACTCCTATGATGCTTCACAAAATCACATGAGTCACATTGGGGACCTTATAAACTAGGTAAAGTATACTCCACGATCTTCAACTTCTCAATAGAAGTATGATTGTAATGTTGGTGAAGCTAAAGAGGTATTCCCACAAGAAGGATAGAAGAAGGGATGACATTGACAAATTAATAAAGGTCAGTAGCTCTAGAACCTAAACTAGTTATCTGAAAAGTCTAAAAATCCTACATCACAAAACCATGGATACCAAAGGTGATGTCAAAAGAAATTACATCAACTAAAATAGTAATGAATACTAGATTTAAGGGGAAATGAGGAATATAATGAACAAATTGATGTTTGAGACTAGGTGAGATGTTAACTCCTCCATATTGTTGAACATTTTAATCGACCCATCAACCAACTGATAAATGGGGTAGGAATATAAGGTTTTGTAGAGGAATGGAGGTGTCTCATACGAGTCATATGTAGTGTGGCCCAAGAGTCAGCAATCCAAAGAAAGTTATATCCCATCATGGAGGTTCTACTATTACCTTAGTTGGAGGCCAAGTCTGCCAAAAATGTCACTATCGATTGAATGACCGTGCAATCCTTGGATCAAAAGGATTGTAGAGCATCCTATTGAGAGGCATGCATGAGTTACTAATACTCATCTAAAGAGATGGTAAGAGACCGATTGTTTTATCCTTGGGCAACATGGACATCACTTTTTATATAACCACACCCATAGGAATGTATGTGCTTCTGATAGAACTTTTCCTCCAGGTGGTCTAACTTGTTGTAGTAAGTGAATTGCGGTGTAAGGGAATTTCTAGAGTGACATACACATCCATGATCAAGAATAACAATCGCTATTTGTGATTCTGGTGGAGAAGAAGACAAGTGGCAACATCAACCTGACGGACACAAGAGCATATATCTTCTAGAGTGGAAAACTTGCCACTTGCCACTTGCCAATATAATACGACAGAGTGGAGCATAGGCTTGATGAAAGAAATTGATAAATTCGGTCATGACAAGATTTTCATTCTCTTTGGTTTCATAATTATAATAGAAGGGCTGAAAATAGTAGGTAATTATCTCCACGTAGCTTCATAATGGTGATAGGAGAACGATCATTGAAGATAGTACTATGACATTAATCTTTGCAATCACAAATGCCTTCAGATAGGCTAAGAAGGTCACACTAGTAGGATATCAGCAAAGAAATATATCATAGTATTCACACTAGGAGAATAATGATGGTGAAGGATATCACAATAGAACACCAGAAAAATAATGGTAACATCAATCACTGGTACGATGCATAGTGAGAGGAGAAATCTAGAAAGAAACACAATTTGAAAGAATATCACATATATGACACATTGTGATAGGAAAGTGATAACAGATCACTAACAATTAGTGATGGTTACTCATGTATGTATGAAAAAAAATGGGGAGGAAAATAAAAAAAAGTTAGAGGTTGTTAAAACCTTCTTTTTAGTGTTGGGATAACGATGATACTAGTTTAATATGGTGGGTAATGGTGAAGGTAGGGACAACAGTCAAACTTGCATGGATGTTTCTATGCTAAAAAGCACCTAATCAAGGGGCCACTAGTGGAACTTCAATGCAGACCATGACCTATGACCCCCCTATCTAAGATTAGGAAAACTAAGATGAAGATTCCCTAGAGGATGATTAAAAAAAGTATACAATTGAAAGTCACAACTCGATCAACAACAAGTTGCATGCTTCCGTCTTGGGCAACCACCCCTCCAATAGTAGAAGTGGCAGCATGCTAATGCATGACTACCGGCCACACACCTAGAAGCCACCTGTGACGGCTACCTACATGTGATGATGTTGCTGGATGACAGTAAGAGGGAGGGTTGTGCATGGGCGGGGACAAGTTGTGACCAACCGGGGGGAGGAGAGAAGAAGAAGAAGAAATAGAACATTTTTGAGTGAAAAAGGAAGCTCCTTTTTAGAAATTAGACGATTGTTCTTGATACCATGTGAAAAGAAATTCTTATTACGAGAGAATCAAGGTTACAGAGAGTGATATATATATATATATATATATATATATATATATATATATATATATATATATATATATATACAACATAACATAAACTAAAATATTCATGATGGTCATAAGTAGACAATTTGTAATTAATGAATACAAGGAAAAATTAATAACATAAAATACCCCGAAGACATTATCTTAAGTTATTATCATTTCATTCTTTAATTGTATGAAGTACTAACAAATCAACAAAAACACATTTGACTTTTCAAGAGGATAGTTGTTAGTATGTTGTGAAAAGATGAAATAAATTTAGTTGTAAGGTGTCTCATGAGATTGTCTTCCACACATTATTTTTGTAATCGTTGATTATATTCTAGTAACCATAATAACACAAATAGAACACATATGTACTTCACATTAAAATTTTAGACATGTATACTGACTATAACATTTTTTGGTGCCTCCATTTTATTCTTTTATTTTATATTCCATGATTAATTTAGCTATCCACCATTTTTAGTATTCCTATCTATTTGATTAGGAATTAGTCAACTATTTGGAATTATTAATAAATACATATGATAAGATGGACCATGATTTGGTAAAGAAGAAAGCAAACCCACAGTAGAACATGTTACTTTGGACCAAATAATATATCTGAGTTTTCTAGTGGATATATTGATCTTGATTTTCAAATAGAAGACATGGGAGCCAAACATTAAATGTTACAATTGTATCTTAGTGTAAATAATATGGAATAAAGAACATACTTAATATAATGTGATATTATATTTTCTTAAATAAGTATTCATTGAAGATAAATATTTAGTTGTACGAAGTTATATTGATTAACATTGTAGTTGGATGAAATACAAGGATGTTGATGCTAAATTTCCTTTGATGGTGGATATCGTAATAATTATTTGATGGATCATCAAAACATTTATAAACAAAAGTTATTATGCAATGTTACAAATTTAAATCATGGACTAGATGCGAGTTACATATCTAAGTATCTATATCAGAATAAATTTTAGGGGTAATGGGACCATTTATTGTACCCTATAAGAAAACATAATTCATCAACATAAATTTTTGAACTACAATTATCCTAATAGAAACATAAGCAAACCAAACTTCTTCTAGATATATTTAGCCATAAAAAATATATGTATATGTACATGTATAACTATAAATATGTATATATCTAACTATATATATAACAATATATTGAGGTAAATAAAGTTACATATACACATATAGAGACACTTCTGATGCAATAGATTTTGAGAAGGGATTACAATATTCAGTGATTTTATTTTTCACACCAAAGGCCCTCAAGAAATGACCAATTATTATGTTCAATCAAAATTCACAACAATAGGTATTTGAAGCTAAAGGAGAAGGTTATGATGAACAAAACACGATCAAAGGTTTCTTACCTAATTATTCCATTTGTATTGGCCATGGGAAAATTTGTGGAAATATACAACAAAATTCTAGTTTGTCAACTAATCAAATGGTTTTCTTTGTTAAAAACAACTATTGTGTATACAATGTCACACATTAATAGGAATCTATTGAGATTGTACAAAGTGAAATTCAATATTTAATGTACTAAACATGGTAATTGATCAATGTCATATCTTCAAATGTGATGACTAAAATATCCCAAAGAATGACAGTGTATTTAGTCCATTTCATTCCATATCACATGTAATATATAGTAAATATGATAGAATTATATTTCCTGACTTTTATTAATGCACAATTGATATACTAGGGAAATAGAGAACCTATACATAAATAGTGCACCTAATACATATACATGATTTGAAATAGCACAACTTATGTAGAAGTAACACACCCGTATGTATGGTTAGTGTAATAAAAAATCAGTAACATATATTATAATTGTCAAACTATCATACATCCAAATAAAGAAATTAGAAATATAATTCATTCCTACATAATGTTTAATAAAAACTAGATGCATAGAATTCCAAAGAAC
Organism: Alisma plantago-aquatica; assembly: GCA_963693085.1. NCBI lineage: Eukaryota > Viridiplantae > Streptophyta > Magnoliopsida > Alismatales > Alismataceae > Alisma > Alisma plantago-aquatica. Next base: position 428,600,566 of record OY856410.1, on the reverse strand, counting down.
TGTAAGTGAGGTCAGAGGGAACATATGTATTAATTTAATCATTTATGTTATGAATAAATAATGTAATAGTAATAAGTCTCATTTGAAACTATAATTTCAAAAGGTTTCGTGAGGATATCATTTTAGGTTCATGTCTCATTAAAAAGGAATTAGGATTGTCCTGATCAATGTCTAAATAAAATTAGAGAGGGTTCCCTTTCCTTATATCTAGTCCTATAAAGCACAATTTCAGAACCTAGATCCAAAGTTGGGCATCAAAAACCGAATGATAGATTTAAATAATATTACAATTTATTTTGAATCTATATTTTGACCCCAAAATTTGAAATTTAGACACAATCAATTAAGATTTTTAATTGATATCTCTATCCAGTTTCTAATAAGATTCCAAACATGTTTTAATATAATTTTTTGATCATTACATAATTCATTATGAATTTTAGTTAGATATTTCACTACATTTTTATGTAATGCTCAATCTAATTAGCTGAAATTCCCACATCAAATGGTAAAACAAATCAGTGTGCAAGGGCACATCAATAAACATAGGGTTAAAAAGCATGCACGATATATTCTCAATAAGGTTTTAAAAGACATATATGTCCTTCATGGGTGAGACAACCTATACCTCAAATGAAGGTAACAATAGGATCAAACCTCCTTCCCACTTTATCAAAAAATAAGAATAATGAGCAACACCAACTTCAAGTAGAAATAAAATCTCCCACACACTTGGGAATAAATATCAATGGAGGGTCACATCAAAGAATCTGCTACAAGCATTATCTCTAGCACATTCCTTCATTGTTAAAGAACTGATTGGAAAAACTATGGAACACAAGCTTATAAATCTATAGAGTGTTGGAGAAGCATTTTAAAGTTTAAAATCTAGGGAAAATCAAGTTTCAATTACTCAAAATAATGAAAATAGATTAGTACAAACTATTTTCTAGTAACTAGTAAAAACAACTAAATTCAATAAGATTATTATTTTTTATATAATATTAATATTAGAAATTAGGAAATTGTAATGACATTAGGAAATTTTCCAATAATTGAAAACCTAAAATGTGGTAGATAGGAGACAAAGTCAACATCAATATTAATCTTTAGACCAAATAAGTCTGCACCACTCCTTGGGAGTCTAGGAACCCATCAATAAAACTTTCCTTCCATTCCAAACACTTGGGGAATTGGGGATGTCGAGTTAGATATTTTCCTGCATTGGGGACCAGCTAAAGACTTCAACGTAATCCTAGAAACCTCCCAAGGCAACCAACTAAGACTTAGTTGTGGGACCAATAAAAATGCCCTCAAGGCTTCAGGGAAATGGGGTTGGAGTTTTCGTGTATGATGGAGAGTGAATTAGAGGAAGTTGTAGGAAGCGAAGGCTACAAAGAGGTGTTATGGTTCTTCTTCGCTCAGTACTAGGTTTAGATACATTAATTTCATTGGTGTTGTACATCTCTATGTTTCATTTGGAGGACAAGAAAGCTGATGTTTTGGAATTTTTGTAATGAGTTCGACGTTAGGTTAGCGTATGGGGTTAGTATGTAAGAAATCAAATGAGGAATGTAATGTAGTAAATATAAAGGACGATGAGGAGAGAGGGAGGTAGGGGAAAAGGTGTTTTATACACGTTTCATGGTGCTTGGTTGATGTTGAGGATGACATATGGTCCCTCTAGTATTTGATCTAATGACTCACAAATGAACCCATACCTATTATAACTCATAACCATACATGACGGAAACATTTTGGAGATAAATATTACCAATTTTACCGATAGTTTCCTTATGATATAGGTGTTTTCATTTTTGTTAAGTAAATCCATCAACCTTCATCTAATCAATATGAAAATGATACCTAGACTAACTCAAATATGAATGATCTATAAATTATAGTTAGTTTTATTTTTTGGAAGGATACTTAGTCATTTAATTATTTATTTTTATAAAATTAAATAATAAATTAATGTGTACTATTATAATATTTGGCGGTTGTACCAATCCTAGTATTATATTTTTAGGAGATTAATTTCAACCACTTACTTTTTCATAAATTTTGTTGTTTCACCTAATTTGTTGCTAATTACATCAAATAGATAATTGCAACTTTATATATTCAGAAGAATACAAAATGCCCATATAAAACAAAACTATATGTTTCAATTATGTCCAAACTAGTAGTTCATATTTGGGAAAACATATTCATATCCATGCCTAATTGGTATTGTTAAGTGTATCATGTAAACTTATGCAACTATTAAATAGATGGAGTCGATTGTTAAATTTAGTGTCAAATATTATCCTATGGTTATTGATGTCCTATTATATTGTTCTTTATATGTCACACATAAGAGAACTAGTGTTTTGGTCATCTGACTGATAAATGAATATGAGAGTACATTTTTACATGATTATTGATGCACTTATTGTGTTACTTTATATATATATATACATATGTATATATATGTATGTATATATATATATATATATATATATATATATATATATATATATATATACACACATGTATACATATGTATATATATGTAAATACATATATATACATATGTATATATATGTATATACATATATACATATGTATGTGTATACATATGTATATACATATGTATACACATATATATGTATAAATAAATATATATATATATATATATACATATATATATATATACATATATATACATATATATATACATATATACATATATATATATACATATACATATGTATATACATATATATATGTATATACATATACATATGTATATACATATATATATGTATATACATATATATATGTATATATATATATATATATATATATATATATATATATATATATATATATATATATATATATATATATATATATATACTAGTAAACACACATGTGCACATACACATAATTTTCTAATATAATGAGATTGCATAAAAAAGTCTCGTCTCTAATTAAATATATAACACCTCATTTTATACAATATATTGCAAAAATTTACAAAAAAACAAATAATGCATTTTGGGGGCCTTATATTAAAAGCAATACGAACATATAATTTTTAGTTAAATGTAATATTTTTATATGTCAGTTAATGGGTAATTTTTTAGTAATATAATTTGTCTCGATTACTATAATATAATGTTATGATAAAATATTGTTGACTAAGAAATATATTAGACAAAAGGTATGTGGTAGTTAAGAGATGAACCTATATAGGCATGAATTATAAACTATTTTAGTAACTATTTTTTGTGTTCAATTCATGCCACCAATTTTTCATGTTTATTTCACAATGATACTATGACAATGTACATAAAAAAGCTAGATTTACGGACACAATAAGCGTTTTTATTACATGTCAATGGTTGGTGTTTATAGTTTTATTGGATAATGGTATTATTGGTTTATGATAAGTTAGGAGACAATTCAATTTCTTAGAAATTTCCTCACATAAAAAAATATTCACATAGTATGAGAGAGAGAGAGAGAGATAAGACAATGCTTGTAATTTTGATGCTAATTGTGCCAACTGCAACATTTGATGTCTCACCCTTAGGTAAAAGTCCACTATGAAGTATTCGTCCATTACTATTTTATATCACAAAATTTTAAAGTAAAATACCATTGTTATCCTAAAAGTGGTATTATCTGTACCAAGACATATCCACAATTTCTCCTTATTTAAACTTATAGAAGATACCTTTGATATAATCTATACCACTATAAAAAGGATGAATGTTTTTTCTTTTGTGTGAATTTTATTAGCATATGGAAATTTAATGAGTAACATGTAAGCTGTATGATATTCCGTTCACTAAGAATTCAAAATCTAGTCTTGGCATGCAATGAGTTATATCTTAAGAACTGATTCATTATGTATTTCCCATCAATTCATCTCACCAAACAACAACTAAGATGTTGAAGACGTTGATGGCCTAATTTAAATGTCGGTGAATTCCATTATTAGACTGTATTGTATTGTATAGATGTCATTCTCCTAAAAAAATGAGGTACATTTAGTCTCATAAAGTATGGGGATGGTAATAGTACAAATCAAGAAAGTAGTGGTGTTTCCTTTGGAGTTTTAGTAGGAATTTGAATATATATTAGATCTAAAATTATAGATTTAAACTTATACTAATTGGCAAAAGGGTAAAGCAGGTAGGGTAAACCTTCTCCCTTACCCTACCCTATATGTGCGGGTAAAGGATAAATTGGTGGTGGGTAAAAAATATGCTTATCCTTACCCTACCATACAAGGTATTAGTGGTGGGCAAATGGATAATACCCTACCCATCTACAAACCTAAAAGTGAAGGAACATGTTGATCCTTGGTAGTAGGGTATATTAACCAATGAAGAAAATAGTGAAAATAAGAGATAATAGAAGTAGTTAATGAGGGAGTAACATTTTCCAATACGAACAACCTGTTACTCATGTTTTTGAGAAATTTCAGGAAAGGATCATCTTTTTGAGGCAAGTTCTATTCAAAAACGTATTTACACAAGTAAGATCACATTTTAATGAAATTAAAAAATACCACTGTTCACATTCTAATCAATATTATCTACTATGATTTTGAATGAACTCAAGATGTATGTGATTAAATACTATAAGATTATGTCATGAATTCACATTAACATATGTATATACACATCAACATATGTCATTTCGTGTTTAACAAAAAGTGCTTGCAATGGAAAAGAAATCAAGACTCAATTCTACATGATGTGACATTAATAAATGACAATCTTTATATGTGTTTTATAGTTAGCGATATGATAAAAGAATAAGAATATTTTGTTCCGTCCGTTTAATTGATATAAATTATAGCTAAAAATTAATAAAATATAATACCAAAAGTTGACAACATGATGTGAACTATTTATTATATATATACCTACATAGATCATGTGTATAAATGTATTGTACAATTAATTATATATTAATGTCCCACCTCATTGTACAACATCTAATGCACACATAATACTTATTAGAACTAAAATGTATACATTTTGAGATGACGTCAAAAGCACACAAGAGATTCTAAACATGCCATGTGGGATTATCTGGCGAAGTGGCATGACAAATTTTAGGATGTCACCCTAAAAACGTTGACACTAACCACATCGTTTATAGTTGACTAAAGATCAAAGTATTACAATTAGAAGTTTTTGCACAATACCATGATATAAATGTGGATTCCATCGATGTGTCTTCAAAGAAATTTTTCCAAAATGGTTTGAGTTCTTGCCTATGTACTATTATTCTAATTTATGTATTAGTCAAACGTTTGAGGATCACAAGAATTCACATAGAAATGTTTCCAAATGTTTACATGACAATGGAATAATTTAGAATTTCATGTTATTAAATTTTTGAGAGGTCAACTTTGTTTTATCTAGTTATTGTTTAACTATCATATCTTTTTAGAAGTATGGTTAGCTTGAAGCGTCGTCTTTCCATCACTTTATTTGTTTCCAAAAATATTGTTAAAAGTCAAACCTATTGAGAAATGATACGCCGTGAAGGTTTCTTGATATGGTAGATTGCTAAAGACGTGCATTGATGTTTACATATATGAGATTGAGTAGAAATACAATGTTTGAAACAAAGAATGGGTTCAAAACAAAAGTGGAAGATATATATTTTGATGTTTGAAGATATGTTTTCCACTTACAAAATCCTCGATACTGATATTGAAACTCAATGAGGTTGTGCAAAACCTCCCCAAACCAAAACCTTTTCAAACATGATATGCTGGGTCGCTACCTCTATGTTGAACAATTTTCATCTTCACGTTGATGGTTACCTTCTAGCGTTGTAACTCGGCATATATGTGGTGGTTTTGTTATTTTATTTTTTCTCCAGGATTGGTATCTTGTAATTGTTTGTCCTCCACGTACATCATCAATTGCTAAACTGGTTATACCAAAAAAAAATTGTATTGTGATTAGATAAACAGCTGATGTTTTGTGATAAAGAAGATAGAACAGGTTAAGAAAGAAAACACTTTAGATCCCATGTAAGAATGCCTATTGAAAATGAATATTAGGATAGGAAAACATGACTCATACAAGAAAATTTACAAGAATATTTGTAAGAATACCAACCAGATTTTTCTCTTGCATCAAAATGAAGTAGAACGAATAAACTAAGAAATATGTTCTATCTAGATTAACGAGGTAAGCCTGCAGGATAGCCTCTTACTATACAATGCACTCAAATTGATTAAGACCGAGCACACGTATGTGATGAACATCTGAGTCGTTTTGCCATCTTCATCTTAAATCAATTTCCATTGAGGCTGATAGTTTCAGATCATGCCTCCTCCTCGTACCTACAAATAGCCGCAGCATTGACCATGGGAACAAGGCATGACCCTTTTTCCAGTTTGAATGCCTAAGCAGTTGGTATCACGTACCCTCCCATGATGTTTGTTGGCAGGGTTTCCCCATGTTTAAATTCTAATGCAGACACGGCAACAAATGAAGTTGACACTGGTACTCTTCTATACTGCAACCTAACCAACAACACGTCGAGGATGTTGATGCTAATCCGACCATTCTCGTCAGCAAACTATTTCTGTATGTGCATATGAGGCTTCCAGATTGTCCTTAATGCACCACATAGCAGCCACTGCATCTCATGCATGTCAGTACGTGATAGTTCACAGCAGAAACACTGGTGCAACCAAGAAATACATATTTTGAGGACCCACAACAACTCCTCAACATACGCAAGGCCTTGAGGTGGGGATCGGGATGATGTTGTATGGACTGTTATCCTTTGAGGGCTTGACACAACTCAGTGTTTTATGCCCATTTTGCACATCTCGTTTCTATAGGCCCGAATCAGGAGTCTCTTCAAAAATTTCAACCACTAACAAGATTTTCTGTGATTAAAGTTTCTAAAAAAACATTATGAATATTCCACGAAAACAATTAAAAGCTAAGAAGAAGAATGTCATGTCCTTGAGAGTGTTGTTGGCACCGCGGCTGGTTGTGACATGCTAGAGGAGCATGTTTTTTAAAAATATAGTCCCCATAAAAATACTGAAACTTGAGATCTTCCTCTCGCATTTTCCTCATGTCGGAAAAAAAACATGTAAAAGTGAACTCTACAGAAGAATACATCAGTTACTGAAATCACAAAAACATCTTTTGAACCTTCCCCCCAAATAGTGGCGGGAAATTGACGATTGGCAACTGCTGTATTTGGAAACATGGAGGGAAAGGAAAGATTGAGGTACAGGATAAAGTGGGCAGTGTGGGGGCAGTGTCATTGGGGTTTTTCAGTTTTATGTAGGATATTATGAACCGTAGTGAGTACTGAAAACAAAGAAAATGGAGAGAAAATAAAGCACAAAAACAACAGAAAAAAGGATACAAGAGAGAGAATCAATGGAGTTGCAACATTTCAAATTTGCTGCACTCTGATTGGTTGGAATTATTTTGAAAAAATAAAATGGCACAATTATATATATATATATATATACATATATAGTTCAATACAAACATATGCATATAGGGATTGTTCCCACTGAAAGATGACTCAAAATGATGAATAAAATCCAATGAACTGCTCAAATGTACACAATTTACCGACCAACAAGTGTCTCATTGTGACTCAATAGGATAATACATAGGGTTGGCATGTCATCTAGTGACAATTTTGAGTGAAAAAATAAACCAACTTAGTCACATCACATGTGGATAGGATGGCATTTAAGGAAGAATCTAACTAATCCCTAAACTTTAAGGATCGTGATAACATTTGAATATGTTTAATCCATGTCGTTTAATGTTCACTATAGGAACAAAATTGAGTCTAGAGAAAACTAGAAGAGAAAACATTAGAAATATATGAAAGGAGTTGTATTCTCTGTATTAGGATTCCATGGATCAAGCTCCCTATAACCATGATATTAAAGATGCCATAAGCTATTTTATTTACCTTAGGAAAAGGGGTGTTTATCTAACTCAATAACCATCTCTCGTGGTGTTTTTGGATAAAGAAATGTGTGTAAGGATGAATTAATAATGTTTGATGGGTCATTCAAAGAGCATTGTGGTACTAGTCTTGGATAGTCCCACATCAAGCGTTAGATAGCATTGTTGGGTGTATAATCCTGCTATCTACCCATTGTGTATTGATCTAGTAATAAAGTCTATGCATACGTAAGATAGTTTGATCTTACATGTTCTTCTTGGTTTAAAGGCAATGGCTTGTTAGTTATGGCATGAACGTTAATTGCACAAAAACTAATGTCATATGCACACAAGATGCCATACGTTTAGGATGTTTAAGTTGAACCACTAGTATGAGAAAACAACCATAAAATTGATATTATTTATTAAATTATCATAGAATGTTTTTTAGGTAAGCGTGTTGTCTCATTTTCTTAGAAAAAATATTATTATCTATGATTTGTGATCATCTCCTTCTTTTCAGATTTTGTGTAATTTAAATTAAAGGTAGTAACTGCCCTAGAAATTCTTCTATTAGGTATTACATTGCAAAATTTAATTGTATCACCATGCACAAAATGGAAACATATCATTTATTTATTAGACACTATGGATGGAAAGATGGAAAAATTTAATTACAAAACCTAATGAAATTAAACCAAATTTATTAGTGTGGTTCACTTTTATAGAGGAAAGTGGTAGACTTGGTTCCAAAATCATATTAACTACTATAAAATGGTTCTTTTTATGTTTGTGGATGTTATTTAACTATACTAAGAAATTCAGACATATATGCATATATACATACGTACGTACGTACATATATATATGCACATTCATACTAAATTTATTTTTGTAAACTATACAATTAAAATATAAAGTATTTAAATATATGTTGGTAAATACTTAACAATAAGGATATATAAGAAGAATTGAGGTTTGAATATATAAATATAAAAGAGAAATTGGGTGTCTGATGTTAACTAGACTGTATCCATACATAGTTTATATATATTTCTGTATCCATAAGTAGTTTTGATATGTTTCATATATTTGATTACATTAATGACAATCAATTGAATTGTCTAAATTTCAAACATGCAACTTTTTGTTTGCATTAAAAATAATAATATATGCTTTAGTGGATATCAAAGAAAAAAGTGTCTCATTTCAATATATTTATTTTCCTAAAGAAGGTTATGATAAATCAACTGAAAAATTGAGGACTATTGGAGGAATACTTTATGATTTTCAATAAAGTTAGTGTATAATGAGGGTTCTTGCCAGCCCTTATTTACTTCAGTGGTATGTGTATTAGCTTTAAAGTGATATTCATGATGATATCCTTTGGTGCACATTACTTGTATATGTTATTTAGTTGATCAAAGAAGCAATAAAGATGTCAATATACAAAATTGCACTCCAAATAGTTGCATTAGATCAACTGGTTCATGATTCATAAAATCATATCAAAATATATGCATTTCTATCTTAGACACTCAACTGGTGTGAGTATTCTATCAAGTTGGATCAAATAAATTTTGAAGCTATTTCTATGTTTTGTGACATTGATTCAATTATACTTAGTCTATGTTTAAGGTGTTGCATTTTCATGTGGTTAAAATATGATGTATATAGCATACAAATATAACTAGAATAACCCTATAGGATTAAAAAGTGAGCTTTATAGTTTGATATATTCTTAAAAATGTTATATTGGAATGAATTTTTTCCTTTAAACTCAACTTTGAGATGAATGTGGAAATCATGTGTTTGTTACAAGAGCCATATGAGAATAAAATGAAAGATTGCTTGATAAATATTTATGTCGGGACCTCTCTTTTGATCAACATAATATCCAATCATTAGAGAGAAATTCTAACCCTAAACCTAGATTATGAAGCAAAACAACTAATTCTCAACAAATGTGACTAGAAAATTTATGTAAAACTCAACTAAAATTTCCTTTTTCCTTTCTCATAAAACCTTACTAACAATGTCACACTTTCACAAAACTTATTCAACTCCATTATAAGTAGAATCAAAATCTTATTACTCATATGCAGTTTAGTTTGCTTCAATACTAGTACATCAACACTACAACAAAAAATGTTTGTTACAACAGTTCATTTTTCCTTTTTACAACAGATGTTGACCATTGTATTAGATAGCGTGGTCTTATGGGCGGTGCTTTATACAACATGTGATGTGCATGCTATAATACATTTATTTTATATAATAGTTGAAACATGTTGTCTTTTAATGAATGGTCCATTGTAATACAAGTGGTTTACCCAATATGTGGTACACCCATTGTAATATAAATTATATAACAATTGAAGCATGTTGTCTTTCACTAAATACACCTTTTGCTATAGGGGTATCTTTTACAACATGTGATTCACCCATTGTAATATATATTATATGATAGTTAAAGCTTGTCATTTTTCATTAGACACACCCATTGTAATAGGGGTATTTTTTACAACATACAATGTGTCTATTGTAATGTATATGTTTATACAATAGTTGAAGCATGTTATCTTTCAATAAACATACTCGTTGTAATAGTGGTGTTTATACAACATGTGGTGTGCCTGTTGTAATATACACATTTTATATAAGAGGTGGTGCATGTTGTAGTTCACTAGACACACCTGTTACAATAAGGTCCATTTTCTAGACACACCCGTTGTTATAGGTGTTGATAACACAACATGTGTTGTTTGTTGAAGTATCACACATTTTACAACATATTATTAACTATTGTATTTGACTAGAGTTTGACAGGTCATATTTCATCAATTGTTTTGATTAAATCAACCATATTTCAAAAAACAAAATATGAAATAATACTTTTTTCATCTCACAAACAACCAAAATATTAAACAAAATTTTCATCAAACTTTTAAAAAACATGTATTGTATTTTATAAATAGTCAATCAACCATACAAAGATTCAATAATACAAAGTAGTGAGTATGTACTCTAATATGAAACTGTAAATTAACTACAAAGGTTTTACATATTGGTCTATGTTAAAGAACAAATGTCTCCCCCTCATGTCACATAATCTGATTTGTGCTCAAAAACACACATCACTCACTTATTTCAGACCTCGTTGTTCTTTTCTTAATTGAAGCAATGACTAATATACTTTGAATAATACTGCAACCATATGTCAAATATGTCAACGTATTGTCATTTATTCAATGTAACTGGAAATTTGAACAAAATAAAAGAATATAATGATTAATAGCTTACACATTCAAGAATATTTCTAATTCTCGCATCAATAATGTCTCTTATGCACTTCAACATATAATATCTACAATCTGTGTTGTTCGACTACTTTGTACACTACATAAAATAAATATGAGATAAATTCAAATATCATGTAGTATGCTAATGATTCAAGAGTAATATAACATATTTTCTCTTAAACGAATGGGTTTATTCAACCAAGAGAGTCAAAATGTGAGATGAACCTGACATCTAAAACATTGCATTTATAATTATCATTGCATAAACAATATTCTGGGTAAATTTTATTTTATCCTTTTTATATTTATTCTATCTAAAAATTAGGAATTGTATGTTTCTTTCCATAAATATATGTAACATATATCTGTGTTTTTATAGTTAGAAGATGATGCAACATAATTAGAATCAATATGTCTTTCCATATTCCTAATCATTTCCATAATTGAAGTCATTACTCTAGTAAAAGGAATTGAAGATTTTGTTCCTTTACAGGATCTAATAAAATTATTGCAGAATGTAAAATTTGTGAAACTCTATGCATAAAGATCTGACAATAACATAAATGCTCATAATTGTAAGCAAGACACATAGATATCCAATGTAGTACTCAAAATGCAAAATTATAGACAAACATAGTACAAAAGAGAGAAAGACAAAAGGAAATAAAGAGATACAAAAAGCAGCTTGTGAAAAATGAAATACACTCAAATATTCAAACTATACATGTTAATATTTTTTTTAAATAAGTTTAGTAACAATGATACATAATATAAAAATAAAAATGCCATTAAGAGTACAATACATTTAAATATTGAAACCATTACATAATGATAAATATAACAATAGTCATAGTACACATAAATATTCAAAAATTTCAAAATCATACATATATAGTACTACTGATATAATTGTACTTTCTCTTTTTTTTTAATATTTACTCTGTGAAAATAGTACAAATTGTAAATATCTTTCCATAAAAATATATAACAAACATCTCTCTTTTTCATAGTTAGAGGATGATGCAAAGTAAATAGAATCAATATGTCTTTCCATACTCCTCATCATTTCCATAATGGAAGACATTACTCTAATAAAAAGAATTTAAGACTTTACTTCTTTATAGGATCCAATTGGAAAATGTAAAAATTTTGAAACTATATGCATAAGATTCTAAACAATAATATAGATGCTCATAATAGTAAGAAATATAGTACTTAGAGTATAAAAAATATTAATTTAGTAAAGAAACACATTATACTTCAACTTCTTACTAAATGCATTAATGAATACCACTTATCTCTTAATCTTATATGAACTGAGTAGAAAGAAAACACTTGTTATGTCAGGTTAATGTAGACTAATTTAGATGTTTCCTATGCAATAATTTGTTTTTCTAAATTGCACTAAATGACAATAATGCATTAATCCTAGAAGAGATCAAACATGAAAATTATGACCACAACCTAGAATTTGAATGGAAATCTTCAAAACATCTTGGCATAAAGAGAAGGATGCATTTGAAGTCTACAAAATGCTACAACCATGGTCATTCTTAAAACAAAAAATGATTATGTTTGAAGTGTGAGAGTTCAAAATTTTTACAAGTTAAAAAAAAGAATATTCATTGTAGAGTTCAAAATGAAACATGTATTGAGGAAACAAAAGCACTATAAGCATGACAACAATTTGCAATGTTAGTTTGTTTGATTACCTTCTGATCAAACCAGAAGAGATGTTAAAAAATTAGAAACTTTGAATGATTGGAGGATTACCATGGAGAATTGTGCTCTGAATGGAACCAAGAAGGTCATGATGATTGTAAAGTCTGGAAATGTGTGACTGATTGAATTTGGATCCTCATCCTTGAGTATGGCACAAAAGACTACTGCATGCACATAGAAATGCAAAGTGACATAGAGGGAACAAGATCCAAACCAATGAGGATTGAAAGTGCGAAAGAGATGGATGCTTCATATTGAGAGACACAATGTGCGTGAGTCACGATGGGGAAGATAAATGAGATTGTAGGACATTGTTAGAAGATGATAAAGAGGAGGAGAAAAGTGGTATGACTTGTTTATCTTTTATCGAGAAAGTGAAAATGAGTGGGAAAAAATGTCAATTGAAAAGTCAAATTTGAGAATTCTATGAATGGATTGTTGATTTTCTTCTCTTTTAAAAACATCACAAGACCATTGTAATTCATAAAATTCTTTTATATCAATGAGTACTTTTTACAGTCATTTATAAAATATTCCTAGTATTATAGTAATCATTTGGACATGTAATTAAATAGACAAACTTATATATTTGATGATATTTCTTGAAATGGAAAGGTGAATATGAAATGCTTGGGAGGAAAAGAGGATTAATGAAAATAGAGAGTAATTTAAGAAAGGATAGAGAGGAGATGGATAATACAGAAAGAGAATGGATTGGGTGACAAATATGGAGAGGGGTGTGAGTGAACATTTAGAATGGGGGAGTGTGTATGTTTAGTGGGGTTAGTTAATTTGTTGGAGAAGATTTCATTGAGGCACATTTTTAAGTGGGGACATGGTTGACTAAGAGGAGAGAGGTAAAGATTTGTTATGTTTCCAATAAAGAACAAAGAGAAATAAAATGAAGAGTGGTGGTGGGAGAGGAAGGGGGAGTAAAATAAGAAGCAGTTATGGATGAGGAGAAGGAGAGAAAGACAACATGACATAAAAGGGAGTGGATAATGTGGGTGATAGGAATAAGTCTACTTTTGGAATTCAACGTAGAATAAATAGTCAAAAAATTCCAAAAAAAAGAGAGAATAACAAGAGTCAAGGATACATGTTGATTATACAATGGGTTGGAGTCTATTGTGTAATTATGGTATATGACAACAAGTCGAAGTCTTTTGTATGATATTAGTATATAATGATAGGTTACATCATGTTGTGTGATTGTGGTATATTACAGCATATATCTATTACAATAGGTAAACTCATGTTGTGTGATTATGGTATATAACAACAGGTAAGTCTATATTGTGTAATGGTGGTCATCGTGTGTGGGTATTACAACAGGTCGCAACATGTTGTTTAATTATAGTATAAAACAACATGTTGAGGTCTATTGTGTGATCTTGGTATATAACAGCAATATTCAATATGTTGTGTTATTGTAGTCTATTACAACATGTACCTATTACGACAGATGAACGCATGTTGTCTGATTGTGATATATTACAATGGATTAGTCTATGGTGTGTAATGATGGCCTATTACAACATGTTATCATGTGTGACTCTTATAATGAGTCATAGTATCTTGTTCTAATTAAGGTCATTAAAAATAGGTTTGAGTATGTTGTGATACTATAGTGTATTACAAAAATTTAGCACATGTTATAGTGTAAACAATGGATTTGACATGTTGTAAATAACTTGTGCTGTATAAATATACAATATACAACACACACATAGGCTTATTGTGATAAGTATGCTAACTACAACATAAACAACATAACTGTTGTGTTTCTCCAAGTGTAAAAACATTTTCTTAGTAGCGGAAAGAACAAACTCTACATAATATTCATTCTTGGAAAGAGAGTGCACATGGACATTCTATTCTATCGATATTATCTTTATTTTTACATCATCTTTGTCATGACCTCTCCACTGGATACTATTATACCTAAAAACATTTGAAACAGTCTCATGAGACTCATATAGAGCTCCAGTTAGTGGTTGCCTCCCACTCAAGCTAGGTTCATACATCAACATCAAATTAAGTATAATGAACTTAACATAAACTTCCATATATTGAAAAGTGTACTAGATAGTTATAGAAAGTCATCAAACTAGTTTATGTTAATAATCTATTTAATCACATAAGGTAATTAAACTTGTTTTAGAGCATGTCTATAAACAAACATGTAGATGTTACTTAATTCAAAATAAAAATCCATTAGTATGAGTAACACGTCAAGATCGAAACATTTATAATCAATATATAACAATAACCTCATGTTTGTGACACTCTATGAGCCGGACTAGGAACACACCCTCAAGTCTTGAAGTTGAAGTATACATAAGACATGTCTACCAAATAAGACTATTAAAATGACAAGTAAATCCAAATCATATTCAGAGTAGATATAAAATCTCAACATCAATGATTAGATAACAAACCAACCAATTAAGGATATATAGATAGATCATTTTTATAATACATTGATTACTTTCAACAACAACAAGCATATTCAACAATAGTAGACTTATCAGCTAGTTGAAAAAGGCATGTAACAACATGCAACTCATATTCTACATCACTTTTCATCTTTCATTCATTCGCCTTAAAACTATTTGTCTTGAACATCACCAAGTACATGTCGCCATGTCTGATTCTCTTATCAACGACTCACTGAAACTTTATTAAGGTTTACCTACTTGCCCTAAGGTATCAACAATAGACCCTAGTCTAGCACAGGGTTGCCTAAAGAGGCTCATGTTCTCATCTTAGGTACACAAGATAGGAACCAACATATTAGAATACCACATATCATCATTGCATATCACAAATCATCATATTGCAAATGTTTCATAGTTTTCATTTTATCATAGTCTATTCTTCATGGACATAGACTTTTGCAACAAGGATTTAGGGCCAGAGCCACTCTAAATGACTCACTCCTAATTCATGATGTTCTTGTTGGTATAGTATGCCTAGAGAGTCAATCATATAATGATTGCAATAAGGCGTGTGATAGTTGATTTGATAATAATAAAGGCAATTTTTGTCTATATGTTTTAACTGTTATGAGATAATAGTATAACATGTTAGATGTCTAGAGAGGGACATTACTTAATGACATATGTCCTCAAGTACGTGACTTGAACAATGAGATCATACAGATGTCAAGAGTATTTACATTATCACTATCATCCCTAGTCAGTTGTTATTGTGGAAATAACCATAGACATCAATAACACAAAAGACTTGAGTGTGTGCTGGTTGATGATAGAATCTCATCAGTCATGATATATGATATCAAACCAAGAACATAGATACATGTCAGAGAACAGTGTATCAGACAGACCCACCATAAGAATGATGCATGGAAACCACACATGGTTAGTCAAGATCAACTCTTATAGTATTGGTGGTGACTGTGGTTCTTAGACCTGAAATCACTGCACTCATCACATGTGGTTGGTGTTGGTATGTATGCCCATAGAGCAAGTCATATGATGATTGTAATGGGATACTTTGTAATTGATTTGAATAATAATAAAGGCAATTTCCAATCTATATGTTTAAACTGTTTCTGAGATGATGGTGTAACATGATAGATGTCTAAAGATTGTTTTACTCAATGACGTATGCTTTTAGGTTAAGGACCTAAACGATGAGATCATACGGATGCTAAGAGTATACATTCTTGTATAGTCCCTAGTCGGTTGTTATTGTGGAAATAACCATAGACATCAATAACACTAAAGACTAGATTGTGTGTTGGTTGATGACAGAATCTCATTAGTCATGATATGGTGATATCAAACCAAGCACATAGGTACTTGTTAGAGAACAAGGTACCAGACAGACCCACCGTGAGAGTGACACATGGAACCATGACATGGTAGTCACAGTCAGCTCTCACAGTGATGGTGGTGAGTGTGATTCTTAGACCTGAAATCACTACACTCAACACATGTCGTTGGGTACACTTTGACATTATCAAACGCAATCCTGAAACATGGGTTGTTATAAAGGTGATGATTGGGTGGCTTTGACACATGGGGCTTTTGAGGGGTGAGTGATAGATATGGGATTTGTCCCTCCTAAGGGAGTTTGATATCCTTCGCCACTTGATGAGTAGGATTGAGAAAGGCATGCGCATGCACGTGTGAATCAATATGTGATATTGATGTCATATACATCTCACTCGGTCTACTCTGAGCTCAAGGAAATGAATGAACATTGCCAGGATGACTGTTCCATGCCTCGAGTTCATTCTGGATATCAGTGACAAAGGAATTATACATTCACTGTAACACCATTCACGGATTGTAGGATGAAAGTTGTTCTCAAACTTTCTACTTTCACTTGGGTAGCAATGATGTGTGACTAGACACCGCTCATTGCTTGTGAAGTCATAAGTGTTATGGACTTTCACTGCCAACGTGAAATGGACCTGCAGGGTCACACACATAGGATTCAACCTGGAAGAGGAGTTTTGTCCACAAGCAATGTTTAGATTGATTACTAAAGGAGTTTAGTAGTTCAATTAAACACTCAATTAATTGATAGCTCAATATCATATAGTTCAAGGTGTTGGACGCATTGATTGGAGTATCGGATTGATTGAAATCGCATTTGACTGATTCTGCACAATTTGCACTCCCAACTGATCAGTTCATGTGATGAACCGGTCGGCTGAGGTTGCTGAACCAGTCGGCTCAATTGTTGAACCGATCGGCTCATGCACAGAGTGAAACGACCGGTTCAAGTGTTGAACCGATCGGTTCAACTGGTGCAATCGCGCAACTTGGGAAAGTAGGATTGGTGAGAATTTTCCTTTCGTTTCAATTGCCCAATTCGATTGGGAATAATATTCGTATTCGATACCAATTGGGAAAGAAACAAGGAAAGTCAATCAGGAACCAACCTGGAACCCCAACCGACCGGTTCATGAGTGAACCGATCGGTTCAAGAGTCCCAAACGATCGGTTCAGTGGTGAACCAATCGGTTCAGGTCCCCAACCGACCGGTTCACTTGTGAACCGATCGGTTCAGGTTGCGAGATGGTTGCTTTTTGTGGAAAATCCCGAACCCTTCTACTCCTGCTTTAGTCCCGTATTGCCGGGCACAGAGAACCCTGTCTCATGACCCGCCTATATATATAGGGGTATTGGGGGGGCTTCTTAGAGTACAACTCAATGCAAGTTGATTGCTCTGCAAAGTTGTCATTCTCTCTGGTTTTGGTAACCGAGAGAGAGCCCGAGCAAGTGCTTCCCGCAAAGGGAGGTGCAGCAAGGGAAGGACAACTGCAGTTGCAGTCAACTGCAGGAGAGTGTGTTGGCGACTAGTACGTCAACAGGAGGGTGTGACTCCTTCCACCTCCTTGTGGGACAAGGAGAGTGGAGTTCCGGGTGGTCCATGTGGACTACTTCAGAGGCGGGAGGTCACTGCCGCTCAGGAGGACAACTGTCATCCGACAGTCCGGTAGGAGGAGGAGTCGTCAGTCCCGGCGCGACCAGGAGCTGCACAGACACCGTCCAAGACCAGAGGTGAAGACCGCGCAAGGCGCGTGGCATTGTCGCCGAGTAAGCCTCGGGACAAGGTATGATTCACAAACCTTATTTCCTATCATATAGATGTCGACGCGATTCCTTTTGTTCCGGGTTTGGGGAGAAAATTTTTGTTTCTGCTGCTTCTCTGCCTCCTCAAATTCCCAACAGTGGTATCAGAGCCAGGTCGACCTCTCTATATTTTAGGATTATCGATGTGATCGATTTTGTTTTGTCGCCTTTATTTATTGCATGCGATGCGAATAATATCGGCTTTATACATGTCCAATCCACAAATCCCTAATATACATATATGATATGTAATATTAATGCACTCGATACGCGTCGCCGTTAAACGAGTTTGGTGGTGGATGTGTAGCATGATTATGGCCTATAAACCCCTATATCTGTGTATGGTTGTTTGTGTGGTTGCTTGCATCTCGGTCTGCGCACCGATTCCCTTTCTCATATTCCTGATGTAACTCGAAATAATTTGAGAATTCTTTTCCTACCTTTGCTCCCCCCGAATGTAACTCGGGGTTTCACAATTCAATTGTAAATAGGATAGATTTTATTTCCTGTTATGTCAAAGTACGGCGGACGACCTGAAGACGATCGGTTCAAGGAGTGAACCGATCGGTTGGTGATCCAGACGGCCGGTTCGAGGAACGAGATGAGCGGGTGGTGACCTGAGGAGATGCACGATGACCGGTGAACCGATCGGCTGGAGGCGCCAGTCGATCGGCTGGTGGCACCCGAGCAACCAACCTGATGGCGAGCCGATCAGTCATGGAGATGAGCTGATCAAACCCATAAAGGTAGGCACAAATTTCATCTTGTACAGGTTGCATGTGATGTAGACCTAGATGACCGTGATTCCTCTTGGCTCGAGGAATCACAAATAGGATGGACATAATCATTGCTTTTTATCGTTTATGCATGTTTTCTGTGGGATATAGCATGTATATGATACATACTATATATTGTGGTGATTGGATATGTATATGTATATAAAATCCAAATCCCTCATTAAATATTAAGTTTTAGATGTCTTCCAAATGCGACACACGTGAAAAGCTTGATCGACCAAGTGTGGGCACGACCTAGCGTGGTGCACCGTCTATCTCGTGGAAGCGTGAAGGATGAATGTGTGAGTCTGCCCTAGCAGGGTGCATGTTCATCGTGTTGGCTTTGGGTCGGACTTAACAAGGTGATCTAGATGGGATCTAGTACCTTGAGGCATGGAGATGATCATTGCAAAGAGTTGCAAATGACATCTTTCAAGAGTTGCATATGATGCAATTGGCAAGAGTTGCCTACCTGAGAGATCTGAGTTGTGGGTGACAGCCCTAGCTGGTCCATGGCTCAGAGGATTTCAGGATCTTGACCCACTAGAAGATTGTACACTGCAATCTTCCGAATTGATGGTGAGGGCTGTCAATTTGAGTCAAAATAGTGGGAGCGGTAATTAATTAAAGGCCTAATTAACTATCGTCAAATTTTATTCAAATCAAATCAAAAAGGTTTTGACAAATGCAAATTTTCTCTTGTAGAATGGCAAAAGAATCATCTTTTAAAATGGGAAAATTAATTGAGAATAAATTCCATAACTGGTTGAGGACTGTGAGAAGTGTTCTGCACAATCCAGATATACCAGGAGCCTTAGAATCCACTCTATGTACGCTTAATGCGTTGGTGAAGAAGAAGGTAGGTAAGGGAGAGAAGTGTTCTCTCGCCAAACCAATTTCTTCTACATGGAGAGGATGGAAGGAACAATGCAAGAAGAAGTTAGAGATAGAGATCTCTACTTCTGGTGTATACGTGATAGAGATTAACTTTACTACTTCTTCGTCATGGGTAATTGATACTGGATGCGGATCTCACATTTGTTCAAATGTGAAGGATCTTAAGAGAAGTAGGCCTTTAGGGAAAGGCGAGGTTGAACTACGTGTTGCTAATGGGGCAAGAGTTGCCACCAGCGCCGTAGGAACCTATGAGTTAACTCTACCTAGTGGGCTAATAATAGAGTTGAAGAACTGCTATTACGTACCTGCCATAAATAGGAATATCATTTCCGTCTCTTGTTTGGACAAAGATGGATTTGAATTTCTTATTAAGAAGGGAAAGTGTTCCATTTCTAAAGATGGGATCTTTTATGGCAGTGCCCCTATGTCTTATGGTCTATACTTGATAGACTTGGAGACAAATGTATACAACGTAAACACCAAAAAGCAAAAACTCAACAACTCAAACAAAACATATCTCTGGCATTGTCGTCTAGGGCACATAAATGAGAAGCGCATTTCTAGACTCCATAAAGATGGTTATCTAGACTCTTTTGATTATGAATCAACAGAGACATGTGAATCTTGTTTGTTGGGCAAGATGACCAAGACTCCCTTTTCAGGTAAAGGTGAGAGAGCTAGTGATCTATTAGGACCCATACATACTGATGTATGTGGGCCTTTTAGAACTAATGCCAGAAATGGGTATCAGTACTTCATTACCTTCACTGATGATTTCAGTAGGTATGGCTATGTGTACCTGATGAAGCATAAGTCAGAAACCCTTGAAAGGTTCAAGGATTTCATGAATGAAGTACAGAACCAGCTTGGTAAAAGTATTAAGGCACTTCGTTCTGATTGAGGTGGAGAATACTTGAGCCAGGAGTTTGAGGACCTTCTGCGAGCCCGTGGTATTGTACCACAATGGACTCCGCCTGGAACAGCACAGCATAATGGTGTGTCTGAGAGAAGGAATTGCACATTGTTAGATATGGTGCGATCAATGATGAGTTTTGCTGATCTTCCAGTTTCTTTCTGGGGCCATGCTCTTGAAACCGCCGCGTTTACACTTAACCGTGTACCATCTAAATCGGTTCAAAAGACGCCATATGAGATATGGTATGGGAAGCGTCCCGTTTTGTCTTTTATGAAGATTTGGGGTTGTGAGGCTTACGTTAGGAAAATGTTTCCTGATAAGCTTGGACCCAAATCCGATAAGTGTTATTTTGTTGGATACCCCAAGGAAACGAGGGGATATTACTTATACCACCCTACTGACAACAAAGTGTTTGTTGCCAGGGATGTTGTATTCCTAGAGAGGGAATTTATTTCCAAAGGAAACAGTGGGAGGAAAGTAGAGCTTGAAGAGGTTCAAGCTCAACAAGAACACATTGAACCGGTAGATGTACAAGAGGAAAACAGAGATTCACAAGGTGTTGAGGAATCTCAGTCTCCTCAAGTAACACAAGGACCTCATAGATCTAGTAGGACTCGCCTTGAACCTGAGAGGTTTGGATACCTTGTAACTCGAAAGGTGGAGAGTTGATCATAGATGATGATCCAACTACCTACGTAGAGGCTATGGAGGGACCAGATTCTGAGAAATGGCTTGAAGCCATGAGATCGGAAATGGAATCCATGTACTCCAACAAAGTATGGAATTTGGTGGAACTACCCGAAGGGGTAAAACCCATAGGGTGCAAGTGGGTCTTCAAGAAAAAGACCGACATGGATGGTAATGTGCAAACTTATAAAGGTAGATTGGTTGCAAAGGGATTTCGACAAATTCAAGGTGTTGACTATGACGAAACCTTTTCTCCAGTTGCCATGATTAAGTCCATCAGTATCATGCTTGCTATTGCAGCTTACTATGACTATGAGATTTGGCAGATGGATGTTAAAACCGCATTCCTTAACGGGAATATTCATGAGGATGTGTATATGACACAGCCTGAAGGTTTTGTAGATCCAAAGAATGTCAATAAAGTTTGTAAACTGCAAAGGTCAATCTATGGATTGAAGCAAGCATCTCGGAGTTGGAATCTTCGATTTGATGAGGAAGTCAAAGTGTTTGGCTTTATTCAAAATGAAGATGAACCTTGTGTGTACAAGAAGGTTAGTGGGAGCTCGACCACATTCCTCATATTGTATGTGGATGACATACTTTTGATGGGGAATGATGTCTTAGCCTTAGAGAAGGTAAAGACTTGGCTTGGGAAAACTTTCTCAATGAAGGACTTAGGAGAAGCATCCTATATTCTAGGAATTAAGATCTATAGAGATAGATCTAGAAGGCTTCTCGGACTAAGTCAGAGCACGTACATTGACAAGGTGCTGAAGCGGTTCAGCATGGAGAACTCAAAGAGAGGCAACGTCCCTATGCTACATGGAGTTACCGTCTCTAGAGCTCAATGTCCCCAATCTTGTGAAGAGAGGGAGCGTATGAATGGGATCCCATATGCATCAGCCATCGGATCCATCATGTACGCTATGTTGTGCACACGCCCAGATGTCTCGTATGCTCTCAGCATGACGAGCAGGTACCAGTCAGATCTCGGGGATGCTCACTGGACAGCCGTAAAGAACATCCTCAAGTACTTGCGAAGGACTAAGGATCAGTTTCTTGTGTACGGCGGCGAGGAAGAGCTGGTTGTAAAGGGTTACACCGATGCAAGCTTCCAAACTGATAAAGATGATTACAGATCGCAGTCAGGATTTGTGTTTTGCCTTAATAATGGAGCTGTGAGCTGGAAGAGTTCCAAGCAAGAAACAGTTGCCGATTCTACTACAGAGGCCGAGTATATTGCTGCTTCGCATGCAGCAAAGGAGGCTGTGTGGATCAGGAAGTTCATCTCTGAACTTGGTGTAGTTCCCAGTAGCTGTGATGCAATTGAGCTTTATTGTGACAATAATGGAGCTATTGCACAAGCTAAGGAGCCCAGATCACATCAGCGGTCCAAGCACATACTGCGGCGCTTCCAACTCATACGAGAGATCGTATAGCGAGGAGATGTGAAGATTTGCAAAGTATTAACTGAAGACAACATTGTTGATCCACTGACTAAGGCCCTTTCTCAGCAGAAGCATGATGGTCATGCTAGGTCACAAGGACTACGCTTCCTTGGTGACTGGCTCTAAGTGCAAGTGGGAGTCTGTTGGTATGTATGCCCATAGAGCAAGTCATATGATGATTGTAATAGGATACTTTGTAATTGATTTGAATAATAATAAAGGCAATTTCCAATCTATATGTTTAAACTGTTTCTGAGATGATGGTGTAACATGATAGATGTCTAAAGATTGTTTTACTGAATGACGTATGATTTTAGGTTAAGGACCTAAACGATGAGATCATACGGATGTTAAGAGTATACATTCTTGTATAGTCCCTAGTCGGTTGTTATTGTGGAAATAACCATAGACATCAATAACACTAAACACTAGATTGTGTGTTGGTTGATGACAGAATCTCATTAGTCATGATATGGTGATATCAAACCAAGCACATAGGTACTTGTTAGAGAACAAGGTACCAGACAGACCCACCGTGAGAGTGACACATGGAACCATGACATGGTAGTCACAGTCAGATCTCACAGTGATGGTGGTGAGTGTGATTCTTAGACCTAAAATCACTACACTCAACACATGTCGTTGGGTACACTTTGACATCATCAAACGCAATCCTGAAACATGGGTTGTTATAAAGGTGATGATTGGGTGGCTTTGACACATGGGGCTTTTGAGGGGTGAGTGATAGATATGGGATTTGTCCCTCCTAAGGGAGTTTGATATCCTTGGCCACTTGATGAGTAGGATTGAGAAAGGCATGCGCATGCACGTGTGAATCAATATGTGATATTGATGTCATATACATCTCACTCGGTCTACTCTGAGATCAAGGAAATGAATGAACATTGACAGGATGACTGTTCCATGCCTTGAGTTCATTCTGGATATCAGTGACAAAGGAATTATACATTAACTGTAACACCATTCACGGATTGTAGGATGAAAGTTGTTCTCCAACTTTCTACTTTCACTTGGGTAGCAATGATGTGTGACTAGACACCGCTCATTGCTTGTGAAGTCATAAGTGTTATGGACTTTCACTGCCAACGTGAAATGGACCTGCAGGGTCACACACATAGGATTCAACCTGGAAGAGGAGTTTTGTCCACAAGCAATGTTTAGATTGATTACTAAAGGAGTTTAGTAGTTCAATTAAACACTCAATTAATCGATAGCTCAATATCATATAGTTCAAGGTGTTGGATGCATTGATTGGAGTATCAGATTGATTGAAATCGCATTTGACTGACTCTGCACAATCTGCACTCCCAACCGATCGGTTTATGTGATGAACTGGTCGGCTGAGGTTGCTGAACCGGTCGGCTCAATTGTTGAACCGATCGGCTCATGCACAGAGTGAAACGACCGGTTCAAGTTTTGAACTGATCGGTTCAACTGGTGCAATCGTGCAACTTGGGAAAGTAGGATTGGTGAGAATTTTCCTTTCGTTTCAATTGCCCAATTTGATTGGGAATAATATTGGTATTCGATACCAATTGGGAAAGAAACAAGGAAAGTCAATCGGGAACCAACCTGGAACCCCAACCGACCGGTTCATGAGTGAACCGATCGGTTCAAGAGTCCCAAACGATCGGTTCAGTGGTGAACCGATCGGTTCAGGTCCCCAACCGACTGGTTCACTTGTGAACCGATCGGTTCAGGTTGCGAGATGGTTGCTTTTTGTGGAAAATCCCGAACCCTTCTACTCCTGCTTTAGTCCCGTATTGCCGGGCACAGAGAACCCTGTCCCATGACCCGCCTATATATATAGGGGTATTGGGGGGGCTTCTTAGAGTACAACTCAGTGCAAGTTGATTGCTCTGCAAAGTTGTCGTTCTCTCTGGTTTTGGTAACCGAGAGAGAGCCCGAGCAAGTGCTTCCCTCAAAGGGA
The DNA here is from genome assembly GCA_963693085.1 of Alisma plantago-aquatica. Lineage (NCBI taxonomy): Eukaryota > Viridiplantae > Streptophyta > Magnoliopsida > Alismatales > Alismataceae > Alisma > Alisma plantago-aquatica. The sequence continues at coordinate 428,575,300 of OY856410.1, read as the reverse complement.
GGTGCAGCAAGGGAAGGACAACTGCAGTTGCAGTCAACCGCAGGAGAGTGTGTTGGCGACTAGTACGTCAATAGGAGGGTGAGACTCCTTTCACTTCCTTGTGGGACAAGGAGAGTGGAGTTCCGGGTGGTCCGTGTGGACTACTTCAGAGGCGGGAGGTCACTGTCGCTCAGGAGGACAACTGTCATCTGACAGTCCGGTAGGAGGAGGAGTCGTCAGTCCCGGCGCGACCAGGAGCTGCACAGACACCGTCCAAGACCGGAGGTGAAGACCGTGCAAGGCGCGTGGCATTGTCTCCGAGCAAGCCTCGGGACAAGGTATGATTCACAAACCTTATTTCCTATCATATAGATGTCGACGCGATTCCTTTTGTTCCGGGTTTGGGGAGAAAATTTTTGTTTCCGCTGCTTCTCTGCCTCCTCAAATTCCCAATAGTTGGGTACAATTTTAGATCATCAATTGTAGTCTTGAAACATGGGTTGATAAAATAGTGATGATTGGGTGACTTTAAGACATGGGTACTTGACTGTAAGTGATAGATATGGAACTTGTCCCTCCTAAGGAAGTGTGATATCTTACCCACTTGAGGAGTGAGAATGAGAAATGCATGGCCATGTGCATGTAAGTCAATATATGATATTGAGCTTACATATATCTCAGAAAGTCTACTCTGAATCAAGAAACATGGATTGAACGTTTGTAGAGGATGACAAGTCCATGCCTTGAATTTAATCCGGATATCAACGAAAAAGGAACTAAACATTCACTATAACACCAATAATAGATTATAGGTTGAAAATTGTTCTCCAACTTTCCTTTTCACTTGGGCAACACTTATGTGTGACTAGGAACCACTCTTTGCTTGTGATGTCATAAGTTAGTTATGGGCATTCACTACCAATGTGAAATGGAACCTATAGGGTCACACACATAGGATTAGCCTGGAAGAGGAGTTTATCTATGAATGATGTTTAGATCGATTACTAAAGTGTCTAGGTACTCAATTAAACATTCAATCAATATAACTGACTCAGAATCATCAAGTTCAAGTGTTGAGCCAATTGATTAGATTGTCTGATTGATTGTGAACTGCATTGATTGAGTTCTACACAACCTCGACCACCAACCGACTAGTTCACTGGTTGAACTGATCGGCTCTTAGTCAGTTAGACAACTGGTTCACTCTAGTGAACCAATCAGTTCACATGGACCAAACGAGCATGTGTTGGGTTTCCCAGTTCATGAGAAAAGATCCTCGTTTTACTTGTTCAATTCGATTGGGACAAAAAATAATCTTTGCATTAATTAGAAACTAATAAGGAAAGTCAATTGTGGGAAAGACTGGGAAGTGAAACGACCGTTTCACTAGGTGAACCAATCGGCTCACCTGCCCAAACGACCAACTCAGTTATGAAACGATCAGTTCCCCTACCGCAATGCAATGAGTTTGTGGAAAATCCAGACCCTTCTACTCCCGCACAGATTGGGAACCCTAACCATGCCCTCTAGTATACATAAAGAGGTACAAGGGCTTCTTGGAACACACAACTCATAACATCGGTTGCTCTACAAAGTTGTTGTCCTCTCTGGTTGTGGTAACCAAGAGAGCCCAAGTAAGTTCTACCCATCCATGGAGAAATAACGAGGGAAATACAACTATAGAAAAGTGACTGGTGGTGGGAGAGTGTGTCAGTGACTAGTACGCCAACAGAAGGGGACAACTCCTTCTAGTCTATCCATCAAGATGACTAGAGTTCTCAGTGGTCTGTGTGGACTATCTATAGAGGTGGGAGATTTCTACCGCTCAAGAGGAGGATTGTCAACCACAATCCGGGTCAAGGCCAGGAGCTGCACAGATGCCATCAAAGACTAGGTGGTTGACGGCCACACTAGTTATGAGTTATTGTCGCTGAGCAAGCCTCAGGACCAAGTATAACTCACTAAACCATCTTTCTTATTGCATAGTTGTTGATGTGATCTGCTGGTTATGGGTTTGTAGGTAGATAAAAAAAAATTGTTTCTACTGCCTGCTCTGTCCCACAAAACCCAACAGTGGTATCAAATCCACATCAACATACTATGTTTTAGGATTAATTGATTTGATTGGATTTGGTTTTCTCCATTTATATATTGCATGCAATGTGAATACTTTAACTATCTAATGTGCATATTCGATTAAACACCACAAATCCCAATATACATATATGATATGGTATATATATGAAATCAATATGCGTCGCCCTAAAATGGTTTTGATGGTCGACGTGTAGCGTGGTTATAGCCTATAAACCCTATGTGTGCATGGTTGGTTGTGGTTGTTTGCATCTCGACCAGCGTACCGAGTCCTTTCTTCTATTCCAAATATAACTCGAGATAACTTCATCCTTCTCTTCTACCTTTTCTCCCCCTGAATGTAACTCGGGGTTTCCCAAAGAGACATATAAAAGTAGGATAGTTTTATAATTTGTTATGCCGAAGAAGTATGGCCTCCTAGACGAGTGGTTAATGGACCGAGATGACTGAATGATAGTGTGTGATGAGCAGCTGGTGGCCTGACAAGGAGCATGATGACCCGACAAACCGGCCTTCTGGACTAGACAGATGATCAGTTGGTGACAACCAACCAATCGTCCAGGAGGTGAGCCGATCAGTCATAGGATGAACTGATCAACCTAGAACGGCCCAAGTAAAGATCTTCATCAACAATAGGTTGATGCATGTGATGTAGACCTAGATGAATGTAATTCCTTGTGGCTTAAGGAATAAAAATAGGATGGCCATAATCATCACTTTATTACTTCACATGTTTTCGTATGGGATATAGCATGTATATGATATGTGCTATATATGTAGTGATTGGATATGTATATGTATATAAATACCAAACCCCTCAATATAATATTAAGTCTTAGATGTGTTCCATAAGAAACCAACATGAAAAGCTTGATTGACAAGCATGTACATCCCAAGGGTGGTGCACCGTCTTTCTCGTGGAAGTGTGATGGTAGTTGTGTGGGCCCACCAAGCGTGGTGCACTCCTATAGTGTTGACTTTTGGGTCAATCTTAACTAAGTGGACTTAATGAGATTAAGCACGTAGAGGCATGCAGATGACTATGGAAAAGAGTTTTGTATATCATCTATCTAAGAATTGCCTAAGATGTAATTGGTAAATGTTACCTACCTTAATTGGTTTGGATCTAGTAGAACCACTCCAAATGTGCCTAAGGCTAAAATTGGATGCTTACTTGAAGTATGCCAATGATGCCTAAGACATCAAGAAGTTTATGTTGAGCTATATGAACTACGAGTTGCATAAATAGCTTGAAACACAAACATTTTTGAGATGGTTATACTTCTTAAGAATCATGTAAAGCGTGAAAGGTATAATGTTTTTAAAGTGATGTTTGAGTATAATCAGACAGATGGAGATCAAGTATAATCTCATATGCTCAATATGATTTTGCATATATATTAACTATGATTTCTTATAGGTCAAGAGTTGACCAAACATATGATTCTTCAAATCATTGTGTGAATTATATAGATAGTTTATCAAATGTTGAGAAAATTGGCAAAACCATTGTCTAAAGTTGTTGGTGTATTGATGCCAAAACATGAATGAAGAAAGGAAAAAAATGTGATAATGATTAGTAGAGTGAAGTCGATGCACTAAAGTAAGGTCAAGAAGTGTTCTGAAGCCATGTTAGGTCCAAGTCTTCATCACTCAAGATATGGAGACGAGTAAGAAGGAAAAGGAAACAACCTCTTTATAGAGGATCTCAAGAAGATGAAAGAGAGATAGAGATCTCTACTTCAGGACCTAAGAAGAAGTAAGCTAGAAATTGTGTAGAGCAAGAGTTGCTACCATTACAGTTACAATATGACATTCATGGGCATATAATAGAATTAGTGAATTGCTATTATACATCTGCGATCAATGAAATCGTCATACATCTTGTATGGACAAGGCTGTAATGAACTGATGTTTCATTTCAAAGAAATGATCTTTGATGGCAATGCCTATGTCTCATCAGCTATACTTGATAGTTAAAGAGACAAATGTGTGTGACACATGTAATGAATGACATCTAACTCAAACTTGAATGCCTATAGCATAGTCATCTATAGTGCATAAATGAGAATTGCATTTCAAGTAATCCATATGATGGTTATCTAGACTCATTTTGGTTATTGAACCAATAAAGACATGTTAATCTCATTCATTGTGCAATATGACAATGGTTCTTCACTAGATGTAGTGGGAGAACAATTATTCTATTAAGGATTATACATATTGATGTATATAGACCTTTTAGAATAAATGCTAAAGGTAATCAATAGTACTTCAATATATTTACTGATGGCCTCAGTAGATATGGTAGTTTGTATTTGATAAATACAAACATGAATCTCTTGAAGTGTTCAAGGAGATCATAAATGAAGTACATTACAAACTTGGTATAAGTATTAAATTTTGATATAATTGATATGGAAATACTTAGAACCAAGAGTTTGGGAACCTTCTGGGAGATCATGGAAATGTATCATGATGGACTCCACCTAAAACACAATGATAGTCTATCATGAGAAGTGTATCAAAAAGAAGAAATCACACCTTGATAAGTGAGAGTGTGAATACCAGCTAAACTTTAAATTTCCTTTTTAACACTAAAACAATAAACCATTAGTTGAAAAGACTCCATCTGAGATATGGAATGGGAAGTGTCCCGATATGTCTTTTAAAGATTAGGATTAAAAGCCTAAATAAGAAAATTGTTTCTTAAAAGGTTTTCTCCAAAAATCGCATAAATGTTATTTTGTTGAATACAACTTTGATATCCAAATACAACAACAAAGGTGTTTTGGATGATTCTATTCCTAGAAGAGAACCTAGTTCTAAAGGAATCGGTCGAAGAGAAAAGTAGAACTCAAAATGTTCGAGACAAACAAGAAAAAATTGAACTTAAAGAGGTAAAATGGGAATAAAGAGAATCACAAAATGTTGTGGAATCTCAAAGTTCCTTAAGTAACACATAGAACTCATGGTTCTGGTAGAACACGCCTAGAGCTTGAATGATATATGATATCTTATGGACAAGAAGGAGGTGAGTAGATCATATGATGAGTCAACAATCTACGTAGAAGCTAATGAGAGCTAGAAACTGAGATATGGCTTGAATACATGAAATCCAAGTTGGACTTCATGTACATCAACAAAGTATGACCTTGGTTGATCCACCTAAAGGGGTAAAACCCATAGGGTACTTTTGGGTCTTCCAGAAGAAGACCGATATGGAGGGTAATTTTGTCGTGAAGAGTTTCTAACAAGTTCAAGGTGTTGAACATGATGAAATCTTTTCAGTAGTTACCAAGGATAAATCAATTAGGATAATGCTTGCTATTGTAGCTTAATGGAAATAAAGTCCATGAAGCTGCATAGTTCAATCTTTGGATCGAAGCGGGCACCTCAGAAGTGGGATCTTCTATTTGACAAGATAGTCAAAGAGTTTGACTTGAGTCAAAATAAAGAAGTAATGTGTGATTACAAGAACTTAGTGGGAGCATATGTATATTCCACATATTGATGGGGAATAACATCCTTATACTACAAATTTAAAAACCTGGCAACAAAGTGCATTCTAAAGTTTTAAAGAAGTATCCTATGCGATAGGAACCAAGATCGATAGAGACAGAACAAGAGAGCTTGTTGACCCAAGGATGAGAACATACATCGGCAAGATGCTGAAAGGGTTCAACATGATGAGAGAAAACATGTCCATGTTCCATGGAGTTAGTCTCTCAAGAGCCAAGTGTCCCAATTCTTATGAAGAATAAGGAACACATGATTAGATGTCATATTCATTCGCAATTGGATCTATCACGTATGAACTCATCTCGTTATCTTGTATGTATTGGACATGACAAGAAAATATGAACTAATTCTCTTGTATGTATTGGACATGATAAGAATATACAAACTCATCATCTTGTATGTATTGGACATGACAAGAAGATATGGAATCCAGTTATTTCATATGTATTGGACATGACGAATGGATATCTGTCAAACTCTAGTAAGAGTTACTAGAATACTATGAAGAACATCTTTATGCACTTGTAAAGTACTAAAAGGATTAATTTTTTAATTATGGTAATAAGGAGTAGTTGGGTGTAATGAGTTACACCGATGCATGCTTCTGAAATGACAAAATTGTGTTTGACCTTGGAATAAGAATTGTTTGTTGGAAATGTTCCAAACATAAGACAATTGATTAATTCTACAATAAGAAGTCGAGTACCTTAGTGTTATGAACATTGTAAAGGATATTGTATGGATCTAGAAGTTTATATGGATGAACTTATGGGAGGTTCCGACCAGTGGTGACTTAATTGTAATATTGTGACAACAATGGAGCTACTAGTTAGGCAAAGGAATTTCAGATAGCATACTACGACACTTCCAACTCATACAAGCTTTCATACATCGAGGGGATGTGAAACATGCACTATACTGACTTGAAGCAAATGTTTCTTACCCTCTATAAAAGCACTTGTGCAATAGAAACATGATGGACATGGTATGATCACTTAGAATATGACTCATGGGTGATTGGCTCTAAGTGCAAGTGGGAGTCTATTGGTATAGTATGCTAGAGAGCCAATCATATGATGATTGCAACGAGGCATGTGATACTTTATTTGATAATAATAAAGGCAATTCCCTTCTATATGTTTTAACTATTTTGAGATAATAATATAACATTTTAGATGTCTAGAGAGTGACAATAAACAATGACGTATGTCTTCAAGTACGTGACTTGAACATTGAGATCATACGGATGTTAAGAATATGTACATTCTCACTATCATCCCTAGTCGGTTGTTGTTGTGGAAATAGCCATAGACATCAATAACACAAAAGACTGGAGTGTGTGTTGGTTGATGAAAAAATTGCATTAGTCATGATATATAATATCAAACCAAGTAGATAGATACATCTTAGAGAATAGTGTATCAGACAGACCCACTGTAAGAGTGATGCATGGAAACCACACATGGTTAGTCAGGATCATCTCTTACAATATTGGTGTTGACTTTGGTTCTTAGACCTAAAATCACTGTACTCATCACATGTGGTTGGGTACAATTTTACATCATCAAACGTAGTCTTGAAACATGGGTTGTTATAATGGTGATGATTGGGTGACTATGACACATGTGGACTTCACTGTGAGTTATAGATATGGAATTTGTTCTTCCTACGGGAGTGTGATCGCCACTTGAGGAGTGAGACTGAGAAATGCATGGCCATGCGTATGTAAGTCAATATATGATATTGAGCTTGCACATATCTCAGACAGTCTACTCTGAATCAAGAAACATGGATTGAATGTTTGTAGAGGATGACAAGTCCATGCCTCGAGTTCAATCCAGATATCATCGAAAAAGGAACTAAGCATTCACTATAACACCAATAACAAGTTGTAGGTTGAAAGTTGTTCTCCAACTTTGCTTTTCACTTGGGTAGAACTGATGTGCGACTAGGCACCACTCTTTTCTTGTGATGTCATAAGTTAGTTATGGACATTCACTAACAACGTGAAATGGAACATATAGGGTCACACACATAGGATTAACTTGGAAGAGGAATTTATCCATGAATGATGTTTAGATTTATTACTAAAGTGTTTAGGTACACAATTAAACAGTCAAGAAATAGACTTGACTTAGAATCATGAAGTTCAAGTGTTGAACCAACTGATTAGAGTGTTAGATTGATTGAGAACTGCATACTGAGTTCTGCACAACCTGGACCACCAACTGACTGGTTCACTGGGTGAACCGATCGGCTCATGGTCAGTGAGACGACCAGTTCACTTTAGTGAACCGATCGGTTTACATGGACCAAACAAGCATGTGTTGGGTTTCCCTATTCGTGAGAAAAGATCCTTGTTTCACTTGTTCAATTTGATTGGGACAAGAATTAATCTTTGCATTAATTAGAAATGAATAAGGAAAGTCAATTGTGGGAAAGTTTGGGAACTAAAACTTCCAATTCACTGGGTGAACCGATTGTCTCACCTACCCAAACAACCAGTTCAGTTATGAAATGATCGATTCTCCTACTACAGTGCAATCAGTTTGTGGAAAATCCAAACCCTTCTACTCCCACACTGACTGGGAACCCTGACCCTGACCTCTACTATAAATAGAGGGGTACATGGGGCTTCTCAGAACACACAACTTAGAATATCAGTTGCTTTGCAAAGTTGTTGTCCTCTCTAGTTTTGGTAACCAAGAGAGCCCAAGCAAGTTCTACCCGTCTAGGGAGGAACAACGAGGGAAAGACAACTGTAGAAAGGCGACTGGTGGTGGGAGAGTGTGTCACAGACTAGTACACCAACAGAAGAGGACAACTCCTTCTAGTCTGTCCATCAGGACGACTAGAGTTCCTGGTGGTCTGTGCGGACTACCTATAGTGGCGGGAGATTTCTGCCGCTCCGGAGGACGACTGTCAACTGTAGTCTGGGTCAAGGACGGGAGCTGCACAGACGCCATCAAAGACTAGGTGGTTGAAGGCCACACTCGTTGCAAGGTATTTTCACTGACTAAGCCTCAAGACCAAGTATAAATCACTAAACCATATTTCCTATTGCATAGTTTTTGATGCAATCTGCTGGTTATGGGTTTGTGGTTAGATAAATTTTTTTTCTACTTCCTGTTTTGTCTGACAAAACCCAACATTTCTAACCTTTAAGGTCTTGTTCCACATCTGGAAATACATCTCATAATACTATGATGACTACAAGGAGATCCATTTCATTTCCCTAGTGTGCCACTAAGGCAAACTCATGGTGTTCGAAGTATCTGACTAGATGTTTCAGCATTCCACTTGTTATTAAGTCTTTTTACTCATCATAAAGAAGATTCAATCACCATTTATCATATATGTGTGTTTTAGCGTAACTAGAATGGCATAAATCAAGTTAGGCTTATCAAAAGAGACATTGACTAAAATTAGAATTCTAATAATATGTACTTTTGCAACACATATGATTCTTTCCATTTCCACATATTATCATAAAAATCATCAGTAGTGGGCTTTCGCGACATGATCTCATTATCCAACATTTACCCTCACACGGGTTTCTCAAATGTCATCAATTCATGCTAATTGAGCCTCAAATTTCTTACTAGTTCATTCTTTATTACAATTCTCATGAAATATTTATAGAGATACTAGAAGTAACAACACTATATGCATATAAACACCATGTGTTGTTCATCATACTCAGAATAGACATATCGTGTAATAAAAACTTATTCCATTAAATTTCTATAGATATGAATAAATATCAAGCATAAATGTGCACTCCTCATTTATTATTTACCATGGTTCAGTTAGAGCTACTAACATAAGTGATCTCATTAGAAATTCATCAAAGTAGGTTGTTCTCAAAATACAAGTATCCTAACATATAGTTAGAATCAAAGAGCACATTCTTATTAACCAAATCATATCCTTGAACCTCATCTTTTAATTGAATTAAATGATGCTAATATGCGCTCTTTAGCCCCTTTTTTGAGATTAGTATCCATTAGTAGCAAATATCTCATTATTTTAGGGCTAGGGTTGGATTCTTAGACCCATATACTAATTTTCATCATTTTCCCTTCAATTCATATTCATTAATTTTAAGTTCTTTCATTTCATGTTCACTACTACTAGTTCTAGGAACAAATCATTTTAAATTTACTTAAAATATAAAGTTTCACCCTCATTGAAATCCTTCATTATAGAATTTTAATGTATTTCATTCATTTAGGTCAACACACATGTAGTCAAATATATAGGCTACATACTACATCATACACATTTCATTAATTTGATGTTTAACTTTTGAGAATCGAAGAAAATCAACTTTGTTTCCCAAACAAGCTAGACCAAAAAGACAACTTGGCTTTCGTCTGATCAGGATCGTGCAACTCAGATTGTGTGTGCATCTATGATTACGTGTGACATTTATATACATTCCCAATCTTATTCGGAAAAAGTGTTTTATTTAATTATTTATTTTTTCTCTCTCTCCTCAATTGAATGTGCAAATGAATTCCAAATTTAATGAAATGCAACACCTAGCCTATTTAGGACATGTAAAATCTGATTTTAGTGTTAGTTTTCAATTTTGGAAACTCTAAGTATTTTATTCAATTTTTTTAAGGTAAATAGTATTTTCTCTTTCTTATCACATTAGATAAATCTAGAAACCACCAATTATTATGGAACTTCACCTTTAAGAAAATTAAAATAAATGGAACATGAATTGGCTATTAGTTTATCCTTTGAGATTATTTATCACATTATTTAACATTCTAGGCTTTATTTACACGTTCTCTTTCCTAATATGCACGTATATTAAAGATTATCCAAATTACATGATAATTTACCCAAAGGCTAATTTTAATGTGTAGATTATGAATCTCAGATTTATTTTCTCTTTTATAGTAATTTAATGACTTATTTCATATTTTGGAGAAAACTCACCTTTTCTTTTCAAAATAAAAGAGATTTAGTTATTATTATTCTAAAATCATGAAACTTGGCTTCCAAGCCAAAAAAATCCAAAGAAAACGAATCTGAAATTATCTTTATCCAAATGGTCTTCCTTTTATGAGTTTTATCTCCCGTACATATTTTATTACTATTTATCATATAAAATAATTCAAGATCACATTAACTTATTTAGGGAGTTATTATTTATCTCTTTATCTCTTCCTTGTTTCAAAAGGCTATAGAAAATTCTAGATCAATATTTCACTATAGTGGTAAATTTGCAATTAGGCCCTTATTAAAAACATTTACTGACACTACTACAGAAAATGCTTTTTACAACGGGAGATAGACAACAGTTCTCATGATTGTGTTGTAGTTAGCATACTTATCACAACAATCCCATTTTTGTGTTGTATATTGTATATTTATACAACACAAGTCATTTACAACATGCCAAACCTGTTGTAATATAGGAGGATACTACAACAACTGCTAAAGTGTTGTAATAGGTTGTAGTATCACAACATATTCAAAACCGTTGTAAAAGATATTATTTACACAACATATTTTGACCCGTTGTAATAGTCACATGTTGTAATAGACCATCATTACACAACGCAGACTCACCCGTTGTAGTATGTATTAATTATACAACAGGCCTTTACATGTTGTATTTGGTACATGTTGTAATAGACCACCATAATACAACATATTAAAACTCGTTGTTATATCCCAACATGAGACAAAAGACTCCCACCTGTTGTTATATATTATAATTACACAACATGTTGTAACCTGTTGTAATATCCACACATAAAACATCGTTGTAATAGACCTCCATTATACAACGTAAACTAAACCATTGTAAGATACTATAATTACACAACATTATATCACCTGTTGTAATAGCTACATATTGTAAAAGACCATAGATTAACAACACATCATATTCACATAATTCTCTGAATTTTTCAATTATAATATTCACATATAATATTCGCTTATATAATATATATATATATATATATATATATATATATATATATTAATTCTATAGTTTTAAACATCACTATATAATTTTGATATTGTATCCATTAATTTTAAATATTTCTATCTGCATTTATATTTCATTAATACATAATATTTATAAATGCAGAAAGAAATAGTTAAAATTAATATATAAAATATTAAAATTATATAGTGATGTTTAAAACTATAGAAATAAAACATATATATATATATTAATTCCACAGTAATTTTAAACATCACTATATAATTTTGGTATTGTATCCATTAATTTTAAATACTTCTATCTGCATTTATATTTCATTAATTCATAATATTTATAAATGCAAATAGAAGTATTTAAAACTAATGGATACAATATTAAAATTATATAGTGATGTTTAAAACTATAGAAATAAAACATATACATATATATATATATTCTATATATATATATATTAATTCTATAGTTTTAAACATCACTCTATAATTTTGATATTTATCCATTAATTTTAAATACTTGTATCTGCATTTATATTTCATTAATACATAATATTTATAAATATAGATAGAAGTATTTAAAATTAATGGATACAATATTATAATTATATAGTGATGTTTAAAACTATAGAAATAAAACATATACATACATATATATATATATATTAATTCTATAGTTTTAAACATCATTATATAATTTTGATATTGTATCCATTAATTTTAAATATTTCTATCTGCATTTATATTTCATTAATACATAATATTTATAATTGTAGATAGAAGTATTGAAAATTAATGGATACAATATTAAAATTATATAGTGATGTTTAAAACTATAGAAATAATATATATATATATATATATATATATTAAATAAATAATTTTAAACATCACTATATAATATAGATATTGTATCCATTAATTTAAATACTTCTATTTGCATTTATATTTCATTAATACATAATATTTATAAATGCAGATAGAAGTATTTAAAATTAATGGATACAGTATTAAAATTATATAGTGATGTTTAAAATTTAATAGTGATGTTTAAAATTATATAATTAATATATATATATATATATGTATATATGTTTTATTTCTATAGTTTTAAACATCACTATATAATTTTAATATTGTATCCATTAATTTTAAATACTTCTATCTGCATTTATATATATATATATATATATTAATTATATAATTTTAAACATCACTATATAATTTAGATATTGTATCCATTAATTTTAAATACTTCTATCTGCATTTATATTTCATTAATACATAATATTTATAAATGCAGGTAGAAGTATTTAAAATTAATGGATAGAATATTAAAATTATATAGTGATGTTTAAAACTATGAAAATAATATATATATATATATTAATTCTCTAGTTTTAAACATCACTATATAATTTTGATATTGTATCCATTAATTTATGAATACTTCTATCCACATTTATATTTCATTAATACATAATATTTATAAATGCACATAGAAGTATTTAAAATTAATGGATACAATATTAAAATTATATAGTGATGTTTAAAAATATATAAATAAAACATATATATATATATATATTAATTATATAATTTTAAACATCACTATATAATTTTGGTATTGTATCCATTAATTTTAAAATACTTCTATCTGCATTTATAATTTTGATATTATGTATATTTCATTAATACATAATATTTATAAATGCAGATAGAAGTATTAAAAATTAATGGATACAATATTAAAATAAAATAGTGATGTTTAAAACTATAGAAATAAAACATATACATATATATACATAATATTTATAAATGCAGATAGAAGTATTTAAAATTAATGGATACAATATTAAAATTATATAGTGATGTTGTTTTAAACTATAAAAATAAAACATATACATATATATATATTAATTCTATAGTTTTAAACATCACTATATAATTTTGATATTGTATCCATTAATTTTAAATACTTCTATCTGCATTTATATTTCATTAATACATAATATTTATAAATGCAGATAGAAGTATTTAAAATTAATGGATACAATATTAAAATTATATAGTGATGTTTAAAACTATAGAAATAAAACATATGTGTACATATATATATATATATATATATATATATATATTAATTCTATAGTTTTAAACATCATTATATCATTTTGATATTGTATGCATTAATTTTAAATACTTCTATCTGCATTTATATTTCATTAATACATAATATTTATAATTGTAGATAGAAGTATTTAAAATTAATGGATACAATATTAAAATTATATAGTGATGTTTAAAACTACAGAAATAAAACATATATATATATATATATATATATATATATATTAAATAAATAATTTTAAACATCACTATATAATTTAGATTTTGGTATCCATTAATTTAAATACTTCTATTTGCATTTATATTTCATTAATACATAATATTTAAAAATGCAGATAGAAGTATTTAAAATTAATGGATACAACATTAAAATTATATAGTTATGTTTAAAATTATATAGTGATGTTTAAAATTATATAATTAATATATATATATATATATATATATATATGTATATATGTTTTATTTCTATAGTTTTAAACATCACTATATAATATTAATATTGTGTCCATTAATTTTAAATACTTCTATCAGCATATATATATATATATTAATTATATAATTTTAAACATCACTATATAATTTAGATATTGTATCCATTAATTTTAAATACTTCTATCTGCATTTATATTTCTTTAATACATAATATTTATAAATGCAGATAGAAGTATTTAAAATTAATGGATACAATATTAAAATTATATAGTGATGTTTAAAACAATGAAAATAATATATATATATATATATATATATATATATATATATATATATATATATATATATTAATTCTATAGTTTTAAACATCACTATATAATTTTGATATTGTATCCATTAATTTTAAATACTTCTATCCGCATTTATATTTCATTAATACATAATATTTATAAATGCAGATAGAAGTATTTAAAATTAATGGATACAATATTAAAATTATATAGTGATGTTTAAAACTATATAAATAAAACATATACATATATATATATATATATATATATATATATATATATATATATATATATTAATTCTATAGTTTTAAACATCACTATATAATTTTGATATTGTATCCATTAATTTTAAATACTTCTATCTGCATTTATATTTCATTAATACATAATATTTATAAATGCAGATAGAAGTATTTAAAATTAAAGGATACAATATTAAAATTATATAGGGATATTTAAAACTATAGAAATAAAACATATACATATATATACATACTATTTATAAATGCAGATAGAAGTATTTAAAATTAATGGATACAATATTAATAGAAGTATTTTAAATTAATGGATACATATTTATATATGCAATTTATATGATTCATGTAGGTTAATAATTATTCTGTAATAATATCACATAAGGGTGTTAAATAATTGTTAGTTCTGGGTAAAAAAATGAACCGGCCCAGGTAATCTCAGACCCAATTTTAGATTGGGACCCGGGTTCGACCCTCGGCGAAAATCCCCGGGGTGCAGTTAAGGCCCCATGTTATTGAGCGCGCCGCGGTGCCCCATGTACGCGGCTGGTTCTGGGGTTTACATTGTTTGTGGAAGTCACAAAAGTGGCGCTCGTGCGAAAGGGTTCCTCTTCATAAAAAAAATATATGACACGAGAGGTTAATAATTATACATTGATAAACACTTTCAAGGAAAAAAATTCCCGGGCTTCCCTTTTTCCTCCGCGCGCCTGGTTTCCCCCCAAAAAAAATTTCACGGCCGCACAAACTTTCCAGCCCTTCCACCCCCGCCCGTCTCACACCCTCTCACGGACGGACGACGGACGACGACTCACAACGCCCACCCTTCTCACAACACCGAGCAGCCATCCCAGAGCGCCGCAGCCGTCCCTGAGCGCCGCAGCCGCTGCCCGGACGACAACCCCACGGACGACGACCCCACGGAAATTGTCGTTGCCCTCTGCTCTTCGCCAGACGGACGAAGGCCCTCCCCCCTCACTTCTCCAGAAAGCGCCGCTGCCCCACGGACAGACGACGGACGGACGACGACCCCGTTGCTTTGAGCTCCCTTCAATCCAAGGTAAACTCTTACTTAGCATTATTGTTGGTATCATCATCTTAGAAGTTGGGCAGGTTTCTAGTTTCCGTGTTGTGCTTTATGCTTCCGCCATTGGGACTTAACTTGCCTATGACCTCTGCTCTTTGGCTTGCGTTTATAAAAATTTTTACTTGATCAACTCAGGGTTGATTCTGAGTTCTTAGGGTGCCTGCTCTGTATACTCCTGGTGAAGACTGGTTGTCCAGTTGTGAACCCTTTAAGCCCAAAATTCAGCTTCATTTTTGCCTACAGATCAAATCCCTTGTTAGACCAGAATTAATACTGACTGATTAGTAGGCTATTTTTACTGATTTGATTGTTAGATCAAAGAAACTATTTTATTAAACTTTAAGGCATGGGATGTTTGAATAGAGGACCCATGCTCTGCGTACGAGTTGAATTTTGAAAGCATAAAGCACTTCATCTTTGAATAAAACTACGCTAAGATCATTTGGAAGAGTAGGCTTGCACTAATAATACTTGTCACTTGCTTTGATTTTTGCACTTGGTTGGGCTCGCTGCTCACTAAACTAAATGAAGCTAAGTTGGCCATGATAACAACATGATATCTAGCTTCTTTGCTATTTTTAATAGTAAAATGCTTAGCAATGATAGTGTTTGTCCAATCATCACATCCAATTGGTTAATGGGGCTGAATGTTAGTGATCCAGGAGGCCGATAGAGAGAACCCAGAAGAATGCAGGAAATAAGTTAAGCTGACTTTTTATCTTTTGTATTGACTCGTTCCATATGTGGCTATGGGATTGTGAGTTTCTTTGGTTCATGTATAGGTTGTGGGTTTCTATGGGATTTATTCATATCCTGGTTTATAGAGGAATGATAGTGTAAGAAGCAGCCGTTAAGTTGGAAATTAAATAATTTCTAAGTTCCTTCGGGTGGATACATAAGAGGTATTTAAATAGTCCTCCTTAAGTGATTCTATGGAGGAAAGGATCTTCCTTGATATAATTTGTCATATGCCTATTCATACTAATCTTGTTAGTGTACTTTTATCGTTGATACTAAATAGGGACCACATAGAGAGCTCTCTGAAAGCACCCAATGTGTGACTTTCATTCTATAAGTCATACATGTTCATATTTGAGTTGGGGGACATGCCAGAAATATTTGACAATTCAAAACTTGACACCACGAAAAGTATAGTTGTGCACTAGGAAGCACGGATACAGATGATGATACCAAGAATGTCTCATGTATGATGTTTGCCTTTGGAATAAGACATGTTGATCATACAGGAAGACATTCTTGGTTCAGTTCTAGAAAAACCAAAAACCATTAGTTCATCCATATTTTCAATTATGATCTTAGAAGCTTTTGTGTTTCTACCCAGAAAATCATTGCCAATGACAACATTCATAGACGTTCTCGTAGCTTAGTAACACCATCAAACAGAAAAGAAAGGAGAAAGCAGGGAAATGGGAGGTCCCCCTGCCTAAGGTGAGTTCAATGAACACCTCTACCTAGATCAGCCTTGATAGTCACTGTTCCCCTTAGGTGATACCTGTGGCTGAAGATGAAATGTTCCGTGTTATTCGGACAGGCAAGCGGAAAAGTAAGTTCCTGCACCGAAGTTATTCGAAATGCGTAAAATTAAATCTGTTCCCTCCAAGGTATCTGTAATGTGTGTTTGTTTGTGATTGTTGAAAATTTTGATTCGAAACTAAGGGCCTGCAGTTGGTTGGATACAGTCAAACTCGTTGATTTCCCGTCTTATCTTTTCTTCTGTTAAATATGTTACATTGATTGTAATGGATGGATACTGCTACTATATATGTAACATTTCGTCTCTTTTGCAACTCTTCAATCTTAAATTGTTCACATGATGGGAGCATAAAGCAAAATGTCACCCTACCTTAGCTCTCTACAAACTGCCAACTAAATAGGGACAGACTCCTACAAATATTCTGCCTCATTTTCTTGTAGTCTTGTTCATCCCATTTTGAATCATATTTCTTGTAGGGCTCCCTTTATTGGAGGGTTGTTTGCAACTATGCCTTGTTTGCAACTATGCCTTCCCTACAAGAACTATCCACATATTTGTACTCACCCCTTTTATCATTGTGCAGCAATGGATCGAAAGTGGATGTCTTCAAATCGCTTATCTGAAGAGTATGAAAAAGGAGTGGATGAATTTGTAAGGTGTGCAATTGAACATGCAGGAAACGATACTAGACTTCTTTGTCCTTGCACAAAGTGTGATTTCGGTAAGCGGATTAACAAAGACGCATTGCGTCATCACTTATTTCGAGACGGCATTGATACCACTTACACACGATGGATACATCATGGCGAGAGGGAAGATTTTCATATTGTAGATCAGAGTGAACAATTTGAGGGAGGCGAAGGAGACACATTGCAGGACATGGCTTACAATGTAGAAGAAAAGATACGAGACTGTCCTAAAATGTTTGAAAGGTTAATGACTGACTCTGAAACACCATTATACAATGGTTGTGTCAAGTTCACCAAATTATCTGCTGTTTTAAAGTTATATCACCTGAAGGCGAGCAATGGTTGGTCTGATAAAAGTTTTACGACCTTGCTACATCTCTTGAAAGATATGCTTCCCGAGGATAATGTGCTTCCTCGTCGCACTTACGAGGCAAAGAAAGTTCTTTCATCCATGGGCCTTGATTATGAAAAGATAAATGCATGCTCCAATGATTGCATTTTGTATCGAAACGATCATTCTTTGAAGGACAGTTGTCCAGTCTGTGGAGAACCACGATACAAGAAGGATGGAAGCCCTAGTAAGGTGTTGTGGTATTTACCAATAATACTGAGATTTAGGCGCTTGTTCAATAATGCTGATGATGCGAAGAAGTTGGTTTGGCATGCTGAGGATAGAAAAAGAGATGGTTTTCTTAGACACCCTGCATATTCTCCGCAATGGATGACAATCGATAATATATTTCCAGAATTTGGTGGTAATCCTAGAAACTTAAGACTGGCACTTTCTGCAGATGGAATGAATCCCCATAATTCAGGAAGTCATAGTACATGGCCTGTAATTTTGGTTATATATAATCTTGATCCAGATGTATGCATGAAACGCAAGTATATGCTTTTGACTTTACTGATTTCAGGACCAAAGCAGCCTGGAAACGATATTGACGTTTACTTGGCTCCACTTGTTGAAGATTTAAAGATTCTCTGGGACAAGGGTGTTGAGTTGTATGATGCATACCACAAAGAGAATTTTAATATGAGGGCGATGCTATTTTGTACGATTAATGATTACCCGGCATATGGAAATCTATCTGGGTACAGTATCAAAGGACATCTTGGTTGCCCTATCTGTGAAGACGAGACCTCTTTCTGTCAACTGAAACATGGGAAGAAAACTGTTTATCTCGGCCATCGTAGGTTCTTGCCTAAGGATCATCATTATCGTAGAGTGAAGAAAGCTTTTAATGGAAAAGTAGAACTACGAAGAGCTCCACGACCATTAACCGGACAAGAAATCTTCACTAAGGTGAAACAGTTGAAAGTAAAATTTGGAAAAAAGAATAAATCTCCAATTCTCAAAGGTCTCTACAAGAAGAGGTCTATATTCTTTGATCTTCCTTATTGGAAGTCTTTATATGTGAGGCATTGTTTAGATGTGATGCACATAGAGAAGAACATATGTGATAGTCTGATTGGAACATTACTTAATATCCCATGGAAGACGAAAGATGGCCTCAAGGCAAGATTAGACATGGTTGACATGGGTATTCGAGATAGATTGGCTCCACAAATGAGGGGAAGTCGGACCTACTTGCCCCCAGCATGTTACACACTTTCAAAGTCTGAGAAAGCTGTATTTTGCGGGTTCCTAAAAGGAGTTAAGGTTCCAGAGGGATATTCTTCAAACATGAGTAGATTTGTGGATATGAAAGATTTGAAACTGTTGGGCTTGAAATCACATGATTGCCACATCTTAATGCAACAGTTTTTGCCGTTGGCTATCCGTTCCATTTTGCCTAAGCGGGTTAGAAATGCAATCACTAAACTTTGTATGTTCTTCAATGCTTTATGCTCAAAAGTCATTGACCCTGAGACGTTGGACTCATTGCAAAATCATATCATCATCACTTTGTGTCAGCTTGAGATGTACTTCCCTCCTTCATTCTTTGATGTAATGGTTCATTTGACTGTGCACTTGGTTAGAGAGGTCAAACTATGTGGTCCGGTATTTTTACGTTGGATGTATCCGTTCGAGCGATATATGAAGCTATTAAAGGGGTATGTGAAGAATAGATATCGACCCGAGGGTTGTATGGTGGAAAGCTACATAGTAGAAGAGGCTATTGAATTTTGTGTCCAACATTTATCCAATGTTGAAGCCATTGGTCTTCCTAAATCACGACATGTCAGAAAAATTGATGGACAAGGCAGTACAGGATGCAAGTTTGTACGACTTTCCACTGATGAATTACACACAGCACATGTGTATGTCCTTCGTAATACAACCGAGGTTGAACCATATGTTAAAGAACACATTGATTTTTTACAAACTCGTTACAGATATAAGAATGAGAAGGATATAATGAACTTACACATCCGTTGTTTTGCTGAATGGTTAAAGAATCGTATTAGTGAACAGATTGAGCATTCACCAAATTCTGTTTCAAAGACCTTGAAATGGTTATCTGTGGGGCCTAAATCAACCGTGTTGTCATTTGCTAGTTATTTTATAAATGGATACACTTTCTATACAAAATCTCAAGATGACAAAAGCACGATGCAAAACAGTGGGGTGTCTTTGGTATCCGAAGCTTTGCACATTGCTAGTGCTAAAGACAAAAATCCAGTCTGGTGTGACATGTCCTATTATGGTGTGATCCAAGATATATATGAGTTGGACTACAACACGTTTCGAATTCCTATTTTTCGTTGCAAGTGGGCTGAAAATGATAAGGGTGTACGCACAGAAGATGGATTCATCTTAGTGAACCTAGATAGGGAGGGATGTAAACACGATCCATTTATAATAGCATTACAGGCAAAACAAGTTTTCTATGTGACAGACACAGCTAACAAGGGCTGGTTTGTTGTCTTATCTCACAGAAGAAGGCCCCATGAAGGAGATGATGATGACGATGACATCGTTTTAGAAGAAGAAACTTCTTTGTCTTCAATCATTCCATCTGTGTCTGTAAATGATGATCTTGTTGTTGAAGAAGAAGAGATATGTGCTCGAGAAGATCATAATGACGGGACATTTGTTGATGATGCCAGTGTGCATAAAAATAAAAAACGGCGTACGCATAAGTGAGAGTAAGTAGTGGCATTTTCTTGATGTGCACTAATATCTTTCTGTAATGAATGTAAATATGTCTTAAATTTTGTAAGATTTTATTATGTTGTTTTATATGCAGTTTGCTAATATTTTTTTGTACCAAATTTTGTTGTAGATGTCTTCCAATGAAGACGACTCAATGACCAAAACGATTAGTAGGGGCCGTACCACAATGCCTAAAGTTTCGAGAAAGAGACGTAAAGGACAAAAAATTCAATTGGAATGGAATTCAGAAGGACAACCAATTGGGAAAACCCGAAACATTTTTAGCAGCTATATTGGAGTCGCATCCAGAGAGCGAGTTCCAATCAACATCGATACTTGGAGTGATGTGGGAGAAGGTCTCAAGGACCTTATTTGGGAAGAGATTGAGGTATGTAGACGTTAATATTTTTTGTATATTGTTTGTATGAAAATATTATATTATATTTTATGTGTATGTGATTTTGGTATTTGTAGGGTGTTTTTTTTATTGGATCTGTCAGAAAGCAGTGGGTATTACAAAGAGCCAATGATAGATGGAGGGAATTCAAATCTCGGTTATCAAGAAAATTCATGAGGGACGAAGATGGAAACATATGCAAACACCCACCCAAAGAATATGATTTTATATCTGCAGATCAATGGGAGGATTTTGTCATGAGTAGATTGACCGAAGAATTTAAGGTGATAATATAAACTAGTGTACTTTTGTTTTTTTGCTTGTAAGACATCTAAATATATTTTCATATTTATTGTTCGTAAAAAATAACCAGAGAAGAAGTAAGGCTGGAAGAGAATTATCGTCAAAGAATGAGTATCGGCCTAGAATTTCTCGTAAGGGATATGTTGGCCTAGAGCAAGAAATTGTAAGATTTGATTCATTTTAAAGCGATTTGTGAAATTTCATATAGAGGTATAAAAGTATTGTGGTTTTATCATATTATAAACAGATCAGTGAGAATAGTTTAGATCTGGTTATTTCAAAGATTTCTAGAGCAGAATTATGGAAAAGAGCTAGAATGGACAAAACTGGTGTTGTTACTAGTGACAAGGTCAAGGAAGTGGTGTACAAGATTGTAAGTTTAATTTTTTATCTCGTTGATTTTTCATCACAATATATAGTTTTTATTATTTTTACATATGTATGTTTTATATTTTGCAAGGATGCTCTATCTCAGGAAGTTTCTGAGGGACTCATTAGTGAGAAGGGATGTAATGATGTGTTAACAATGGCATTGGGAAAAAAAGATCACCCAGGACATGCGAGAGCAACCGGACCAGGAATAACAATTACAAAATATTGTCAAAGTGTGGCTCGAACAGATGATCAACCATCCCATATGCTGTTACAAATACAACAGACCATTAAAGCTTTGGCCATGAAGATCAAGTATCTTGAAGGGAAGAATACGAGCAAGGATCTCGACAATGTTGGGGATACAGACCAATACCCTACTTCCAAATCTAATTGTCCACTTGCACAATTCTCACATCTACCTGAGGTAATCAACAAGTATGTTATGTAGTAAATGTTAGAGATAGTCATTTCTCATGTTGACAATATCTATATTTGATTTTTGTAGGGCTATCACAAGTGTATTTTGATGTTGGATAATCCATTACGTTCAGTAGCTGATGGAAGGGTGTATATATCTCATACAAATGAGCCAATTATCCTTCACAATGTGGCATTGGATCCAAAACACAAAAAAGTGATAATTGATACCCCGTTGATGCCTGAAGAAAGTGTGCCAATACCTTTAGATATGGCTGAAGTTTATCAAGTTTGTCAAGGCATAGGCACCTACCTTCCTTGGCCTGCAGAATTGATCAAAATAAATATGAAGGTATATGTGATAACTTGACAGTGTTTTTATTAATTTATTGAAATGAATCATGTATATTAATAAACTATATTTTTTATTTTTATAATCATATGCAAGGAATCCCAAGACTCATTGTCTCAAAGAAAAGTGAGGGAATCAATAAGCACACAAACAGGAAATTCAAAAACTAGAAAAAATTGTGATGAAGTCTCAAGTCCCGTCAAGCCAACATGCAAAAAGCCTCCAACGAAGCTGAAACTGTTGACGGTGTATGTGGAAGATGATGAGAATCGTAACATCTCTCTTCAGATGTCTGAAGATGTAGTAGGTTACACACATGAGCTGATTATCACACCAGAATTGGTTAAAATATGCCATGATAAAGACCAACTAGAAGCCTCGCACATATCAGTGTACATAAAGTAAGTTTCATACGAGTAATATGTGTTTCTATACAAGTTTCTATACAAGTACAAAGACTAATTATGTGTTTCTATACAAGTACAAAGACTGATATGTGTTTTTTTGTAGGCATTTGTTCAACAAAGTGACATCCAGAAATATATTTAATATATTTGGATTTATATGTCCACATTTTATAGATCCGTTATACAATGATAAAGTGGAGACTCGGGCGCAGTACATAGCAGATCAGTTCATTAGAGGGAAGAAACAAAGATTAGAATTGTTCTTTATACCTTATAATGTGGGGTACGCATACATTTTGTCGATTGTCTGTTATTTGTTTACTTTAAATGTTGCTTAAAAATACATTAATCTTAAAATGTAATACTCATGTATGCGTAGGGGACATTGGATACTTTGCGTCTTCGACCCTATGTGGGGTAAGTGCCACTATCTTGATCCGTTACGAGGAAAATTACGTGGGAACGTGGAAAAACTCATGGAGTTGTAAGTACTTCATAAAACAATTTCAATTACATAATACATGTATTGAAAGTTACATATATAGTTACTAATGCATAGAATTCTTGATATGAATTTGAATAGGACTCATAAAGTTTATCAAAAGAAAGATGTGCAATATAGGAAGAATTTGAAATGGGAAATTATCAAGGTAATTTACCATTTTGATCCAGAAAAATATTGCTTTCTGATTCACCAATAGAAGTGTTGTTCTAGTTTCTTCAGATTCTGCTACTTGATTTGATATGGTGTTATTTTTACAAATGCTCTTATTTTTACATATATCGATTACATCTTCTTCGGGTCAATATCATCAAGGGCATCCAAGGGAAATTATTGTTTATCTTGTGATGTTACACCTGATGTACGCAAAATACTTAATAAGTTGAGTACTTACACACTAGAAGGTATATGTATACATGTATTTTCAATATTATTCAATGATGTGGCTGAATCAACCGTAGTAAGGGCCTCCACATGTTCATATTTTCCTTGATCTTTCAGGCAGATTTTAAGTGCTCATGCCCATTGGGAGTAATCAATGGGTCCCTTAAATTTTGATTGGTCATAGTCTTACTTGGGTGAAGGGTGGATCTTTAGAGTATGGACAAGGCAGGTACTTCTTGTCCTTCGAGTCATCCATTTGCAGAGTCTTGATCTCCTTGATGGAGATTGGGAAGCGGGCTTTAGGTGGTTTCTAGAAGACAAACAAGGACAAATGAGCTTCCTAGTTGAGGGCTAATACCTATTGTAGTCAATTATAGAAGGAGAAACCAACGCTACAACTAGTGTTGCAGGCTTTGGGTTCTTGAGGAAGGGGGGATGACATTCATCTGACGCCACTGCAGGCTGGTCTACATCCACACTTGGGACATATAAAGGAAGAAAAATGGTCTGTCAAAATGAATTGCTTGTCTAAGCTGCATGAGGGCGGTGGGAATTAATATTTCTTTGTACCAATACGAGATACATCCAGCAGGGGAATCAACTTCAATGGCGCAGTGCTGTACTCTGACGGGTATGTCTACGTCACCTGTGACTGTTACCCGTCTTCTAGCCTTGAGCCGTACATCATTGGCATATATCCAGAGAATGGATCCTCAAAGATACTCCCTATGCCGGAAAGTATCCCATGGGAGCTTCTTACTCGTGATAAGTTTGAGATCGGTTGGTAATGCATGGAGAGAAGTCTATCTGCCTTATTCACTGGAATCACAAACAGAAAATTTTCTGCATATGGGAGCTTGAAGACCATGCCAACTAGAGGTGGAAAAATTACCCAACTGTGGAGTTGAAGATCGAACAATTGGAACAGAATGAAAGAATGGGGTCTTTCACAGTTGTGAATGGTAAAACACTAGTATACACAACCTATCGGAAAATCTGTGTGTGATCTAGTGTCCAAGTCCACCAATATGTTCCAAGTGTTTATGGGTGAATGTCCCATAATCCACTCATACACAAATACTTTCTTCCCATGTCAGTGATCTGCAATGGAGTGATCACAATCTCTCTTATCCACTCATACACAAATGCTTCCTGCCCATGTCAGTGATCTACAATAGACTGATCACAACCTCTCTATGAATGAGGAAATGTAAGATAAAAATGCAATTGGTAAAGCTATTTTGGGGTGGGGAAAAAAATCAACGTAACAAGTATTTGCCTGTTTTTGTAATGTCAGCACTTGCACCCTTGCATGTTTTCTATATGAAGTCTACCTTTGAAAGCCAAAATAGTGGCCAGAAGTGGGACAAATTTGTCGTTTGTAACCATGAGGTGGCATGATTGTTCCTGAATTACACAGGTGATGGGTGAACAGAATCGTCACATGTTATGAAATGTCTAAATTTGGTTGTCCATTTACTTGATGTTGGCAAACCTCAATTTTATCATATATGTGTAGCACTAGGCCCACATGCATTCAATATATTCTTGCTATAGATAGCACAAAAAAACACAATAAATTTTGGGGTACATGTTATTTTTTAATGTAATGACACATATGACATATTCCTATTGCATTTTATCAATTCCTACAGCATTTCTCTATGCCAATTATACTATCGAATGCCTGTTCTTTTTAGTCCATTTTCTTATGGTTGCTATGCTATTTTGGGTTGAAAACAATGGCAATTGGAGCTGAAAAAATTACCTTACTGTGGAGTTGAAAATCATACTGATTAGTTCTTTCACAGTTGTGAATGGTACAACACTAGTATACACACCTTAACAGAAAATCTGTGTGATCTAGTGTCCAAGTCCACGGATGTGTCCAAAGTACAAATTGTGAATGTCCCATAATCCACACATACACAAATAATTTCTGCCCATGTCAGTGATATGTAATAGACTGATCACAATCTCTCTGTGGATGAGGAAATTGTAAGATTAAAATGCATTTTTTATAGCTATTTTGGCGTTGGAAACAATTCAATGTAAAGGTATATGCCTGAATTGTCCTTGTTTGCACCTGTACCTTGGCATGTTTTCTGTATCAAATACCAAGTCTAACTTTGAAAGCCAAAATAGTTGCGGACAGTGGAAAAAATGTCGTTTGCAACCATGAGGCGGTATGATTGTTCCTTAATTACACACGTGACGGGTGAACATACTCGTTATATATTATGAAAAATCTAACTTTGGTTGTCCATTTATATGATATCAGCAAACCTCAATTTTTCATATTTAGCACTTGACCCGCATTCAATATCGTCTTGCTGCAGATAGCACAGAAAAGCACAATAAATCTTGGGGTACATGTTATTTTATTATGAAATGAAAGATAAAACAAATTCCTATTGCATTGTATCAATTCGTACAACATTCTGTATGCCTATACTATAGCTTTGGATTCATGTTGTTTTTACTGCATCTTGTTAGTCGTTACTATCAAACCCAGATTGAACTTGAACATCAGTCCCCATACCGAAAACTTTTATGGATTGAAAATTTTCAAAACTAGATTTCTTTGGCCGGTCAAAGTCAGTCACTGATTCAAATTTTTGTATAGTCCAAATTGTTTTCATTTTTATTATAAGGGATATCATTATCGTATTTTTACTTCCAATTTAATTTTGTTACATCGTTTATTATCTTTTGTGTTGTGTGTATATTTTAGGTATTTTAATTTTTTTACTGCATATTTATATATATGAGTCTCGGGACACATTATTAATCCATCACAAATGGTGTCGTATTATTCTATGGAGCCCGAAACATATTTTCTTGTAGTATTTTCATGTAGCAAATTACATCTATTACCATACAGATATTAAAAGGGTATATAATGACTTGTATCTATCTCGATTAACAACTAGACTAGTTATTTAGAAAAAGAAATTGAAAGTAACAAGGAGATACTGGTTTGATAATCGTTAAATTATTTCTTGTTGTCCGGTTAAACCAACCTCACCAGCCTATTAATTTAGCAATCCTAAACCCGGTTCTGCAACTATTACACGCCGGTGGTTTGGTTCTATACATGGCAGCATGCTATTTGTTGGAACAGGGATCGGCACAGAAAGAATGAAATAGGGAATCTGGACCCCAAGAGCACAACCCACATGCTACCTCGACAGGCTACTGAGAGATACAATAGCAGTTACTACTAACACACCTTACACTTGTCTACTTAAAACCCAAGAAGGACCTCTCACTCTGTCCAGCAGCTTTAAGCCAGTCACCACAACATCATTCATGAGTTCCTAGATTTCTTTTTGGGTATGATTGATCTTGTAGATGACAAGGTAAGGGATGCACTCCATACCGAGGTTAACAGTAAACTATAACATGGTCAAATCCATTGAAGAGTTGCTAAAGTTGTCACATTATAGGGATCTTATGAACATGCCTAAAAAGAGGGTGACACCCATGCACAAAGCTGCAAAGGAAGAGTACTAAGTGGTAAAGATTCTCTTAAGAGTCCCAACATTTGAACCATAGGGATCCAAAAAAGGAGGAACACCTAATTTTGATTGCATAGATTTCAAGCCTACACGGATGGATCTGCAGTTATATTCATTGTAAGAATTTGTATACATAGTAGAGCTATTTTATTTTCATTCAGATTTTCAAAGTATGTTTATACACAGCAGGCCCTCATGGGCTCATACAAGCTTGTCCTGCAATATAAGGATTCAAGAACTAACTTATAACAGAGCTATCAACCTTGCTAACTAACCAACAATTTAAGTCATACTAGCAGATAATATAAGTAGACTATAAATGCCTAAAGTTCTTTTACATAGGAATGAGGCCATATTAATATATAAACAAGTACAGTACTTAGAATAAAGGCCATCCTAGGAACATAGGTGCCACAGGACAATTAGTGTGCTGGGCACTTAGGACTCCATTCTTGTGGAATAATTTTTGTATGAATTAATGACTTCAAGAGCATAACCCACATGCTACCTCGATATGCTGCTAAGAGATAAGGAGAAGTTACTACTAACACACCCTACAATTATCTACCTAAAACACAAGAAGGACCTCTCACTCTGTCCAGTAGTTTACAACAAGATACATAGTAATAAATAGAGGAATACAAAATAATTAGAAGGACGTATTCAGAAAATAATGGATAAGTACTTACATATTTATTGAGCGTGTTTCTTCCATTATCATCCTCACCAATGGAAACATCAAGAACAATTCCATTCCTAGCAAGTGCTGAAGTCATACGAGAAAGTTGAGATTGGACATTTGCATAGTCTTTCTTCCCTGATCCGATCAATTTCATAGATTGAAACTTCACCCATAGACGCCTGTATAGTCCTGATCTTCAGAACCCATGGAGTTAGAATTGGATATTGGGACAAGTCTTCTGTGATTGCATGAACAACATTCATAATATCAGATTTAACATATATAAGATTCCACCCTTCTTGAAGCGCAAGTTGTAAAGCATAATAAATTGCCACTGTCTCTGCCAACTATACATGAGTTGAAGACAGTTTATGACCCTAGCCCTTTAACAATCTACCAGCATGATTTCTTGTCACCATGGCTACAACACTACGTCCAGAATGCACAGCTGCATGAACATTGAGTTTAATATATCCAATCGGAGGATGGGACCACATAAGATTAGAGGTAGAATGATAATTGGAGTCGAGTTCATCAACTCATCAGGATCCTTCAATCTCGTAAGTGTAGTAGCAGTAGATAAAATTGATCGACAAATGGAGTAAGCGCATTATGGAAGACTTCAAAATACAAATTATTTCTTGAGATCTAGAGATGCCAGCAGGTTGATACGAAAACACAGATTACCTCAGAGGATGTGTTTAGAGCAGAAACTATCCAATTATGCAAATCAAGATTAACAAAATGCTGTACGCAATCCATGATCTTCATTTTAGTCCAAATGGTGTGAGCAATAGGACAGTCCTGGAAAAGATGCAAAGTAGTTTCCTGCGCAGCAGAACATAACTTACAAGAAGGGTCATCAATACAATGTCGTTGCAGTCATCTAAAGTTGGTCAGCAATGCTTCATCACAAATAAGCCACAAGAACATCTTGTATCTAGGAGGTAACTTTGTCTTCCAAAGTTTCATCCAAGGACCTGTTTTGTGTCTGCCTTTTTGTGACATAGTCAATACATAAGCCGGATTTGTTGAGAAGATACCATTGGTCTCGGGTGACCATACCCCATAAATTTCTCCAAAATGTATGCAGAAAAGGTATTGCTTGATAAATTCCTGATCCCAGTGACAGTCAATAGGTGTCATTGAACAAACACATCGATCAAAAAGATCTTTAGGAACAGGTCGAATAAACTTGGGTATAAGAGAAGTTTCATGCTGGACCCAACAGTCAAACCAGACATTTTATTTTGCTGGATGGTGCGTTTGAGGCCCATGTGGGTGATTTTGGACTGGCTAAACTCATGGACTTGCCACACTCCAAGACTATGTCTGCTGTTGCTGGTTCTTATGGTTATATAGCTCCTGGTAAGCACCGATTATTGCTATCTAACTATAACTTAGCAGAACTTGTCATGATTTTCCACTATTCATTAACTGCAGTTTAGTTTTATTTTCTTGGTACTAAATGCTCGTTAACAGATTCCTGCTCTAATAATAGTATGTTCTTATAGTAAATATTGAATGTCTCGATAAAGTATATAAATTGTTTTTCTGCTCTGAAAATTGTTTATCCCATATACCACCTTCTCACGTAAGTATAACCCTCATGGGTTTCTGTTGTGGGGTCAGGTTCAACTTAATTCATGCTGAAGGCTGCCACTATCATATCGTCTCAATCAGCAGATGACTCTATTTTTGTTCCTGGCATGCATCTCAGTGTATGTCACCAGGGCTCCTAATCAGACGGGATCCCCATCCTTAGACAACACCAATACCCTCCATCCTTGAGGCAATCTTTGATGTGTTCTAGGATGCGCTTGCGCTTGATTTTGAGGCCATCTCCCTCTCTTCTTCATTCAATGAACTCTCTCAATTTCATCAAATTGGCTACATTGCAACCTACTTCCAACTTACACAAACATCTCCTGCACTGATTTGTAGAGAGAAGGGGGGGATTATAAGAATATAACTAATTGATAAAAACTTACTCAATATCTATGAAACTGAATTTATAAAAAAAAATAGTATAGGAGAATATAATGTGTAGATGACAGTGCCAGCAAATCCATTTCATGTTGTGTATACAATGTGGAAGTGCAAAAAAGAAAAGTGTAAACGTCAGTGGTAGCACATCTATTTCATTTTCTGTACACAATGTAGAAGTGCAATTTTTTTTAAAAAATGTTGAAGAACCATAGAGCTAAGAGCCACTGTATCAGTAATCCAAGCACCATTGGAATCTTGTTCTTCTATCTTCTTGCCTTTACATAAGCATAAAAAAATTTCGTATTTGTATCCCCACTTCGTAGACACTTAATGTTTTCTTATTATTGATAAACCAAAACACAATAATTACTACTTCTGGAATTTTGATTTACTCTCTTCATAATTGATCAGATCATTTACCAAGTTTCAGTTTACTCTCTTTAATGAAACCATGGTTTTCTCTTATATGCAAATATGTCTCACAATTATTTGGATAACAAATTAATATTTATTTTGTATAGTGTCCAAAGCAGCCGAACAATACAGATTGCGGGTATTATGTGCTGAAGTATATGAAAGACATCTTTGATGCGAGAAATAGAAATATTCCTGAATGTGTAAGCTACTTAATATTATATTCTTTTAGTTTGTTCAAATTTCTAAATAAATTGAAAATATCACAATATGTTGATATATTTGTCATATGATTGCAGTATTATTCGAAGTATATTGGTCGTTGCTTCAACCAAGAAGAAATCGATGAGGTCCGAAACGAGTGGGCGACATGTGTTCTTGAGCACACATAACATTATGTGACATGTGGGGGAGACATTTGTTCTTTACCATAGACCAATGTGTGAAACTTTTTTAGTTAGTTTTCAGTTCGATTCTAGAGTGGATACTCAGTACTTTGTATTATTGAATCGCTGTATGGATGATTTAATATTAATTAAATTTAGTACGAGTTTCTGTCAAGGTTTGATGGAAATTTTGTTCAACTATGTGTTTGTTTGTGAAATGAAAAAGTATAATTGCATATTTATTATAATTTATTAATAATATGGTTAATTTGATCAATACAATTGGTTCGATATATGACCTTTCAAACTCTAATCAAAGACAACAGTTAATAATATGTTGTAAAATGTATGATTCTACAACAAACAAAACATGTTGTGTTATCCACACCTATTACAACAGGTTTGTCAGGAAAAAATACACCTATTACAACAGGTGTTTCTAGTGAACTACAACATGCATAACCTGTTGTATAAATTGTGTATATTACAACAGACATACACCATGTTGTCTAATCAATCTTACTACAACGGTTAAATGTATGGAAAGACAACATACTCCAACTGTTGTATAAATATGTATATTACAACAGGTGCACTGCATGTTGTAATAGACCTACCTATTACAACACATGTGTTTAGTGGAAGACAACATGCTTCGACTGTTGTATAATATATATTACAACGGGTGAACCGCATGTTGTAAAAAATACCCCTATTACAACAGGTGTGTTTTGCGAAAGACAACGTCGTTCAACTATTGTATAATATATATTACAACAGGTGCACCACATGTTGTGTAAAATACCCATATTACAACATGCCATTCCTGAAAAGACAACATGTTTTAACTGTTGTATAAAATACATCTATTACAACATGCGATCACATGTTGTGTAAAGCACCCCCCATAAGACCATGCGATCTAATACAACGGTTAATACCTGTTGTAAATGGAGAAAAGGAACTGTTGTAAAAAGCATTTTCTGTAGTAGTGTGAGGTACTTGTGCATAAACCCATATATTGGCATAAATATGTTCATATATTCACTAAACCACTAATAATTCCACAATTTCAAAATCGAGGAAAAAAGGATAGAAAGAATAGGATAAGGGCTAAATTAAGAATATACCCAAATTTTAGTTCATTACAACACTCCACTCCTTAAATGGATTTCATCCCCGAAATCTCAAAAAAAGAGGGAAGGGTAAGTACGTAACGTCTCATCTATAAGCAAACCAAAACTTTCACTAACTCAAACTCCTTGTTCTTCAACTTCTTAACTTGATAGTTCAAAAACATCACATGTAACTCCTTAAAGGCCAAGTTCTCATGGGTCACCAAACGTTCCACTATTAAGATTTATTTTTATTAGATATAACACAAATAAAATTTTAGGCTTACTAGCATCATATTTATTAAGATATCATTCTATTTATTGTGTCCTATTACATTAAATTTGTTGCTAAAAGAATTATATTTCATTATTATGAGTGAAATCCTACATATATCTTATTTATCTCATTAAGAGTTTTAGAACAATTAGAGTTATTAAATTATACCAATATCTATTATTGTTCTAGATTATTATCCTTAATAATTTGGATTTAGACTTCATTATCCTCATATTATCACCTTACTGAATCATAATAGATTATTTTGCATTATACAAGACATTTTATCCAATTTGTTATTAATTCTACAATTCATTCTAATATTGTTACATTAATTATTTATATCTATATTAAACATCTATTCATTATCATATTACCTTTCTTACACATTAATGTCATCATAAATCATTTACTCATGCTTATTTACATCCTATTATTGATTATGAACATTTGTGTGAATCTAATTACTTTCCATTTACATTGAAGTAATTATATGTGTATTAGTGAACAATATGGGACATATTACATATTATGAATTGATTCACATACCAAGTCTTGATTAGGTGATTGATTAGTTATGTATTAGAGAACAAGGTGATATGCATTACATATTGATGACTTGATTAATATATGATTAGGTGATTATATATCATTTATGTGTATCAAAGTATGTTATCAAATTATGACACCTAATGTCATTAATGTATCATTGATATCTGAGTTAGACTATTACAACTTAGGATTCAAGTTAATATGATCATTATATGTCACCTATACTTTCTTAGTATGCATAAAGTCCAAGATTAGGTTACAATTATCTTGCTCATCACATCATTAGGGTTTATTGGCTGATGACATGGTCCACATATGTGTCACTATTAGTATTAATTTGTGAGTTACTCATATTATGTGCTTGAAACACTCATCAGGGTTGATACATGTGAACCATTCATTACATCACTATTATATATTCATTAGTATATAAACAAACACGTTAGGTTATAACCATAACTTGTATGGTCAATTCTAAGAATTCAAGCAGTACTAACCCCTATCATGGAGTTAAGGTTTCTAGAGTCAGAGTAGCTAGATTTCAATATGTTATAGGACTCCATCCCCTTAAAAAGTATTTCTTCCTTGAAAGAAACATATCCATGATCTATCAAGGCACTACTACTATCTTTGCACCCCTTAAACATGTTTGAGATACCAAGTTAAACTAAACTAGAGGTAAAGGGTTAAACTGACTAAACCATGTATAAGATCAATCACTTGATGGCTTGCTAACACCAAACTTCCAAATCTAGGTTCTAGGGATAGACTGCCCAAACATGTGGTTCTATGGGACATAAGGGAACTATATTGCGTATCCATCCTCAAACAAGTCATACAACATAAAAGGCAACATCATCATATTAGGTTCTAAAGATTATCCAACAGATGTCTAAGGCTACTATTGCCTAAAGGTGTGCTATTTCAGACAAGTTGTATCAAGCTGATCCGGGAGTCCTTTAAACCAAGAAAATGGCACAAATGAAAATCTTGCCAACCCCTAAACCCTAGTCACATTTTTCTTTCATCTTATGCCCTAGTAGCTACCTAACATGCTCATCATAAAGGTTAACTAAACATATTTTAATGTGGAATTTGAGTGATACTAAATCAACCTTTAATCATCACAAGAGTAGCATAGATCAATTCTAGGTCAAACATGTCACTTAAAGGGGAACCATGGGATCTGATACCATGTTGTAATGAAGTGGGACCCAGAGGGGATCCAATCCCTACTAAAATTTGAATAATAAAGAATCCATTCCAAACACACTCAGAAGGTATGCTGGACTAGGTGTAAAATATTCAAATATTATATAATAGTATATAAAAGACCAAAGTGTATCAGCAGAACAAAAATGTCATGACTATAATCAATTTTGCAAAAGTACATTATCATCTCTCCATATAGGTTTTACATGAAAGATACAACATAAGGATATAAATAGAGGGAAATCTAAACCATATCAAGTTTGTCTCCGAACATCAACTGCATGAGTTATGTCCATGCTTAAAACCATGTACTCCTTGTCGTAATCCTAGTCTGGTCTTCCATGCTCCTATTGTACAACTTTGATCATGGACCTGGATTGTTGGGATCACCCAACAAGAGGAGGAAACAAGGTATGTGTCAAATAAGGAACAATAACAAAACATAAGAAATAACATGGAAATAATGGCTAAGATTTCATCATAAGATGAATAGATCAAGAGTATGAGGCATAATCAAATAGATGCTTGCCATAAAAAGAAAATAGTAAAAGATTTGCACGCATGACTAATATTGACTACCTTAACTAAGTAGGGTTAAGGCACCTATCGGACCTCGGAATATAGGTGAGGGGAGTGTATAACATTCCTAGTCACCTACAACATTTTTTTAAGGGGGAGAGCAAACACATTTCCCAGGGAAAAATATCACATGGCCTAAATGATGGGTGGTTGTACAAAAGTACCACTATATTAACTAAATAGTCTAATAAAATCAACATGCTAAAGAGAAACAATGGAAAATAGCCTAGAAACCCTTCGAAATGCCACACTCAACAAAAACTCCCTCCCTCAAAGACCCCATCAACCAAAACCCATAGTGTTAACCATCCCCCCTCCGTTCCAACCATGAAGATACCTGACCACCTTGAATATGATATAGCCATGGATCTCCCTGCAAACTCCATGCGCTTACTCAAAGTTTTCTCCCT
Organism: Alisma plantago-aquatica; assembly: GCA_963693085.1. Taxonomy (NCBI): domain Eukaryota; kingdom Viridiplantae; phylum Streptophyta; class Magnoliopsida; order Alismatales; family Alismataceae; genus Alisma; species Alisma plantago-aquatica. Next base: position 428,539,987 of record OY856410.1, on the reverse strand, counting down.
CAGAAGCATTCTTGTTTCATTAGAAAATAACTTGGACAATAATCAAATCAATGTTCTCGACATTACTAGAGCTTTAGCTCTTCTTCTCCCTGGACATACCATTCTCAAACCCAAAATTTTCTCGCCCACCCAACTCATTTATACTGTTCCTGAAGGGACGAAGATAAATCATATCTTCAACCAAGTGCTCACTATCCCTTGTGGCTCCAGCTTTATCATGGCTCGTCTATCCAAATGGTCAACTGATTCTGGTTCTTTCCCGGCCCCTGCAGGTGGCTCAAATTGGGTAGCCATTTCAAATCTTCCTCCACATCTGTGGGAGCTTGATATTTTTAGAGGTATTCCTCATTCTATTGGGGCTACGCTTCAATACGTTAGCCCAGAAATGCTCCATCCCACCCAATACATCAAATCTTATTGCCTCTTCTCCGTCAAAGCCGCCATCTCCCTTCCACCTTCCATCAACATTAGGATTGGAGAATCTATCTATCACCTTAAGCTTGCTGCTGAACACCCCTCTATAAACCACACTACTTTTTCTGACCTTACCTCACACCCTCCTTCCTGGTTCAGCCCAAACAAAGGTAAAAACCCTAGCTCACATTCCAGAGTTCCTCCTGTCAGAAACCAAGTCTGGATTAGGAAACCCACAAACCTTCCTGAAAACACCTATCACCTTCAAAATAAGAAAAGAACCAGATCTCCAGAGCCCCCCCTCCCCACTACCAATATCAAACCGAGAAGTAACACTCGCCCATCTCCTTCTTCTTCTAAGGAAAGTTGGCATTCACGAAACAAAAACAATCAAACTACTGACTTTCAAGACTCATCTATACAAAAAAATGAAAACTCACTGCAGAGTTCGGAACAGGAGAGCCCACTGCAAAAGACAAACACAAGCTACCTTCAAAAGATCTTGCAGCCAGATCAATCCGACATCAAAGGATCCAGCATCATAAACAGGCCAAAGAAAGGTAACACCCCTCCTTGCTCTTTCAGTTATGTTTCCTCTGCGTCTACTCTTTCTACCACTCTATCTCATAAAATAACAACAAATAAAAAGTTTGACACTATAGATGATATAGCTTCTTGGTCTAATACAAAAAGTTTCACATCCTTTGCAAACAAGATAGGCTTCTACTTTGAAAAGAATGATGATGCACAGTATGTTCTTAATAACCTGGAATCCTTCATGGGTTGGTCTAAGAGAAGCTGTTAACAGAAAATTATCTGTGTCAATCTGTTACTGTTTCATCTTTTCCTTCATCATGAAAATCTCAACTTGGAATATTTGTGGTGCAGCTAATTTACAAAGAAAAAAAAATACGATCTCACATATATAAAAACAATATAGATCAAATCTCCATCCAAGAAAAAAAACTTTTCTCACCCCTTTCACCCTCAAAACTATTGGTAGAAATAGAATCACAAACTGGATTCAGATTCCCCCCAAGGGCTTTAAAGGTGGTATTATTGTGGGTTACAATAACCAGACTCTCTTATTGCTAAAATTCTCTATTCTAAACTTTTCGATAACGATTGACTTTAAAAACCTTGCTGATGACTACCTTTGGTCGTTCTTTGGTATATATGGGGAACCAGGTTACGACAAATCCCCCTTCCTTGAGGAGTTAAACATTCTCTTCACAAATTATCATCGGACACCCTGGGTCCTTGGTGGAGATTTTAACCTTGTCACCCAGATTTCTGATAGACACAACTCCAATCCTTCCCCCTCTCCCATGACTGTTGCCGACAAAAAATTTAGCCAGATGCTTACAAACCACTCTCTTATCGATCTTGTTCCCAAGAATGCCTTATTCACGTGGTCAAGAAACCAGTCTTTTGCCCAACTTGACCATTTTATTTGTTCAAACCTTTGGGAAGACAAGCATCCTCTCTCTTCTGTATATATATCCCACCGAACTATTTCTGACCACTTTCCATTAATTCTCGAATCTGCCTCTTGCTCATGGGGATCTCTTCCCTTTAGATTTGAAAATAACTGGCTTTCCTTGGACAACTTTTCCAGATCTTGTCTTGAAACCTGGACGCTTGCTAACCTACAAACTTCAAACATGGGTCTTCACATCTTAAACAATACAAAACACATAAAAAATCATATTAAAAAATGGATGATTCAAAATCCCTCGACCTTAAATGAAACTAAAAAAAACCTCGAAGACCAAATTCTCCTTGTTGAAAAAGACCCATCAGCTGATCCTTCTTTAATCCTTTCAATAAAAGCGGACCTTGAACACATAAATAACAGAATTGATACTAAATGGAGACAAAGGGCCAAGATCACTTGGGCCAAAGAAGGTGACAAAAATACAAAATACTTCCATAAAATATGAAACAAAAAAATTAGAAATAACACTATAACTCACCTTATGATAAATGGAAGACTCTCTTCTCATAAACAATCCATCATAACACATATAAAAAACCATTTCAAAAAAATCTTCAATAATAATCACAACCCATCTGGTCTTAAAAATCTTCAATGGAAGACTATTTGTCAAAATAAAATAAAAACCCCCACGAACTCATTAAACCTTTCACACTAGAGGAATTACAATATGCCATCTCTGATCTCGGCAAAAATAAATCTCCTGGTCCTAATGGCCTAAATGCGGAATTCTACTTGGCAAACTGGAACCATTTCAAACATGACTTTCTAGCTTTTCTTTCCGCCTTCCATGCAAGTCCAAACCCTCATAATATCATCAAATATATCAATAAAACCTTCATCTCTCTGATAAAAAAAATAGTAAACCAGAATTAATCTCACATTTGAGACCTATCAGTCTCATAAACACCTCTTACAAAATCATTGCTAAAACATTGGCAAATAGGATCAAACCTCTCATGGATGACATCATTCCTCTTAACCAATCCGCCTTTCTAAAAAATAGAAGCATCCAAGATGCCTTTTTATGGTAAATGAAACAATCCATCTCTGTCACACACAAAAAAACCCCTCCTTGCCATCAAATTGGACTTCGAAAAAGCATTCAACTTTGTTAACTGGAAATGCCTGCTGCAGACTCTCAAGGGTTTTGATTTTCCTGACAAATGGATCACTTGGATCCATGCATGTATATCTACAAATCACTTCTCCACTATCATTAATGGCGTTCCTTTTGGCTATTTCCATAATTCCAATGGACTTAGACAAGGGGACCCTCTCTCTCCTTACCTTTTCATCATATTAACCACCATTCTCTCTCGCATGATTCATATGGGAAAGCAAAATGGACTCATTTCGGCTCCTGATGTCTGCAAGGAGAACATTATTCAATTCGCTGATGACACCATCATTTTCTCCTCTCCAGATATATCCTCTGTCTAGAATATTTTTAGAATCATATGTATATTCTCTTCTTTCTCTAGGCTGAAAGTAAACATTCAAAAATCCTCCATTTTTGGGGTAAACATTCAACAATCGTCTTTGGAGAACCTAAAAGACTTCCTAAAATGTAGAACATAAGATTTCCCGATCAAATACCCGGGTCTCCCCATCACCCCATATAACATTTCAAATGCTATTTGGAAACCCATAATTTCAAAAATAAACACTAAACTCACCAGCTGGGAAAACAACTTCCTAAATCTCTCGGGGAGGCTCACCCTGCTAAATAGTGTCATCACACATATAACAACCCACTTCTTAAGCTTCATACCCTTACCCTCAAAAACTAAATCCATTCTAGACAAAATCAGAAGAAGTTTCCTTTGGAACAATGTCCAAAAACTTGATAAACCTGGGAAACACTATCATCTAGTTAATTGGAAAATGATTTCAGCTCCTCTTGATCAAGGGGATTGGGGTATTATAAATATTGAAACACACTCTCTCTACCTCATTGCCAAAATCATTGACTGTCTTACCCAAAATAAAAAGAAAATCTGGACAGATCTCATCACTAACAAATACTACCATAACTCACCCTCTTGGCACCAAATCCAGCGGAAATCTGCTTCCCCACTCTGGAAATTCATCAATAAAAATATAAAAACGATTTCACATATCTTAATTACACCTCCCCATTCTCATAAAAACATCTCCTTCTGGTCTGATCCATGGTATGAAAATAGCTCTGTTTTAAATCTCAAAACATCTTGGTCTATTCCAAAAAAACTCCTCAACCTAAAAATTGATAATGCCCTTTCGGTCATCACTAGTAACAGATCAAACTCATTCAAAAGATGTATCCTTTCCCAGGTAAGTCAAAATGAATTCAGAAATCTCTCTAGTTCTTTGGAAAACAACACCTCAAATAACATCACTTGGAAATGGGGGAAAGAGTATTCGGTCAAACTAGCTTACAACTTTCTCTCATTCAGAGGTATCTCCCCATCCTCATCAAAACTTTGGAAAAAAAAATGGCCACAAAAATACAAAACTTTCTTATGGCTTCTTTTACACAATAAACTTCTTACAAGTGAAAACATCACAAAAAAGGGTTTCATTGGACCTTTTAGATGTTCCCTCTGTGAAAAAAATAGTGATTCGGTCAGCCACATCTTCTTTAAATGCACATTCTCTCAAACAATCTTTTCACACTTCATGCGGAATCACCTTCCTGATCTCCAGGAAGTTATTTTTCCCATCCAAATAACACCTTCAAGACATTACAGAAATTTCAAAAGCAATGATCTTGTCATCTCAATCTGCTGGAACCTTTGGAAAGAAAGGAACAATAGAACTTTCAACAACACCAACAAATTGGAAAAATTATTACAACCCAAATAGATGTCGATCTTCACGTCCTTACTAAACTGCAGGAAAAATAGCAGAAGGAAGAATGGATGATTCGGATGAAGGTGAATCTGAAGCAGCTTTTCTCTGTGATCTTAAAGCTATGGTGGACGATGAGGCTGGGGTCAGCTTAGTGCAGCAACTACTGTGATTTCAGTTCTAAATGAAGGGCTATTCAAATCAGGAAAATCTCTAGGATGCAAAAACATTTTTTTTGATAGGAGGTTTGTCTTAAGGGGTTCCTCCCCCCATCTAGCTGAATTATGCCTCCTTACGCTTTTTTTCAGTTTTTTCTTTCTGCTACTGTTTGCTCTTCTTAAACTCTCTATTGGTACTTCACATAAGCAGGTTTTCACTTTCTTGATGTGTTTTTCTTAATTATATAACATTACCTTACCTCAAAAAAAAATATTTGAAACATGGCAGTGGGGTACCAAACCCAAGAAATAGAATATCAATAATGATTTTGAGGCAAATATAGCAAAAGAAATATTAATAGAGAGAATAGGTTTCAAATAATGCCGCATTAGGGAATATAGGGTTTGGTTTGCAAATTTCCCAATTTAGGGTGTAAGGATGAACATACCTCTCTCACTGAGTTCATTTACCAACTTCCACTACTTTTAGATGATCCAAGTTCAACTTTACCTATTTCAATTTATTAACATGTATTAGAGCACAAAATGCACCTTAATGTAGAGAAGCCCTAATTTTATACCTTTTTAGCAAAACTCGGATTTAGACTCTTAAAACCTCAACAACTGACTTATTAGGTACTCAAGATCAAGAAAACATATTTTTAGGTTAATTTTAGAGTTAATATGATTAAGTTGTAGTCTTTTTGGATTTTATGGATTAAATTCCTTTTCCAAAAGTCATTCTTTGATAAATCTTGAAATCAGACATCAAAACTAATTTTATTAGATAGAGGTTAATTTTCCAATTCCAAAACATATTTATTTGTTAATTTTAGATAAGTGGATTAAAAGTTATGATTTTTATAAAATTATCTAATCAGAAAATTAGATAAATCCACGTAGGCAAAGAAGGGACCGAAAGAGGGAAGGAAATGCCAGGCCCACATGACTTGGCCCAATCATAGGCAACTAGGTCACGAGTTATCACTCACGAGGCTTCAGTCAGACGAGAAACAATATAGGTGAAAAAGACATCTTTGCCTTCAAGTGTGAAAGCGAAGAAAATAATACAAGAGAGGAATAGAACTAGTAAATCACAGAGGGAATTCATCCCTTTCCTCCGCCAAGCCATGAACATCGGGAAACAAGCTACTGCTCACGCATGGATTTGGGTGAATCCACATTCATTGATGATTTGAGAAAGAGAGAACAAAGAAAGGAGGATAAGAGTATCACAAGCATGCTGATGCAAGCAATTGAATCAAGTCGACGACGAGATGAGGAATAACTCACCTCAATCTCTAGATCAAAACTCAATCACCGACAACTAAACACATGAGCAAGAATGTAGTAGATCAAAGAGGAACACGTTGTATGGGACAACCAAGGCTTGGGTACCTTTATTTATAGGCGGGGGTTTATGTTAGGGAATAAGTGTAGGGTGATCAGGTTCCTTGTTGCCCAAGAATTAGGAGTTTTTCAAATATTCATCAAAAGAACGCAAATAAGGTATGGGTAGGTACATAATCTTAAATGGAACACAATGGGGAAGAAATCATGTGAAAAGATGGAGAATCGAGCGAGGTATTCATGTTTAAAAATAGAACAAAATCAACTTTGTTTCCCAAACGGGCTTGATCAAGAAGACAACTCGTCTATTGTGTGATTAGGATCATACAACTCAGATTGAGCACACATCCATATTAATGCATGACATTAATATACATTCCAAATCTTATTCGGACAAAATCATTTTATTTAATAATTTAACTTTTTCTCTCTCCTTAATTGAAGGTGCAACTGAATTCCAAATTTAATGAAATTTGACACCTAGCCCATTTAGGACATGTAGAATCCGATTGGAATTAGTTTTTGGTTTTGGAGACTCTATGTATTTTATTTATTTCTTTTAATGTAAATTATATTTTCTCTTTCTTATCACATTAGATACATCTACAAACCACCAATTATTGTGAAACTTCATCCTTAAGCAAACTTAAACATATGAAAATGAATTAGCCATTAATTTTATCCTTTGAGATTGTTTATCACATTATTTAACATTTTAGGCTTTATTTACACTTTCTCTCCCCTAATCTGCACATGTATATTAAATATTACCCAAATTACATGAAAATTACCCAAAGGCTAATTTATGGAGTAGATTATGAATTTAGATTTATTTTGTCTTTTAGCGTCATTTAATGACCTATTTCATATTTTGTAGAAAAGTCGCCTTTTCTTTTCAAAATTAAAGAGATATACTATTCTAAAATTATGAAACTTGGCCTCCAAGACGAACCAAAACCAAAGAAAATGATTCTAAAATTTTGTTTATTCAGTTAGTCTTCCTTTTATGAATTTTATCTTCCTTACATATTTTATCACTATTTCTCATATCTGATAATTCAAGACCACATTATCTTGTTTAGGGAGTTATTGTTTATCTCTTAATCTCTTCCTAGTTTCAAAAGTCTATAGACAATTCTAGATCAATATTATGTTATCATTATCTCACTTTATAGGTAAATGTGCAAATAGTCCCTTATTAAAAATATTGACTGAGTTATTTGTGAATAAACCCATATGTTGGTATAAATATTGTTCAAATATTCACAAAACCACTAATAATTATACAATTTCAACATCAAGGACAAAAAAGGATAAGAAGGATAGGAAAATCTTAGGAAAAGGGTCCCATATTTGAGTTCATTACACAAATACATTAAAAATGTAGGTCAAACTCTAAATTTCTAGAAATCCACTGAGGTTCTATCTATTGAATCAATTTCTTCCTTCTCTTAACTCAGAAACCCTAGAAATGAATAATAGGAGATGAAAAGAGAGAAAAGGGGGTGATTTGATATCAGTTCAAATCAAATCAATAGAGGAATAAGATCTTGACATAGATAAGAGTCACCATACAAGACTATGTAAAGAAGTTAAACTTACTTGATTTCATCATTTCTTGGAAGGTGAAACCCTAGATCATCAATTCCACCACTTTCTGCTCTCAAATCCTAACTCCCCATCTCACTTTAACATTTCTTTTTTGTGAAATGGTTCACAAAATATAAGATCTTCTTGGGTTCTAGGTTACATATAAAGTTAAATTAAGGTGTTTGGGTCAATTGCAAATTGACCCTCCTTTACACTTTCTACTAATTCAATAGTATTTTTTGACATAAACAAATGTTACTGAAGATCATTTGCTTAATAGGTTAAACATCCTCTAACAATTAAAAAAAATTAGCATGTTGTGTGAGATAGAATTTTGGAACTAAAAATAAAATTTCAAATCATTTAGAATTACCAGTAAATAAATACAAATCAAATACTACACTCCTATACTAAAGTCTGTAGCATGGTTGGTCGAGTTGTTACTAATAACAAATGTGGCCGACACCACACTCTGTAAAACTTAAACATCATCCAAAATCTATGCAAATTTAGGATTATATCTAACATGGAGTTTGCCAATAGTAGTTAAAATTTTAGATCAATTGCAAATAAGACTAAAAAGATCAGATTCAAATATCATATGACTATATTTTAGCCTAAACATATGGTTGGCTGAGTTTGTTTTGGGGAAAATCGGCTGATGAACAAGTAAGAAAATTACTCAAAAATTTTGGTATTTTTCAAAAACACTTATCATTGAGTTATCAAAAATATATCCAAATTACAATTAAAGTAAAATTAAATATAGAATACTAAAGATCATTTACTATATCATCGTATTTATCAAATTTTGTATTCATATGCTACTAAAATCTGAAATTTTGTTGATTAGGGTTTTCAATTCTCAAACCCTAATTATTAAAAATAAAATTGTATCAGAATTTCTTATTAGGTTTAAGGAATCAAATATTATTATGTCATTGTTGATCATGATTTAAACCATGATCAATCTGATTAAGTATGCAACTATTCATGTAAACCCTTATTAGATGGCTAATCCAAAAATGGGTCATTACCATTTATACGAGGAAAGTGGAGAGGTGAGCATGAAGGAAAACCTCCATTAGGGTTTCTTCATATGATATGGACATAGGCAACACATACCCAATAGATGCATTGATTTGAATTAATAAATAATATTGCATCAAGCATAATTAAAACGGTAAGACACAAGTTTTTATAAATTTCTTGACAACTCAAAAGTTAGCATATCTACTTATTAATCAAATTAAGAACCAAAAAAGAAATAGTGCAACACAAAGAATGGAGGTCACATGTGATTGACTACAACACGTTGTGAAATGAGTTTTGATAATGATGGCATTGTGCTATAGTAGAAACTAGATGAAGTAGATCAAAACAAATAGATACTACATTAATTTGGTTTGTTTATGTACTTGTTAAAGGTTTTTTTTTACAAGATTACATGAAAATGGATACAATTAGATTTTTATTTTCAGTATTAAACAATAGGCAAATAAATTTATATCCACTTTCGACACTTGCATCATATTAGCATTGGCGGTAGGAGGGTGGGGCACATTGGGGCAAGTGCGATCACTCAAATCCAAAATTTTATATAAATTGTAGTAGTAGATGTCATATATCAAATCTATAAAATTTGTATAATAGTAAAAATTAAACATTTACTAGACCATACTTTGAAATACTGAGTCAAAAAGGCAATACTATTACAACCAATCCATTCAACATGTATTAATTTGTAGAAATTTAAATTTGGTTGACAAAATAGTTGTTTCTATAATCAAGAAATGTACATGACAAAGTACATTCAATGTATATTTTTCTCTAATATAGTCTTAAAAAAATTTACCCAAAAATGGTAATATAAAAATCACTTTGTCAAGATAAAATATAAAAAATTAACTTGTGTTAATTTGAGCACCCATGACTATTAAATTTAATCAAAATATGTGTGATGAAGTCGATTAAAAACATATTTTCACTATATACACACATGCAAAAGTGAACGCAAAAAATTCACAATGATGATATACTAGATTTGTAATAAAATAAATGTAGTATGATTTGGGATTAATAGAATGGGTGACAAATATGATTAAGATTTTAATAAGAAAATGTTCAAATATACAGTTCAACTCTAGATCTAGATAAATATGACTTTTGGATTTTATTTTATATGAATCATCATAACCTATAAATTCTTGTAGTCCTAGATCTAGATAAATATGATGCTTTTTACATCGAGATCATGTGGAAATATTTATTGGTGGTAAGTGATCATTAGTATTTCAACCAATCATTATTGTTCAAGTTGAAAAATGATGACCAAGAAGCAGTATTGAGGTTTTAATCAATTAAATGAGCAATGTAAATTCTTGTATATTCTTTTTAGCTATTTCAATTTGTATCATTATCATCACTATATTATAAAAGATGTAGCATCTATCATAGGCTAAACATATTAGTGATTGATATATTTGTTTATTCTTATTACATTAATGTATATTAATATATATGAACTCATTTTAAATTTAAGATGTTTTTTTGGTGAATCTATTATTCATTTTCGTTGGCTAAATCAGTATAAATTTAAGACAATGATACACAGAAAACATATTCTCATACCTTATACAAATATGGGTCAACATTTGTTTCTTTACCAAATATTATTATTTCCCGGCGTCTAACAACAACCAATACATGTTAATATCAGTAGCAATGGTGATGTTAACTTACCATAAAAAAGGAGTAGAATAAAAATAAACCTAGAGGAGATTGAAATTGATTTCTAGATACAATAAACAAAACAAATGAAATCCAAAGATTTTATCTGCAAAAAGGGCCATGTCAACCATATAATCATGAGTTTTCTAAAAAAATGATTGATAGTAAATGGTAAAGATTTACAAAGCATGATTTTCTAAAATTCTAACAAAGTGCAATTTTTTAATTTCTCAACATAGAAAGAGTATAATATTTCTCAGAATATTGTATGTTGTCAATGTTAGTTATCTTATTAAACAAGAAAGTGAGAGAATGCGATTATATTTTTCATTATGAAATGTATTATTATATGCAAATATTACACTTGTATAGATATCACCTTTAGCGTCAATTAAATATGACTTTAGAAGTCAGTTTCCAAGCGACACCCAAGTGGGTGACACAAAAGGTAGACGCCTTGAGCGCCAATTTCATAACTGACGACACAAAACCGTCTCCAGATTGCAAACACAAAAAACGCGCCAGTAGGGGGACCATAGGCGTCGGTTATGAACTCATAACCGACGCCACATCCCATCCTGAAAAAAAGTTGGCCCCAGGTTAGACCATAGGTGTCGGTTATCGATAAAAAACTGATTCCTTTGACCTAAAATTATTGACGGTTTTTAAGTTAACCAAATAGTAACTGACACCATTAGGGATAAAGACATTGATTAGCTATTAATAACCAACGAGTTAAGTTTTTGTCGTCAGTTTCTTTTATTAACCGATGACTATGTTTTGATTTTTTTTCTTATCAGCTTGCATGCCTACTGTCTGGCTAGTCAGTAGGATACATAACCTACAGTTCAGTTTTGAACTGTAGGTTTACAATATACATTGATTTCAGCCAACAACATGCCAAAAACTTGCAAAATTAACAAAGATGGACAACATTGTATATATATATTATTTTTTTTATGGAGATTCATTCATCCCAACATTGTATATATATATATATATATTATTTTTTTTAATGGTGATTCATTCATCCCATCACCTGGGTTCGAACTCATGACATCTCTATCTTACATCATTACTTTTACCATTAGGGTACCACTTCATTGGCATTGTATATATATATATATATTATGATTCATTACACACATGTAGAAACCTGTAGTTTTCATTCCTCCATTTCATATTTACACATAGGTAGCAACCTACCGTTCCATTCATTTCATCTCTCTTCACATTCAGACACATGTAGAAACATTCATGTATTCATCTTCACATTCACACATATGTATAGATAAGACAATTCAAAAAAAATCATTCGGACATGTATATATAAGTGTGTCTTTCAAAGTTTAACATGTCATCAAATACAAAAATAATTATGACTACAAATTTAGAAATAACATTTTTTATCATTTATCATCATCGTCATCATCTCCATCAATATTCCAATGATAATAAAAAATTCCCACTACTTGTAAGACTTTTGCCCATTGTTCTATTACATCATCTAATTCTTCCATGTATAGGGAGTATGTACATCTAATAACTTTTCACCTATAGTGAAGTCACTACTTTTAAACACCTACAAAGAGAATTACATATATATAAAATTAATAATATATAATAAGATTGATATATTTCATATTATCTAATCAGACTATATATAATACATGTTGTATGGTATCGATTTCCATTGTAACATGTTTGATAATTAGGTCCATATATCACATCACACAATATGCACATGCCCAATTTTTGTTTTGCATAGCACATTATAAATTGAAACATACAAAATGTTAACAAATACAAACAATCATAGTTCACATAAATAATATATACATTGGATTCAGGAAATTACTTTCACATTCTCCCAAAGTAATGGTTTTTTTTGTCTTGGACATGTTTCCTCTAGCTTTTTTGAACACTCTTAAAGACGTACATGTTAATGTAACAAATTAAATTGTATTATTAAATAATAACATAACCATAGATGTTAACGAATATAAAATATGAAATATTCTCATGTGAATAAAGGCCTTTTCATAGGATGTCCATATAATGAGTCTAATTCCTTCCCCGAAGGATCTAGATAATAAATAGTCCACGTCTTGGAGACAATAACCAATAACTCCCAAGGCTTAGTACTAGAGGTAAGAAAGTGAAAAAATAATAACTCAAAATCGACAATAAAATGTAATTTTCTTAAGTCCAAATTATAAGAAAAGTAAACATACTCAACATTGAATTGAGCTAATATCACCATCTTCTTTTTTTTACCAAAATATTTAAAAGCAATAGAGAAGTATGAGGTAACTGATGAAGGATCTTTATCTACGCGGCTGATCAAAGATGGAATTAGAAATCACACATGGGGAAATCAAAAATCTTTACAGATCGTGTGTAAGTGGTTGCAAAACATGTATTACGTATACATTAATATATAAGAAACTATATCACCGTATATAAAACAAGGTATATGGATATATAAACAAGATCTCACCATATCCATAGCTCTATCATAGATGTGTTCAACCAATTATAACGAAACAACTCCAAAATATCTTGTATAAATAGATTGTTATCGTATGATTCGCCTACAACATCCACCGGAATAGAAACATTTATAGGACAATTTGGGTTATGTTCGCATTTCCATACTGCCATACCCTTATAATTAGGACCTAACAAGTCGTATAGGTCCCTTGGAAGCCAACTAGGTATTTCAAGAGGAGGTGGAGGTGGAGGCCCAGCTGTAGCGGTTTCTTTCCTTTGACCTATATATATAATTTTAGATCAATTGACTAGCTCATATATACACGCTAACAAATTAAATAATTTAAATTTACCATACAATATCAGTATAGAAGTCATCCATTTTGGGCCATAATATTACTATGCCTTCTGCTTCAGTAAGCATTTCAGAATATGGGTGGGCATATGTCAATGGATGATTCCTCCATGGTGGAGTACAAGTCTCGGGTTCACATGAACCACACCATCTGGTACTGGAATGCCATGAAACATGTCCCCTGGAAGGGGTGGGTAAGCCTCGACCTCTCCAATAATAAATTCTTTGCTTTTTAGACGACATGGCTTCAACCCTTACAAATTTACGTAAAGTATGTTATATACATATATACATAAACATATCATCTTGAGAAGACTAGCTACTATGTCATAAAAATACTTACAGCAGACGTGCTAGGTGGTGGGTCTACAAGATTACTCCCAACCACCTCTACAGTAGGAGAAGAGCAACATGCCACTGGTATTGTCTTAGTGTAAGTTTGAGATGCCTGCCACTTGCTCATTGCTTCATGGAGTCTTTTATCAAGTGCTTCCTTGACTCTCCTATCAATTAACTCATCTACCTATACATGGACAAAGGAAACACTATCTTTTGATTATTTAATTCCCTTTTGCAATAATATTCTACAAAAAGAATAGGTTACCTCATCTTTTGAAAATCCCATTTTTGGGACATGTTTGCACAGTGATGGCCCAAAGAATGCTTTTATTCCCACAGTTGCACCTGTACCCCTAACACATCCAAGATGCTCTGAGTTACCAAGAGCAACTGTCAATTCATCCCTTATGTCCTTAGGGATGAACTTGCCTTGCTTCCTCTGCTAGTGAAGCTCCCGCTAATCGCCATCAATAGAAATTGGAAAGTAAACATAATAATCAATATTGATTGCTCTGAGAGTTAAATTTTACCATTTTTGCAGTCGCCTCAGCAGTTGCGGGTTTGGTTATATCTCCTTTCTTGTTTTTCCTCCTAGCTATCGACACAACATGGTGAGGCAGAGGTGCAGAAGTAACAGTAGAGTACTCCCCAGTCTATTGAGTAGTAGTAGACTCAGGAGCAGCAACATCCTGTAATCTTTGGCGAACGTCTGCATAGCCTTTTGGATCCATCATGTGGTCATGCACATTCAGTGCACGTCTTTCTCTTTGAACATCGTTGATAGCCTTGTTAGTAAGCACATTGATTTGGTTAGTAACACTAAAGGTCAATATTGAATAGGTGAATACAACAAAATGTATATTAATTAAATTTTGAGTGGAGCTTAATACCTTGAATTCATCAGTTTTTCTTTTGGCAACAAACTCCTCCCAGTCATTGGGGTCCAGGTAGTTTCATTGCTTAGTAGATGACTTCTTCCTCTTCTCAACATCTTGTAGGTAATCTCAGGTGAGATTTGTTCTATAGTTCCTTAGGACCCTCCCACAGTGTTGCATCACGTATTTATGATGAAGGCTTTCATCCAGTTCAAATATACTCAGCAAAATTTCATATGTTTAACTAGTATCCTAAAAATTAGTAATCTATAAAATAGAATTGCAAATAATAATAACTCACGCATAGTTCCTTCCATACTAAGTCTTTCTTCCCCTTAGGAACTTTATGCCAAGATTCTAGATTAGGACTACAATGGCTATGAGTAAAACCCCAATATATGAAATAAACGAGTTCCGGTTCACTCCAACTAGATTTCCTACATGATCAAAATCCACAGCCAGTTTGGGTCCATTGCCCCTTTGTTGTAGTAACTTGTTCATCATAGTGTTGCCCCTCACTTTTCAATTTTTTTTGCTGCTCATCAAGTGTCCCAAGTTCTTCAGGGGGTACATCATCAACCTAAAATTTGATAAAAAAAACACATTTACAGGATATAACTTATCAATGGATAGCAATATAGGATATATTTTAAAACTTACATTGTGAGGCACCACATTGATATCCTCACCCTCACGGTAATCATCATCACATTCATCATACTCAAGCTCAGCCATCTGAACGTGTCATTAAAAAATCAAACATTTAACATAATTAGAAGATAATAAGAGATTGTAAAGTTCACATTCAGAAAAATAAATCATATAAAAAAATAAAAACATGCCTCTAATACTGAGATCTTTTATCAATTAACATTGCTTCGGTGTATTCTTCGCGCACATACAAGTCATCATTAGCTTCAATATTTTTTGGTGTTGGAAACCCAACTGAGAATGGACTCGAGTCATCATACTTGTCATAGTACTCTTCTTCATCTATAGGATCTTCAATGAACCATCTTTTACCATGAAAAACAACCGACCATTTATCATTTTCAATATCATTGATATAAAATACTCGTTTCACCTGTGATGCCAATATGAATGGTTCACCCTTCTCGTCAATCTTTTCAAAGTTCACTAATGTGAAACCTATTTCATCCACTATAACTCCTTTGGGGTTATCAACCCAATTACATTTAAAGAGCATAATTCTGAAATCTACGTAGTCAAACTCCCATATGTCTTCAATGACATCGTAATATGACATTTTAGCTTCACATGGACTCTTATCCTTTGCACTCGTAAAAAATAATGAAGACGCTTGAAGGGTGATCCCACTATTTTGGACGACACTCTTATCATCTTGAAACTTTGTGTCATATGAGAACCCATTTACGTCAAACCCTTCATAAGACATAACATTCAATTTTGGTTTAAAGGCGAGGCATTTGATGTTTTCGGCAAGATTATTTGGTGTTTGAGAGAGTTGATGTAAGACTTTATCTTCAAACCACTTATTAAATGTCTTGTTATGCTCTCTATCAAGCCACATTGAATTGGCTTGAGGATATTGTTTCTTGATGACATTGGTATGTTCCTCGATATAAACACTCGCTTCATCGATGTTGTGTAAAATATACAAGTGAGCTTCTTCCAACAACTCATGGCTGATTACTTTCATCTGTGATCCCAAAATTCCTTTGCCAGAATACACCTCAATAATCTTGTCATTAACAGGAGCAGGAGCGTCATTACCACTCAGAAATTCATTGCAAAAATCCATAACCTCTCTCGCCACATAACCCTCAATAATACTCCCTTCAGGCCGATAACGATTTCGAACATAACCTTTAAAAATACTCATGTATCATTCAAAAGGATACATCCAGTATAAGAAAAATGATCCCAACATTTTCACTTTCCTAGTCAAGTGGACAACAAGATGTACTATGATATCAAAGAACAAGGGAGGAAAATACATCTCAAGATGACATAGGGTAACAACCACTTCTCTTTGCAACTTATCGAGAGTCTCAGGATCAATAACTTTTCTGCATAGACTGTTAAAAAAGAAACAAAGTTTGGTGATTGCAAACCTTACATGCTTCGACAGTATAGATCAAATTGCCACATGCAATATTTGTTACATTAGAGTGTGACAGTCATGAGATTTAAGACTTATCAACTTCAGATCTTTCATTGATACCAGTCTACGAATGTTGGATGAGTAACCCTATAGCACCTTAACATGTACAAAGCAATCACACAAGGCTTTCTTCTCCTTTCTAGACAACATGTAACAAGCAGGAGGTAAGTATGTTCTTCGGTCGCTACTAACTACTTCTGTTTATTTTATCCTTATTCCCATTTCACGTAGGTCCATTCTGGATTTTGTCCCATCTTTAGTCTTACCTAGTATGTTCAACAGAGTATCGATGATACTATCAAAGACATTTTTCTCAACGTGCATGAGATCAATACAATGCCTGACTGCCAAAAGAACTCCAATAAGGAAGATCTCAAAATATTGACTTCTTCTTGAATAAAGATTTGTCACTCTGTGTGGCCATGGTACATTGTCATCTCATACCAAATTTATTGACAAAGTCTTTTACTCTTTCATAAACAACCTCCCTTGGTATAGGTTTAGGTGCACTTTGTTCCTCATTCTGTCCATTGAACGCTTTGCGCAACCTACGGTACGGAAG
This sequence comes from Alisma plantago-aquatica, assembly GCA_963693085.1. Classification (NCBI taxonomy): domain Eukaryota; kingdom Viridiplantae; phylum Streptophyta; class Magnoliopsida; order Alismatales; family Alismataceae; genus Alisma; species Alisma plantago-aquatica. The sequence continues at coordinate 428,522,645 of OY856410.1, read as the reverse complement.
GAATTTTAGATGAAACCTTCAATGACCAAGATATACAATCTTGTCACCATGTTTTAGTCATATTGAGTCTGTGTTCTCTTCACATATAGGACACTCTTTAGATCCTTTGACACTATATCCATACAAATTCCCATATGCTAGAAAGTCATTAACATTGCAAAACAACATAGCATGCAAACGAAATGTCTCTCTTCGTGAAGCATCATAGGTCATCACACCTTCACCCCAGAGTTTCTTTGAGTCATCAATCAGAGGTTCAAGATAAACGTCGATATAATTTCCAGATTGTTTAGGGCCCGATATCAACAACGACAGCATAACGTACTTATTTTTCATACACAACCAGGGAGGAAGATTGTATATAACAAGCATAACAAGCCAAGTGCTATGTTGGATACTCAACGCCCCGTATGGATTCATCCCATCTTTACAAATCCCAAGTCTTAGATTCCTGACTACTTCACCAAGTTTAGGGTACAATAAATCAATCTTCTTCCACTGTGGGGAATTAAACGCATGTCGTAGGATCCCATCATTATTTTTCTTAACATCTGCATGCCACCGCAAATTCTTCACATCTATTGGATTGGAAAACAAGCATTGAAACTGTGATATTATAGGTAGATACCATATCACCTTGGCAGGAGAACCAGTTTTGGACACCCCCAAAGTCATCATTTTATATCTTGACGCACCATATTTTGGACAATCTTTCAAATCCACATAGTCCTTTTGAAATAATACACAGTCATTTGGGCATGGTGTATCTTCTTGGCCTCCATTCCCATTGGGCACAATAATTTCTTTAACTGGTATGTTGCGATTGATAGCTCATTTCCTTTAGTAAGAATTTCTTTCAACAAAGACAAAAATGACGTGAAGCTTTTGTCACTCCGTCTATTGATAACTTTTAGCTTATACAATCTCAACACAATACTAAGCTTGTTAAACTTAGAACAACCTGTATATAACGATCTCTCAGCATCATGCATAATGTTTCTAAACATGGGAGGTGGATCGGTCGGCTCTACCTCACAACTATTCAGCATCGCATCAACGATGTCTACTAGAACTGGTTCCTTCACATCTACTTTATCAGAGGCAATTTCTTCTTCCACACAAGCACTGCTATCGACATCCATTGGTTTCAGGTTTGGAATCTCTCCATGCCAGTGCTATTCTGTACAGCCTTGTACAATCTCATTGCACATGGCATGACTTTTGATTTCGTCACCAGTGTTAACTTTCAAGTAGTTACTGCAATGCCTACATGGACAGTATAACCTATCTCAATGTTGTTTCCTATGGTCCTCGACAAATCTAATAAACTGATCAAGACCAGAAATAAACCCTGGGGTACAATGATTTGGAATGGACATCCATGATCTATCCATTCTATGATCAAAGAGAAAACAAATATATATTAGGGTTTAGGATTAAAAGATTAGGGTTTAGGTTTAAAAGATTAGGGTTTATGGTTAAAAGTTTAGAGTTTAGGGTCTTATATTTAATAAATGTGTACCACCTATCCCATTCTTAATCACCTAATCTCACTAGTAAGTGTATAATGCGTATTCAATTTTCAATAAATTTCGATAGCATTTTCCCGCAGTTTTCCAAGTACATCGATGTACATGGATAAATACCCGCCGACATATGTACTTAGAGAACAAATGAGGAGGGGTTGACGAAACATCATGAAAATCAAATACACATTATACACTTACATCCTAAGTGAGATTAAGTGTTCAAGAACAGTCCCAAACCGGAGACTATCCAAGATTTACTACTAATGAGTAAATCTCGGACGGGTTTCTAGGCCAATAAAATACATGTATATATGTTGTCATTCATATAACTACACTCATAGTATCATCGTTCATATCCTAGGTTTTGTGTAACATCATTTAATTTTTCTTTCATTTGGATAAGTTCATTCATTCATCATTAACCCAAATCAATCATTAATAATCAACTACAAAATTTTGAAGAATAATTATATATTGAAACAAGTTAAATCAATCACTAACAAGAGAGAAAGAAAGCAATACCAATTTATTAAATTCATTCATTCATCATTAACCCTAGTTAATCGTTATTAATCAACTACACAAATTTGGATAATAATTATATATTGAACTAAGTTCATTCATTCCTCATTTGACCCTTATTAATCAATATTAATCGACCCTAATTAATCAATAATAATTTTACTGAAAACTCACCGCACTGGTGGAGCAGGATGTGGTGGCGGCGGCCGGAGGTGGAGGTGGTCGCAGTTGTGGCCGGAGGTGGAGGCGGAGATGACTGAAGTTGCGGTGAAGCAGGTGGCGAGTAGTGGTAGGATGGTGGGTTGTGGCTTTGGTTGTTGGCGGAGATGACTGAGCAAGCGAGCGGTAGCGGCGATGACTGAAATGGAGCGACGACGGCGGTGACTGAACTGGAGCGGCAGCGTGCTCCTCAACGGTGGTTCATCTCCACAACAACAACGACAACGGCGAGCTCCTCTCCACAGCGGTGGCGGCGAGCCCCTCTCCACAACAGCAACAACGACGACGAGCGGAAACACAGAATCGTGAAACCTAGCTTGAGCCGCAACATAGAATCACGAATGAAACAGGGAAGGGGAAGAGTCTGACTCACGCAGGTGTTATTCAATTAATTAACGACGTCAGTTATTGTGTAAAACCAACGCTTAACACTATCTACAACTTCAAAAAAAAAAATTGTATCAGGACACAGGTTCTTCATCGTTGGTTTCAACATATAAAAACCGACGTCTATCCACATATGCCGACAAAAAAAATTATTCTTGAATTACAATCATAGTTGTCGATTTCTCCCCTAACACTGATGTCGATTAGGCAAATTTGGGAGAAATTTCTTTCACGGGGACAACGCGCAAACACACATCCTCATTGGTTCTTGTGCAACAACCGACGCCAAATAAGGAATGAAAATTTGTCTCGCGAAGGATATTTAGGCGTCAGTTGTTTTTTAAACAACCGACGACATATGGGGGGATAAAATTTTTACGGGGCTTGACGCGGAACATGAGTCGTCGATGTTTCTCCAACCGACGTCGAATTGAAAATTTTGGAGACAAATTTTTTCATAGAAAATTGTATTTCGCATGTGATTTTGGATGTCGATTTTTATTTCGACCAGCCAACGTTAAAGAAAAAGCGATACCCATGTCTTTTGTAAAGCGGTCGGCCTTCACATATAGGTGTTGGTTGTCTTGTTAAACCGACATCGTAGTTTATTAGCGTCGGTGTTTTAGTTTTAACCGACGCCAGCAAATTGACGTTATACGTCATTTCTGTACTAGTGTTATCACTTTGTATGCATTTTAGATATAATTTGACAACCACTATTATTAATAGATTTTGTCATAAATTATAATTAATGATTAATTTTATTGTTAATTGTGTCCCCTTCAAAATCCGACGGGCTCCGCCGCTGCTGATGACAGATAATAGCTTAGAAGGGATACATTACATTAGTTTGAAGACTAGATATTTCATGATCGTTATGGCGACCACAACTTAGTGACGATAAGGCGCACCTATGTCAAAACCAGAAATATACGTATAAGGTAGTGAACGGGTGATGGTTTTACGAGTAACACCTTCTTAACTCTCTCATCACCTCCAGGGTGTTCACATCGTCATGTATGTCAAGGTTGTGGCAGGTATTCAAATACAATGCCGTTTCATTGATTAAGGTTGTGCCAGTTTGTTATGGAATCAGTGTTCACTCGTGTCTCGTGATACCTGCTTCGGCCTTCCATGTGCTGCTGCAAATTAATCTGTAAGTAAGGTCGGCATGGCAATATGATATGCAGCCCATGTGTATCCCACTGCGCAACTTTAGGGGACGTTTGGTTTACAGGAGTCAATTGGATTAGTGAGAATCCTGCAGTTGCTTAATCTAAGTACAACGGTTTACAGGTTTTCATAAGTACGGCAAAACAATAGATTATGTTTGATCTTTCGGACGCGGACCACATTCACAAATCGGGTGCTCACGCAGAAAACGCGGCCGAAGAATTTGTTTGGTAAATTGAGCGTTAATGCCAAATTTCTCTTGAGATGATGAAAATGTTTACAATTATGTATCTGATGTGCTATTTAGTCTTATCATATTCAATGTATATTATGGAAGAAGTTGTAACAAAACAATGAGCTTTTTTGAAAAATAGTTGAGTGTAGTTTAACATGTTGCACCATTTATATGTTAGAGATACAAATGAATTGTATAAATTACTAAAATACATGTAAAATCAAGAAATGAGCCAATCTTACCTATCCTAATCTAGTTTTCAAATATATTATAATATTATGATGGTAACATTTTAATCTGTGTTTATAGTTGATAAGTTTTCCAAAAAATTGAACTTGCATGACAATTTTTTTTGGACGAATTGTAGTGTGGCTGAAATGATGGTTGATCAATATATTGTTTGATCGAGAGATAGCCGTTGCAGTTTATAGCCTAGTTTCTCTATTTTTTGAGATACATTTGACTAAGAATCAATTTGTCAAACTGCACTTTGGAAGACGTGACATCATTTGCAACTTTATTAGTTCATGATTGGTCATTTAAGAAAATTTTCTATTCTCTAGTTGATCACCTAGCTCATCCTTAAGGTTCGTAATCAAGACTAAAGATACCATTGACAACCAAACTACAAATCAAAGCACTCAATATCTTAATAAGACTCTTCAAGTATAAAGTATAAGTCCTATTTTTTATCCAATTAAAAAAGCATTCCCCTCAAAGAGAGTAACCTCACAAAAAATAAATGTCATCAATACATATGAATTCTTCATTTCAAGTGGGGAAAGTAGTACTACTAATCTTAGAGAGTGTCTTGTTGCATCAACACAACAACCTAGGAATGCATAATTTAGGGTTGAGGATGACCCATTTGGACAATTATGATGAGAATGGATGATTTAATGATGGCGTTTAAAAGATTACAAGATTTTTTTAATAGTCTCATTCAATTCTAATCATATTTCAAATTTCAGCCATTCTAAAGTAGGATTAGGAGTTGATAAGATAGATACATTTTTGGTTTTTAGTTATAAGTTTAGAATGTACTAAATTCTAAACTTTAAGGAAGTGAGTGAATCAGGTGAGTGATTAAATCAATTATCACAAGGAAACCTTTAACCTAGATTTTCTTTTTGTCCTACTTTCCATTTTAAACTTGATCAAAATGGAAAGAACTTGAACATTCAATCAATCACTGATTTCAAAGTTGAGATATTATGTTTGATTAGATATAACGAAGATTTGGACAAATAAATATGTTGCAAAGATTTGATCTCAAAGATGTATACGAGATCCTCATGTTAAAATCAAAAGTTGACACAAGTTGGAATACATCTAAAGATTGGTTTCATGCACTTTAATTATGCTTATATGAATAGAATTTATCTTACCAAGTATAAAACAACATGTTATGTAATATTCTATGAATTTCCCATGAGTCATGCATAAGAGACACACATAGTAGTGGATGAAGTCTACAAATATCTTGAAAAATAACAACAAAACCCACATGGTATGATCATATTAATGTATAAGTCATATCCAATGATGTGGTATCACTAACCCCAAGACTTGACATATGAAACAATATAAAATATATTTCAAAATTTTAGTACATTGTGATTGGGTCAGGTATCACTCAAAGTACCATCCTCAATATCCCAATGAATTAAATAAGAAAGAAGAAGAGAAAAAGGATAAAGAGACAAAGGAAATGGGATGTTGTTTATGTATGAAAATGAGAGTCACAATTCCATAATGGAAAATAATCAAAATTTGGTGGAAGGCATGTTTACCCAATGTGAAACGCATAAATAGCTAAAAAAGGAAGCTAGTTTTCTTTTGTTTATTGAAGGAGAATTTCAATTGTAAATTTCTGTAATTTACTAACACGTAATCAATATTTTGGTATAGAAAATAGGAAATGAAACTTTTTTTGTTAGCAAGTTGATTATTGTTGGTTACGCTCCCTTAACCATCTCTAGTTCTCCCTTGGTATTTATCCTTCTTGAAAATTTGGTGAGTAGATTTGCATATTACATGATTGTACTCATAGTGCATATGGCCAGAACATAAAATAAAAATTAATCATATGATAAAACATTTTTTTTGGTCGGCTAAAAATCCTATTGTTGTATTAAACCAAAAACTTTGGGCTTATGTACAAAAAACCCCCCTAAAAACAAAGCCTATATATGATAGCATAACCACGCAGGGAAGCATCATACCAACTAATCCCAGGAGCAAGGACCAGTAAGGACCAAGGAAACCTCCAAGGGACAGATACAAAATGATCATTGTCAAGCTTTAAATACAGCAGAAAGAAAGCATTAACAATAAAACCACCTAGAATGTGCCTCCTTAGATGCTAATCTAAAGATAATCATATCATCATCACAACAACTGTCCTGACGAAGAACACCTCATCTTCAAAGGTCCAAACTCAAGCAGATATCAACAATGGAACTGGTTTCTACCAATAAAGATGAAGCCAGTCACAAGAAAACCAAGGCCCTGGTATTGGCCGACAGATAGATGCAAGAAAGATGAAATCAACATCAAGCCTTTTGGAAGATACTAGCCGGCTGCTCCACCTCCAACTAGCTAACAGTAAGAACACCCAGAAAATGTAGCAGAGGGGTACATCAACGAGCACCGTCCTCAATAACTGAGAATGAACCTGTCCTCTTGAAACTATACTACCAACCAGTAACAAAGCAGCACAGAGAATCTCAAACCAAGAAGGAAGGCAACAAGGTACCAAGAAGGTCAGGTAGAATTGTCGATCCATGGAATCTAATCTGTTCGAACTCTCCTTGGCTTCTTCTTCTTCTTCCTTAGTCTGGGACTTGCACTTATCTCAAAGTCAATCTATTGTTCTAGACCTGGGTCACAAGAGCAGGTGGAATCATCCTCATAGGTATTCACACATGCTTTATGATAATCAAAGGAGATACCAGAATCATGCAGAATCTTGTACATTGTGGAGTTACCTTAAGGCTAGAGAAGGATAATTCCCACTCAAGATCTAATCCCTCCTTTACCACTCCAGGAGATTCACAGTGCATCTCCGGTGCATGCAAGACCATGTTACCAGAGCTGTGACCAGCTTGGAGTCTGTCCTGGATCTCATTACTGCTCTTGCTAGTCCCAGAAGCAATCTGTCGACCAGGTTGAGAACAGTCAGGTTTAGCTGTGTGAATTTGTAGTGACAAAATATTTTTTAAGATATTATTATTCATAATGGATACAAATTTGATAATTAGTATTTACCAATAGAACTTTTGGAATTTGTTCAAAACATGTTGGAAGAAAATAAATGAAGAAAAAGTTCTCTTAGGAGAGTCATGTTTTCCATCTCATATAAATCTTTAAATAAGTTCCATATGATCACATAAATACTTAGCAGAGTTTACTAATGAAACTAGAATGAAAGGGTGGTTAATTGAAATAGTATCAAACTATTTAGTTATAACATGGATATGTGATATCCTAGAAGGGTTTAGAAATGTGGAATAAGTGCATATATAATTTATTTTCTCTATTTTTTTGGTCGGTCAAAACTATTGTTGCCTTTTTTTCATTTTTGGTTTTTGAAAATACAAAAACTTGTTGGCTCTCAAAATGAGAAACCAACTAAAGAGAAAGAATATGTTCTATACATAAGAAAGAAAAATATATGTGAAAACCCTAAGAAACCACCACCATCAAAAGTTAAGCATCAACAGGCCAACCATTGCATTGCTAAAGCCATACTTCTTAAAATGAAAATAGAGAAAAGCCCTCCAAAAAATATAAATGAAACTTTCAACAAGAGCTCTTTAGAGCAACCCACCAACCCAAATGGTCATAAACTGTCCCTAGGGCATAAACTTTGAAACCCCAGAATAGAGACCCTGATGCAGATGAAGGAAAGTAACAACCAAACTTTATTCATCAAAGCATAGAATTTCAGTCAAAGATGCAGATTGAAACCAGGGTTTCTGAAACTCAGAAGAACTACCAACTTTTCCTTGAGTGTGCTCTACCACTCCAAGTAGGATAAGCTCATCCACTCAAAAGACCACTTTAGAATAGAGATCCAAGAAACCAAAAAAAACCCTCATGTAATGAAGAAAAAGTTTACCTCATAAAAAAACACTTTAGAAACCAAAAATGGGTGAGCTCTGCCACTCTAAGAAGGATAAGCTCATCCACTCAAGAAAACACCAGAAACCCATACTACAGAGAACTCTACCACCCCAAAACGGAAATGCACACCCATACATGAGAAGCAAAAACATTTTGAGATAATTTTCTAGCAAACTAGAACCTTCATAGATCCAAACATCCAGAAAACCATCAGAAGCTAAACATCAACATGCCAAGCGTTGCACATCTGAAGTCAAACTTCATAATCTGAAAACAGAGAAAAGCCCTCCAAAAAAGATAACAAAACTTTCAGCAAGAGCTCTTAAGAGCAAACCACCAACCCAAATGCTCATAAACTGTCCCCATGGCATAAACTTTGACACCTCAGAACAAAGACCATGAACTTAACACAAGCAGGAAAGGAACAACCAAAACTTCACTCATCAAAACAAAGCAGTTCATCCAAAGATGCAGATCGAATCATGGTTTCTGAAACTCAACAGAATTGCCAACGTTTCCTTTAGTAAGCTCTGCCACTCCAAGTAGGACAATCTTCCACTCAAAAGACCACTTTAGAAAACAAAGATGGAGCAATCAATCCGAGCTACATCTGTCTCCAGGGCATCAACTTCAGTTATGAGAAGCAAAAACCTCTTGAGATAAAATCTGGCAAACTAGAACTTTCATAGAAGAGATCCAAGCAGCCAGAAAAGCCCTCATGTAATGAAGACAAAGTTAATTTCATCAAAAAACTTTAGGAACCATACATGAGTGAGCTCTGCCACTCCAAGAAGGATAAGCTCATCCACTCAAGCAAACACCAAAAACTCATACTACAGAGAACTCAACCACTCCAAAACCTCTTGAGATAACAACAATGAAACATCATCTAAAAAATAACCAGCAGAACAAGGGATACAACATCCTAAAGGAACAAATCGGTATCCTCATCCACAAAAATCTGATTGAAAAACTGGATCACAGAAATAGAAACTCAACCAGCAAAGAGCACAGGAAAGCCATTCAGGAAACCTGAGACAACGAGAAATAGCAAGCAAGATAGAGTGAATCAGAACATTCACTACAGACTCCCATTTTCATGGAACACTAGAAAGTCCATCATAATCTACTTCCACAGAATGTCCTATGATCAAAAATTGTCATGATGAACCCTAAGATTTCTTTCAACCCAACAGTGGTAATAAATGAGACTACAAAGCATATCAAATTTATGGTTCTTAAAACTACAGAGATTCCTCCAACTCTGAGGCATATAAAAGGAGTCGTTGATGTCACTAGCTTTCAAACACAAGTTACGAGTGAAACCACAATAAAAAAAGTTGTGATTGGTATCCTCATAATTTCTCATCCATAAAAACAAACAAAAGAGAGAGAAACCCCTCTCCTTCTCAGGTAATGAGAAGTAGGCAACTTGTTATGTCGGGCTTTCCACAAATGAATCTTAGCTCTTGTGTGAGTTTTCACTCTCTAAATCCATGAAAAAAAATCATCCTCGACTTTGCTCACTCTGATGCAGTTCCAGATAAACTTGAAGGAATTGTTCTTGGTGTTGTCAAAAGTAATATGATCCTCTTGAACAAAATTAATATTAGCACTATGTACGATGTCAAGAATCAAGATTTGATATCTATTGTTGCATCTAGGTAAAAACCAATCAGAATTACTGATAATCTTTGACACCTTACAATCCCAAGGTAGACTAGACATAGAAATAACACTTTTCCCTGTCAACTCAGAAAGAAACTTGCTCGGAGGAAGCCAAGGGTCTTGCCAAAGAAGAGTCTTAGAACCATCACCAATATGAAACTTAACATGATCTTTCATAATATCTCTAAGTCTTATGATATTATTAAATAACCATGAGAAGTTAGGAGATTCATTGATAGTCCAAAAATATGATTTCCCAAATACTTTTCTAAAATCCACTTAACCCATAGCAGATCTTTTTTGCTTGCAATGTTCCAAGCATTGAAAAGTAAGCAATCTCTTGAGACATCCCTTACTTTCTTCAGACCTAATCCACCTTCCTTTTTTGGCTCAGTAATACAATCCCAACTGACTAAGTGCATATTATTTTTCCCTTCAGAAGCTCCCCAAAGAAATTCTCTACAAATTCTATCAATATGATCAAGAGTAGAGGCCGGAATAGGAAAGGAAAACATCCAGTACATATCTATATTTCTAAGAGTAGAATTAATAAGTTCAAGTCTAGCATCTAAGGACAACACTTTTGCCTTTCAACATTCAAGTTTCTTTTTAATCTTGTCAACCAAGGTATAACAGAGATGTTTCATGAGCTTACTAGTAAAGAGAGGGAGGCCAAGATATTTAAAAGGAAAAGAACTCTCCTTGAATCCAAAATATCCAAAATAGGATCTTTGATAGACCCTTTACTAAAGATAATCGAGCTTTTAGATGGGTTAATTTTCAATCCAGACATATTCCCAAAATCGTCAAGAAGGTTCTTCAGAGCAAGAGCAACACTAGAATTAACTTTAGAAAAAAGCATCAAATCATTTGCAAAAATAAGATGCAAAATAGATAAATTTCTTGAAGCAGTAATAGGAGAAATCTTCCCCTCCTGAACGGCTTACTTGACCATGTTTAAAAGGTCTTGCATAGAAATAACAAAGAGGTACGTGGCAATATGGTCTCCCTGCTTGACATCATTAGAAGGTGAGAAGGAAACTGAGGGTTCACCATTGGTTAAAACCTGATAAGATGTACAGAAGATCTCTTCAATCCATTTAATCTACATCATTAAAAACCCCATCTTGACCATAATAGAGAAAAGAAAAGTCCAATTCACAGAGTCATAAGGCTTAGTTATGTCATCCTGAATGCACATCTTATTAGAAAGATTTGACTTTTTGAAATCACTAAGAATCTCATTGGTGAGTACAAATACCTCTTGATGGTGTGAATGAAGCTCAAGAATGAGATTCATGGAAAATGGCCGAGCCCAATAGTTTGATCTATAGGTATGGATTTTTTTTGTTTATTTCCTATACATGGTGCTAAATGTGATAATCTTGAAATTGATAGTTGCGGTTTGATGTTGTAGGCTCTAATGGATTTGTAGGATGAAAATGAGCTAGTTCTTGATAATGGCTGCTTGTTTATCTGTAATCTACCCTTTGCTGCCATGTAAGAATGAAATCTGGGGGGCTAACTACTATTGAGCTCCCTGATAAGAAAAAGTCATTCCAATCAGCAGAGGTATCTTCCTGTGCTAGATCCCTTCTTTTTTGCGACATTTCTAGTTGCTGGTTTTCCAGTTTATTTGTTATTCTAGATGTTGGTTTCCAGCTGATTTGTTATTCTAGATTCTGGTTTACATCTGATTTGTTATTTCTTTTTCTAAGTCAAGTGGCTATACATCGATCAATTTTTTATTCAGATTTGAATGTTCCAGTTGATGCTTATAATTTCCACTCTTCAGTGACCTTTAGCCAGATAGATCCTGAAGGAAAGTTGGTCATGGGCTTCAGTGTGCTTATCATAGGCACCATAGCATGTATGGCGTTATTTTGATGGTAAAATGAAGTGGTTGATACTTCTTTTTGTTAATGCTCGCTTTGTATTTTGTAGAGGTGCATTATGAAGGGAGGCCATTGAGAAACTTGATTCAGTCCTTTGGTAGGTCTACTTAATCTAGAACGAGAAGGTGCTTGCTGAATGGGCTGCTGAATGGGCTGCTGAATGGGCTGCTGAATCAACTGTCCATTCTATAGACTTGAAGGTGTTCCTGTGCATGCCACCTCACCTCTACAAGCTGAGTTCATGGCTGTGGTCACTGCATCCAATATATGTACACACAACAATATCAAGACGGCCATCATTCTTACTGACTCTAGCTCTTCAGTGAAGCTAGCAAGCCAGACAGTCTGCAACTCACCGAGTCTCCAAAACCTTTGGAGGAAATTCCTTGTCAACAAAGCTAGCCTAGGCATTTTAATGGTTATGTATGTCCCTAGGGACCTCAATAAGGCAGCTGATAAAATTGCAAAAACAACCTTATCCACTCACACTTCCTTTTCTTCTTTCTGTAATAAGCCGGCTTGGCTAGAGTATGAACTAGATGTGAATTTCTCTGCTTTTTGGCATGTTCTAGAGCACAGGTTGAATAAATGATAAGCTCTAGGGTTCCCCAAAAAACAAAGTATGTCATTGGTGTTTTATTCAATATAAGGGGCAAGGTAAAATGTCCTCCCCATGTAATTGTCATTTGTTTATAAATAAAAAATATTCATAATTTCAAAAAATTGAGTTTGGTTGCAATTGGCATTCAATTAGAAAACCTGATAATGAGTTGAAAACTGAATGACTAAAAGCCATGAAAATGTAGTAATACAGATCTAGTAGTCATTAGTGGCTTTTTTTATACGCCATTAAACACAATAAGAACATTTTCATACACCAACATAATCCAAAATAGTGGCATTTGTATAAAAGCCAATTGATGAATAGTGGCTTTTTTATAAATGCCAAATGATGGTTTAGTGGCCTTTATGTGGCATTTATTCGAAGCCACTAAAGACAAACCTTTAGTGGCTTTTACAACTTAAGCAGCTATCTTCCTAGTGGCATTGGCGCTAGAGGCATTTTTTTAAATGTCAACAAATGCCGCTAAACCTGTTTACTGGCTTTTATTTTGTTTTTAGTGGCTTTTCTGAAAGGCCGCTAATGAGTATGTTTGTTGTAGTGGTGGGTCTTATGACACTTGATGTGCATAAGTTAAAAATGTTCAATTTATGGATACTTAGAAAAGTATCAGTTTGTATTGGACTTTGGTTCCAAGATAAAGATATGTGTAACAAGTAATGTCCCAAAATGAAAGAAAAATGAGGATGTGATGAGTTTTTGACACATTTGATAGATATCAAAGTAAGGAATCCTAGTATCTAAGAAGTTTCAGGTGGTATGAGAAAGTGAAAACATAAATTCCTAATTAGATGATTTATGTTGGTTACCCGATATGGCCAACTGTGAAATCAGTCTAGTTACATAAAATAGTATGGACATCACATGTTAGGGGTTTATGCTCCGCATAAACATGACATCAACAAAGATGTATGAGTTGAAGGAACAATAGTAGAATTGTTTTGGAAAAGTTGATCAAGATAAAGATAACTTCCTAGAATATCCCTATTCAGATTGTTGAGGCAGTTTATACATAACATCTAAAGATACCTCTAAGATAAGTTATTAATTGAGAAGTAACCTCACATTATGACAAGAGAATGTACACCTAATGAGATAGTTGGTAAAAGTAGTAAGAAAGATTAATGTTGTATTAGCATATTAGACGGAACAACAGATATATGATAAGACTTGTAGTCACAAGTGGGTGACATAACATAACTCTAGTCTTTCCTTTAACAGTGAAATGCTAATGAGGAGTATGGGAGACTTCCCAGAATCAAGAATCATGTCATATAAAGTTGTAAGTTGAGAAAGGTGACAAATTAGTGAGGTTTGACACTTGAGTTAAATAAGGTATGAATAATATCTGTCTCCCTGTACCTGGGATTTCGGGGACGAAATCCTTGTTAGGGGTTTATAACTTGTAACGACCCTGACCTGGGTTATTAGGTAACCCTATCTGTTTTGGCTAATAAAGTTGATTAGAACTGTAATATAATCCTCTAAGGTTCTTTGTTATCATGTGACACACTTATGTTTCAAGTTTGGTCCGGATTGAATGTTGTTTGAGAAATTTTCCTTTGTTTTGGACCAAAGTGCAATTCACCCAAATTGAGGGGCTATAATGCAAAATGTCACATGTTGAACATGCTTCATGTGTTTCAGCATCATTATATAGAGAATGATGCAAAGTGGTGGCTTGTGGAAAGCCTAAATTCCAAGTTTGAACTTGTTTGAACAATGTTGGAGCATTGTGTGCCAATTTTGGTACAAATTGTAATTTACCCAAAATGCGGCGTTTTTATGAAAATTACCACATCTAGAGTGTTCCTACTTCCTCTATGTATCATTTAGAGGAGAGATAATGAATGAGATACCATGTTTTGATCAATTATGAATGATGATACTCTTGGTGATGAAATGACCAAGAAAAAGGGTTGAATTTGGAAGCTTAACTTGAGTTGTATCAAGTTGAAAAGCTTATATATGAGTGCCTATCGGCCATGGAGCCCAAGGAGGTGTCTCATATCGTTTTGTGAACTATTGGAAAAGTCCATATCGTGCAAAGCACCTAAAGGAGGTGAGGTGTGACGGCCAACAAGTTTCCTTAGAAAAAGTGTATCGGCTTGACATAAAATAGTGATTAAACCTAGATGACTTATCCAAATGGATAAGCAATGGACGAATTTGCATCTCTAGATGATCCTCAACTGTTTTGCAATACAAGATAAATGTTGATGCATGCATGTACACGTGTCACCCATGCATGACACGTGGAACCTACTAGTTCAAAATGTTGACACCTCATTTTTGCCTTTCTTCATGATCAGCAAGTATATATACCCCTAGTTTCACCCCTTGGTGCAACTTTGCGACCCTTACCACCCTCCTACCTTGTGGTATCGTGCATGGGGCTCTTGTATCGTGCAAGATCACAAGGGTATCCTTCATAGGCCTTGGGTATCGGCCATAGAAAGTATATCGGCCATAGCATGTTGATATTGCCCATAGCAAGTTGTTATCGGCCAATTGAAGTGATTTTGACCACAAGTGAGGAGGTATCGTCCACAAGCAAAGTTGTGTCGGCCAAGAGGAAGTCCATATCGTCCAAGAGTGGTATGGTGTCGGCCAAGGAGCTAAGGAACTCAAAACTTAACCCTAAGGTAAGTTATATTTGTCTTCAAGCTTGAATTGAAGCATGGAATTAGGGTTATGATCTACCTTTCTATTCTTCTTCACCAATTGCTTATCCATGGTGATTCCTTGTATATGAAGGAGGTGTGAACGAGCCTTGGACCTTTGATAAAGTCATCTTCAACCTTAGGAACATGGATATTTGGAGCTTGGAGCTTTGAAGTGGTTCTTAAGGCGGGTTTTATAACTTGAACCCAACCATGTTATTATTCTTCACCTAAATTGTTATAATTAGTGAAATATTTTTAATTCGGAAATTTCCTGAAATAGTTGATGAAATTATGAGTTCTAGAAGTTTCTTAGACCTGTTACCATGAATTATATCAGTTAGAACAAAGGTCTAGAGCTTGAAGAAGATGGTGTCACTTTGTAAAAGTGATATCAGGTTCAAGTATAAATACAAGTAGTTATAACCTGATATGGGTATGACTTGCCCGATATTTCTTGCACAAGATGTTGCATGAGATGCTTTCATGATAGGGAGTCAAGTATAGAGTCCATACACGATACAAGATTGAATGAATACTTATAAGTTGACATGAAACCCTAATTTGGGTAACCCGATATAAGAGAAGAGTAACAAGTGTTATTGCATGACATGGATGCACAACATGGATGCATGATAGGGTTGCACGATAGGGTTGAACGAGAGGGTTTCATGATAGGGTTGAACGATAGGGTTGCACGATACACAACCCTAGACAATATGATAGCCCAATATGGTGATAAGTTGATACCTCTTAAGTATCATGGGCGACACATGTATATGCCATGTGCCCAACACAATCAACCCTAACCCGACATAGGTATTGAAACCTAATGTTTGATGATGTAGCCCAATATGGTTTGGTGCCCTACACTCCAATTGACTTGTATATTGGGTTGAGTCCGATATGGAAAACCCCAACCCATCATGGCTAACCCCAGATGGCGACTAGCCCGATAGGGTGATTGAATGTACTTCTAGCCCGACATGGTGATGGGTTGATACATCATAAGTATCATGGGCAACACATACATATATCTTGTGCCCGATATGAGGTTAAGAAGGTACCTCATTCCCAATATGGAGACAAGTGCAAATCATAGCCTGATATGGTGAGTGTCTATACACCTACAACCTGATATGGTGAACATATGCACATGATTTAACCCTATACACCTTGTAAAGGTAAGGGCAAGACACTCTTAGGAGTGATGAGTGTAACACCAAGTAATGGTGGGGATAATACCTTGATAGGTGAAACACCTAGAGTGGTTGATAATGGTTAATCCTATATCAATAATGCCTTAACCCGAGATGAGTTCATATCATTAATGATGGTTGAATAATTCAATTGTGTGACTTATGACTAATACATTACATGATAAATGTGATAGGTTGGTGCTTAAAGTATTAGAATGGGAAATACCCTAATACAAGATAAGTGATGAAATTAAGTAAGATAAAAGTGATGAGGGAAGTGATACATCAAGGCATGATAGATATCACATCCAGCACTTCATGGTTGATGTACCTTAATGCACCTTAAATCTATTATACTTGGATGAGTAACACATGAAGTGTGTTATCTCAATTGTTATATTGAGATGTAATAAGTTTAATGCACTTTGATAAGTGTAGGCTAACATACCTTGAGAAAGGGTTAAGCCAAGTTAATAAAGTATGATGTAATCATACCCTAGTAAGGATGAGAGACGAACTCATACCTTGTGTTGATGATTCATTTAATGATAAATGATGAGAATAAATAAGTATGATTGAATACTTATGATATCAATGTTTTCTCCTAGATGTGTGGAGCAATGAATTAGGGTTTGATCATTGATAATATGATCTTGAAAACCTAAATGGTTAATAATGGAAAACCCTAACCCTGATGAAGGGTAATGATATGTAAGAGAAACCCTAATCGATAAGAAAGGGAAAACCCTAACCCTAATGATGGGAAGGTTGTATTTATCTTATTGCATAAGCCTTGTAAGGCATGTTAAATACTTACATAACAATTATTTTGTGAATAAGTTGTTGCCTAGTAAGAGGTGACAAGATGTGAATGGCCTTGTGAGCCATGTGAATAAGTTGTTGCCTAGTGAGAGGTGACAAGATGTGAATGGACTTGTGAGCCATGTGAATAAGTTGTTTCCTAGTGACAAGTGACAAGATGTGAATGGCCTTGTGAGCCATGTGAATAAGTTGTTGCCTAGTGAGAGGTGACAAGATGTGAATGGCATTGTGAGTCATGAGAATACTTGTACAACAAGTGAAATGAATACCTTGGTCTAAGGACCTAGAGGTAATGGTTACCAATTATAGAGGTAACAATGTTATGTGATGAATTCCTAGTAATATGATAAGGGACTGAGATCCCAAGTATCATATGTTTTAAAGATTTGAAAAGTACGTGATAGATGTATTATACCTTTCTTTGTAGAATTTGTCATAATAATTCTTGTGTGAAAACTTGACTGATGCTAAAAGAATATGGTAATGCATTTAATTAATCAAGTGGAATTTTATCATGTAGTGCCCTGACCATAGATCCATTCGGCACCAGGTCCCTCCCTGAATGGTGAAACGGGTTGCTCCGCGACATAACTCGGAGACCGCATATTTTTGAATATGCGGGGGTGATGGGAGAAAATATTCGTACGCCCTAATGTTGGATTGACATGAGATAAACACGAGATCTCTCAATCCTTCATTATATGTGTCAGGATGGATGTATCACGAATCTCCCAAAGACGAAGGCCGGGATGGATGTTAGATAAACATGAGATCTTTCTCTCCCGAAGTGAGTGCAGTTGACGTTGTAGCTCTACATAGCAAAGTTTCCAGTATACCCTGGAAAGCTATTTAGTAATGACACGAGATGTCCTTCCTGTGGTCTCGAACTAGTCGAGACTGGTGAGGTCTTGGCAGCCGGCTCTGCCATTGACCTTGTATGGTACCGATTTTGACTTCGCAGTAGTCGGTTGGAGTATGAGCGGTATACCTCATCTCCTCATGACTTAAGTGTGATTGTAAAGTCTAATCAGCCGCCTAGCATGTTTGCTTAAATACGGAAATCATTGGGCTGATTTTACATTTCTTTTATACATCCTTAGTGAATAGATGCTATTTATATTTCTTTACATTCCTTGCAAAGCAGATAGATGATTGATAACTCTACTATGCGTAGATGCAATGTTCTCCTTACGGAAGGAGATTACCACATTTTGTTCATATAATGAATTATCGTGCTTATTAATATAAAAAGAACCTCTGCTCAGTTTATAATTGCTTAATTTGTGATAATAATATAGTCAGCGGAGATTTATATCTCTCGCTAGGGCAATTTTCAATTGTCTCACCCCCATGGGACCCAAATTTTTAGGTTGACGTGCACGAGGAGGTCAAGACCTTTTTGCAGAGGATGATCAACAGCTGAGGCAGCAGTGACAACTTAGGTTGAGTGTATTGTCTGTCATGTCTTGTAGATATGAGTCCTATGTGTCGTCTCTGTACTCTCAGGTCCTTGGAGTTGGTTTGTAATGATTTTATGATCAATAAGAGGTTTTGGCTTACGTGCCTCGAGGTTTTATGTTGCTCATGTATAGTTTGGTAAAGCAACTGTTATATGTTATTCTCGAGATGAGATGTACCGAATATGTACAATGTGAATAATGGTGTATATAATGTTTTGGACCTTTCAGTAAGAGTTTTCTTTGGAATGGATCTCTTTGAAAAAAATGGTTTAAATTTTTAGTGATTTTTGTTAATCTGTTGTTTATGTTTAATTCCGCTTAATAAGTAACGATTTGATTGTCGGTCGTTACAGTGCAAGACCTGATATTGGATAAATCAAAACTAAGACACAGAACAACAACTGTTAAAGGTTCGGTGATTTTTCCCCGTTAACATTTTTTTGTGGTTGTGAGAAATAGATATTTGATTTATTGCAAAAATAGGTCATGGTGGATAGTGAAAGAACAAACACAGTGAGAAGAATACCTAGCGGGTCAGCTGATGCAAATAAGTTATTTAGTTATTCATAGAAAAGTGTCATCTAGCTACTTATAGCTATCACAAGTCCAAATTGATGAGGAACAATTCAGCGAGAAGGCTTCTTATATAATTATGTAACCGAAAAACTCTAATGAGAAAATGATCATCTGTGAGTGACATTATTAGTGATAGTTATACTACGAGCATCTTAGAAAAGTAGAAATTTGAGTACAATTAATATGGAAAATTTAATATGTATCAGAAAAGAAGTAATCAGAAAACATAAAATGAATTCGTTCAAAATTGTTTATTGAAGAGATAGTAATCCACATAAATAGGAGTAAAATATTATTTTCTTAGAAAGAAAGGATTTTGAGTTATCAAAATTTACACTACACAACGTGATAACTAAAGGAATGAACTAATATCTTGTTTCGTCATCACGCGATGGTATACACTTATAGTTCATGTTGTTTTCTTATAATGATCTCATTGTATCCTAATCTGTTTATCTTCAAAGTTCTAGCAAAAAACATGCAACATAGTCGATTGCCTTGTATGTGGCCGAGTTCCTTGATGTTGAAAAATAAAAAATCAAAATTTTTATTGTTGGATTGAATCATTAGCTATTCATGAGAGATGTGGAGCGAAAGCCAATAAGGACTTATAAGAAAAACCATGGAACTTTGTCATCATGTAGCCTGGTCGACCTCACATGTAGCAATCATCCACACTGTCTGCAACTTATTGTAGGTGCAATGTTGCACCATTGCAGATTGAATGTCACACTACCTCAAAAATTAATTTGGTATTGTAACGGTTGAGATTTAAGGTAACATGTCTGCAATAGAGAGTTTGGAATATGAAAATTAGACCATTTGGTAATGGTTGAGATTCACTATCATAACTTAATATTTTGGATCTTGTTCTAAAAAATCCTAAGTGATTCTATTTCAAAATCCACCCTTAAGAAAATTAATTAGGTATTATCACAATTGAGTTTGAATGCAACATGTCTGCAACATGGAGTAGATAATAGAAACATCGACCCATTAGAAAGGGTTGATATTCACTAATACAACTTACTAATTAGGATCATGTGCCTAAAAATCTTAACCATACTTCTACTCCAAAAATTAACCCCTAAAAATAATTTAGTATTGTAATGTTTTAGATTCAATGTAACATGTCTACAAAATAGAGTTGGGAATAGAGAAATTAGACCCTCCAGAAAGAGTTGAGATCTACAATGACATCATACCATTTTCGATCCCATTCCTAACAATACTATTGTACATCTACTCCAAAAATCCACCCCTAAAAATATTAGTTGGATATTGCAACATTTGAGATTCAATGTAGCACATTTGCAATAGGTAGTTGGGAACATGGAATCGAACCCTCTAGAAAGGATTGAGATTGACTGTAAGAACTTATTGTACCAGATCCCATTCCAAACAATCCTACTGTGATTCTACTCTAAAATTCACCCCTAAAAATGTTTATTGGGTATTGGAACGATTGTGATTCAATATAATGTCTGCAACAAGGAGTTGGGAACAGGAAAATCAGACTCCGAAAATAGGTTGAGATTCAATGTGACAACTTGCTATTCTAGATCCTAATCCAAACAATCCTATCCCTACTTCTACTTTGAAAATCCACTCTTAAAAAAATTAATCGGGTATTGTAATGACTAAGATTCAATATAATACATCTACAACATGGAGTTGGGTATAGGGAAATCAGACTCTGGAAATAGGTTGAGATTCACTATGAAAACTTACTATTGTGGATTCTATTCCAAACAATCCTAACCGTACTTCTACTTCAAAATCCACCCCCAAAAAATTAATTGGATATTGTAACGATTGAGATTCGATATGGCACATCTGCATCAAGGAGTCGAGAAGATAGAAATCAGACTCTGGAATCATTTAGAGATTCACTATGACAACTTACTATTTTGGATCATGTTCTAAAAAAATATTAATCATACTTCTACTCCAAAAATCCAACCCTAAACAAATTAATTGGGTATTATAATGGTTGAGTTTCGAGATAAACTGTTTCCAACACAATATGACAACTTACTATTTTGGATCTTGTTCTAAACATCCTAACCATGCTTCTCCTCTAAATTTCATCTCTAAAAAATTAGTTGGGCATTCTAACGGTTGAGATTCAATGGAACACGCCTACAACATGGACTTGGGAACAAGAAAAATCGAACTATGGAAATGGGTTGAGATTTACTATGATGACTTACTATTCCATGTCATGTTTCAAACAATCCTAACCATACTTCTATTCCAAAAATCCACCCCTAAAAACATGCATGTTGCTAACCAGCCCCTTAATAATTGTAATAATTGACTCTACCTTTATCTCTTATAGGCACTTTGCCTTGTCATCCGTGGACTGATTGGGAAAATCGCCATGATATCATAAGAGCTAAAGGTTTTACTCTATCTTTTCCTCATCCTCACTCTAATTAGTTGTCACGTTAATGAATACTGATTTCTATAGTAGTATCGAATGTTCACAAGAAATAGGGAGAGATTTTAAGGTATGAAAATCTCCATGGGAAAATGGTAGTACATGAGGCTTCCTATACGACCTCCTATACTTATTGTATATGATAGCCAATGGGAATCTCCAAAACCCAACCCTTAGAACAAATATGGAGAGAGAAATCACATTTTTAATACTGAAATGAATTCTTTAAAACTATAACAAATTCACATTGATCTCCTACCAATTTTCTATAGGAGGCCTCCTACATAATAGGCGGCAATCTCGATATTCTTACAATGTTCATTAATGGGTCGTTCTCCATGTCAAACTTATTGCACGTTACTTTACTGATAATCTAAGTGCATCACTAAGAAATCTACAATGTCATTGATGTTGCTTTTTGATAATGTTCACTTATATCTAATTAGGCATCAAACTATGCTATGTACAGATGCTTTGTCACTAGTCATAATATTGACCAAATAGTGATTTTTGGCAACTACAATGGAAGAAGAAAAACATATTATTAATGAAAGAGTAGTGCAGAAATCTTGTTGAACTATTGCACTAATTCCAAAACTACCTTTAGGCATACACACCAAAAAAATGTACAAGTTACAAAATGCTTAACTTTTCTATAATATATATTTATATATAAAAATAAATAAATATATATATACACACACAGATATATATATATATATATATATATTTATTTATTTATTTATTTATATATATAGGGTAGTGATCTATTGCGGCCTGTGGTCTGTGGACCATGCTATTTCGTTGTATTCTCGCACACCTTATATTCCTTATCTTCTGTCTCCTGTATGGTGTTGTTTGCCTTTTATTTCGTACTAGCCACCGTCTCTACCGCCTCAAACGATGGCATCTACATGGGTATCAATCATACAAGTTTGAGTAGGTCTAGGCGATGAGATCCTAGTTCGTGCATCGCCCAGGCCATAGTCTAGCAGGAGATAAGACACACATTAACAAACATATCGTAAGTAATATAAAACGATCTATGCCGCAACAGATCGAACCTATAAAAAGTAAAGATCAAATTTGTTTTGTAATGAAAACCAATCACAATCCGAACACTTGACTTCGACAATGTGCTGGTTTCTCTTCACAACAACGGGCTTGTTGGCAAGCACGTTCTACTAGTGGTCAAGCAGCTCTTTGCCACACTAAAGCACTCTTCTTTCCCGTTTCCTCCATGTACATCTTGATCACTGGCTCCATAATACTCTTCCACTCGAACACCTGCTTGCCATCTCCAACACCATCCTCCACCACCATCATTGACTCTGGCACAATGCCAGTCTCCCACAACTCATCTCTACACCTTATCAAATACCCATGCTCACCATGTCTCCAAACCACTACACCAGTCCCACCCTCTACCACTCTCGATATCACCATGTTCTACAGATCTTCAAATAGTGAGTTCATCACCAACACATACTCCACTATGGGCAACTTTTCCATTGATCTCTGAGCGGGCCAGCATCACGTTCTGCTCCACGAACAGAAGCCGGAACACCGGGTCTAGTGCTCCCACATGGAACCCCCACCCGAACTCGTTCTCAGCACTGCTTCAGGTAGTGGCACCGCACCGGCTATAGGTCCTGATTGAAGCTTCAGCTCCAATATGCCACACTGTGCACATACATGTATTGTTTCTGGTGCCTCATCCACATCTCAGATTGCGGCATCGAGATCTCCGAGCTCATCGCCGAAGTCAATACGTTCACATTCTTGGGGATCATGCAAATCATGCCGCTTGAGGATGGGGATCAGCCAATGTACTTGGAAGCCATGATCACGATGTTACCCTTGTTAATGCTCTCAACACACAGTGTACTTATACGGCACAACGTTCATCCCTTCCCGCAGTAGACTTGAGATGGGAAATTGGGATGTGCAACACGAGAATACAAGGAAATATTACAGTCCGCAGAACGCAGGCCGCAATATATATATATATATATATATATATATATATATATATATATATATACATATATATATATAACTGTGTGTGTATATATATGGCTGAAAGAATTGTGTAATGACATTAATCTTATTACTGACTGTAGGAGATTGTCAAGTCAAATCTACAAATGTTTCAGTACCTTGGAATTTATGAACATTAACGAAACAAACAACAAACAAGGCTCGAAAGTGGATTGACATTTTATAGCTTGAATATAATCTAACGGTGGAAAGAAAGAGCTGAAGGAAAAACTTAAATATTCTACTAACATGGTAGCATTATGTTTGGTTTCGTACTGGTAAGTTACTAACATAAAAAAAAATCCCATATATGCCAAATATGAACAACATTGTTGCACGTGCAACATTGATATCCTGTTCATATTGTTTCCTATAGATATGATAATATCTATAAGATAGATTATCCAGTAAATATTGCACAATATTATTCAGGTATAGAATACATAACATATAAGTCACGATCAATTAAACAAAGACATCAAAATTTGCAATGATGGTACTATCTTCACTCTCTAGCACCACTCATGCTAAAACTATTGCATACCACCTCATCTTCTTCAGTTTGTAGTGTCTATAATGCTATCCAATGAACTGCCAAACTGATAGAAGAATATCTGATATAACATACTACTTCATATATTAGTAAGGTTGTTTAAACATTATAGAGAAGGAGGTTCTATTTGTTTACTTACAACCTAGAATACATAAGAATGAAAAGAAGATGAGATCTCTTCAGTTGTAGATTGTCAGTCTGCATACAACTAATAGGATGTGTGAAACTTTCATTTAGCAGGGCATCTGCTTCTCTAGAATCATAAAAACAATTCATTTCTTAAAGTTATGCTTTTTCCTTGTCCTGCAATTCTTTTTTGTAAAGAAATTTTGTTATAACCCATTTTTTCTAAATCATGTAATGAGATTTGTAAATCTTCTTTTAAGAATTAAATGAAATCAATGGTTGATTTGATGGTTTGATTTAAATAAATTTCGTGCATGATAGCCTTGTATGTTTTCTTAATGGGCCTCATTGGCTATTAAGCCAAATTGAAAGAAAAAGAAAAAGAAATGAAAAAGGAATTCAATTGGATAAAGGAATAACTAAGAAAATAGATAAAGGAAGAATAAAATGCTATGGAATATTTCCCAACATAGAATTTTGAGATATTAAGGTTCCTTGGGGTTCAAGGAACTCAGGATAATAATATAACGGAAAAAGAAATAGAAAATATGTTGAAAATATGAATAAATAAGTGTTAACTTGCAACTGAAGAAAAGGACTCATTTTCTTTAAATAATAATCCCAATTTTTGTACGATGAAAGATAAAAGCATAAACGAGGTTCCCTTAAAATTTGAATTAAAAAGGAGTTCTAATTTGGGAGTTGTTGCTTTTTCAAGTTATCCTCAAAATAGGATTATATCTTGGAATTTAGGAAATCATTTTCCTTTTTGGTTGAGCACAACAGATGTTGACCGTTGGATCTTGATATAACCATCGCTTCTCATCGTCAAAGTCCCAATGGGACGCAGACTATAGCATGGTTACGGGGGGGATTTTTCCCATCATTTTTCTCACAATCTAATGGATGTGCAATCTTGGAAACACTTCCATTGAATCCAGGGGAGGACCCCGAACAATCGCAACCATAGTTTGTTGGTCTTTGGAAGCTTCTACATGAAATGCCCAATTGAGTTGTAGTCTCGGTTGGCGGCAGGGTTGAGATAACCCTAAAAGAGCCCCTACGCCCTAAAAATAGGACCCCTCCTGGTTGCTTTCACCAACGCGACCCTGGATGGATGCTCCTTAAGTCTCAGAATCCCCTACCTTGCTCGATTGTGCTCGCTCCGGCAGGGGCTCCGCCTCGCACTGCCGCAGCTTGAGCAACAAAGAAAGAAGGAAGACGACGTACAACCATTGTTCGATCAAGGATCACCATGATCCTGCATGAGAATCTAACGGTGCTAAGGGCGGCCAGTTAAGATTAAGTTGCTCACGACGCAGAGCGTTGGATCAGGATCTGACGAATCGGCAGGGGGGCACGCGCCGCTAGTGGAGACAACTGATGCGGAGCGTCAGATCAAGATGTGGACTATTGGCGCACTGATCGAACAACCCAAGAAATTCGGCAATTTGTTCTCTCTAATCGAATAATCCAGAAATAGCCTTTTATTTGCGAAACTAATAGAAATAGCTAGGAATCTATGATGGGAAAACTTTATATATGAAAGTTGCATAGAAAATTACGAGGAATAATATAAAAATTCTTGGATAACTTGATTATATCCCATTTTACAAAAGTACCTTAATTTGGTAGGAAAATGTATTAAAAGGTAATCAGAAACCCTAATTGTATATAAAAGGTGAATATTTGTGGATTACTAGGTTAATTTGAAAAGTATTAACCTGTTGCATATTAAAATTGGGTTTTCATCCATTTTGAATGCAAAGTTGACTAATTTAGGGTTTTAACCTATATATGAATAATAATATATATTGAAACCCTAATTTAGGGTAAAAGAAGAGAAAAACCTTGTTGATTTCAGATTATGGAAAAAGGTTGTTCAATAATGATCCTAAGAATGATTAGGAGTTGTAAGGTGGTTAATTTAGGGTTTCATGTAGTTTTGCTAAATAAGGATTCATTATGTTAAAAGTGGAGGCAAAACCCTAATTTTCAAGGAAACCCTAAAATTGGAATAGAAATCCTAAGGAATAAGATGAAATTGGATAAATTTTGATAAAAGGAAGTTGGAATGTTTATTTCAGGATTTCGGTGCACTTTGCTTGCTTGATTGGATTTTCTCTCTGTACATAATTTTGTTTACAAATCTACAATACAGGTATGTGGTTACGTTTATGAATAACCACTTTAGTTTCACGATGATTCTCGGAGATTTAATCGGTTGTTTGAAATAAACTACTTGGATGACTTTTATTTCCTGCAACTATAAAGTGACTATGATTATCACTATTAATGTATATATAACTGACTTAGATCTGAATCCTCCTCTGCGGCAATGCAAATGCTAAAAAGGTTAACCTAGAGTAAGCTCTAGGCTATCAAGAGTTAGAAATTGGGCTACCTACATGTAGTTCCATGAGACTCTATAGCACACCATTAGTTAAGGAGTGGGCTACCTATGGGTAGTGCCATGTGACTCAACCCTAGAAACGGATTCACCTGTTAGGTGGGATCATGAGGGGTATAATGGGGATCTACCATAAGGAAGGTAGCATCCAAGTCCACTGCAGGGACAGTGCTGAGGATAGGGTATGCATGGATCGCGAAGTTATATTTAAAATGTAAAGTTGTTTGTTAAACTGTAATTGTCTGCACTAAGTTGTTATGATTAATTGCACATTTACTGTTTTCCCCCACATACCAGCTTTGTGCTGGCCGATGTTTTGTTTGTCGGCGTTTTAGGTACAGAAACCAAAAAGGACAAATAGTAAAACGTCATATTGTGAAATACATGAATTAAAGTTCAAGGATGATTCGTAGAGTAGAATTCATATGTTGATAGAAGTTTCGAAATCTAATTTTTCAAAGGTATGTAAAATTTATTTATTACAGCTTTCCAGTATAGTCTGGTAAAGTTTGATAATTATTAATGTTTATTTGTCGAACCTTGATCCGGAAATTGGAATAACAACTCTGACCTCTTGGTCTCCCTTAATTAGGGGTTACTGGAAGGAGGGGTCATTACATTTAGTATCAGAGCAAAGGTTCCTCACTTAACCATTAATAATTATTAAATTTTACAAACTCTATAGAACCCAAGGGAGTTATTAGAGGATTATCCGAAAGAGCAAGGTGTCTAGAAAAGGATCACGACTGGGGGCTGGAAATATTTTCCTCCGCATCGCTAGTCAGAATACGAGGACTCCCGGACCTGTGTGACTTCCTCGCCAAAGTCTTAGGGTATGATTCGAAATAAGATACCTTTAGGACTCTCTCATCTTATTCATCCCTTCTCATCACACATTCTATTAATGATTTTAAGAGTTAGGGTTTTTCTCTCTCTTCCCCACCCTCATGTGGTATGGGTAAGTAAGTTAAGGATTAAGGAATCCTCCATCAAATTAATAAAAGATACGTAATGAGACATCATCAACATAAGTATAATTAATTTAAATATAAACTAAAGGTTTGTTTGTTATGCTTATGTAGATGGCTCATACAAAGATTGTTGTCATTCCCAAGGGCACTGGGAACCCAGCTAGGAGTGGTTGGCCTCCCCGCAAGGGAAAGGGGTCTTCATAGAAGAGAAAGAGGAACCATGATGGTCAATCCTCTAAGAAGAGGAAGAGACCCGAAGAAATTAAACCACTCATGAGGTCCCTAACCCTGACCCGATACCCTTCAGCAACCTTGACCAAGAACAAGACCAAGGGTACGAGGATCAACATGAGTATGAGGAGGTGGCCCAGATGGAAGAAGATCAAGTTGGTGGTCCTGAACCAACCATGCTGATCCACACCCCTACTTCTTTGTGGATGGAACAACAAAAGAAGTTGACAGAGGCCATAAGTGCTTTGGACCTCTGAGACTTTGCTAGAGGTGAAAATGACGAGCCACTTCATGTTTGTCCTCGACTAGGAGCCACCATCTTGGACTTCATCAAGCTGAACATCGAGAAGTTCCGAGGAGAAGATAAATCTGAGGTAGTCAACAAGGCGGAAGCTTGGTTGCTGGCAGTCGAGAATAGATTCTACATGTTTGAGGTACAATTGAGTAAGAAGGTCCTCTTTGCTGCACATCTCCTAGAAGGAGCAACCAAGATATGGTGGGAGACTCACATCCTAGGTCGAGACCTGACCGAGGAACCAATGGCATGGGATGACTTCA
Organism: Alisma plantago-aquatica; assembly: GCA_963693085.1. NCBI lineage: Eukaryota > Viridiplantae > Streptophyta > Magnoliopsida > Alismatales > Alismataceae > Alisma > Alisma plantago-aquatica. The sequence goes on along the minus strand of OY856410.1, from coordinate 428,494,215 downwards.
AGACGATCTTCACCGCGAGATTCATCCCTGTCTCAGCTAAGAAGGAAAAGGAAAGGGAGTTCACCAACATGACTCAAGGAAACTCTTCAGTGGCAGACTTCGGGTGCAGGTTACGAATCTTGGAGCATTTCAGGCATATGATGGATGAGGAAAGAAGGGTGGATCACTTCATAGAGCGTCTTCACCTAGCCATAAAGCCCCATGTGATGGCAAGTAAACCCAAAACCTTCACCGAGGCTTACAACACTGCTTTAGACATGGAGAGGACTGTGATGCCTGCTCAGCTTCCACCCAAGGGGTACCTGGGTTTCACTAAAGGAACTCAAGGTCAGAGGAATAATCACAAGAAAGGTCCAGGATGTCATCATGCTAAAGGAAGACATGTAGTAAAAGGGAAGCCCCGTTAAAAGAACCACCGACCTCCTTGTCACACCTGCAGAAAGAGGCACACCAGTGAGTGTCGCTACAAGAAGAAGATGTGCTTTCGGTTGCATCAAGAAGGACACCTACAATTTGTTTGCCCTCTTCTAGATCCAAGAGGACCAGGATAGGTAGCAGCCCCACTAGTAGCAACTCCACCTATGGCAGCTCCACCTATAGCTGCAACCCCACCTACTGGAGAGAGAAGGCAAGCTCGGGTGTTTGCCATTGATAATGAAGAAGCTCAATCTTATGTGAATCGGTTGATCGAGGGTAATAACCCTTAGAGTTTTCTTTTATCTTTTAAATTTAAGAATGTAATGGTCTAATGTATGGTGAAAACCAATGTAGGCATGCTTGAAGTCATGGGACATAATGTAAAAGCTTTGTTTGACTCTGGATCTACTAATACTTCCATTTTGAGAAATCTTATATCTATGCTTTGTTTGGATATCAAGGATTTAGGGTATGTCTTAGATGTTACAACCCCGAGTGGTTGGATCTTTACATCTCTTTTGAAAACTCCGGTGATACCTGTGAAATATCGAGATCATGAATTTCCTACATACTTTATCCTTCTTGATATGAATGACTTTGATGTGATCATTGGTATGGATTGGCTTTATACTTATAAGGCCAATATTGACTGTAGGGAGAAGAAAGTGATCATTAAGAAACCAGGTCACCCACCTTTTGTCATTATGGGTAGGAAAGATGCCACCACCAGCCTATATGTGTCAGCCTTGAAAGTAGAGTGGATGATGTTTAAAGGTTGTCGAGCTTTCCTGGCAGTAGTTACCGAGCCGAAACCCAGGGTGCAACCATTAGAGGAAATAGAGGTAGTTAGGAGCTATGTAGATGTTTTTCCTGATGATCTACATGGGATTCCTCCCAAGAGAGAGGTAGATTTTTCCATAGAGCTAGCTCCTGGGACAAACCCTATTTCACGAGCACCTTATAGAATGGCCCCTGCGGAGTTGCTCGAGTTGAAGAAACAATTGTAGGAATTGCTAGACAAGGGTTTTATCCACCCTAGCACGTCACCATGGGGAGCACCGGTCCTTTTTGTAAAGAAAAAAGATGGTTCACTCCGAATGTGCATAGATTACCAGATGATCAACCAGGCTACCATTAAGAACAAATACCCTTTACCCCAGATAGATGACTTGTTTGACCAGTTGAAGTCAGCTCCAATCTTTTCTAAGATCGACTTGAGATTGGGTTACCACCAGTTATGAGTCAAGAGTGAAGACATCCCAAAAAAACTTTTTGAACCCGTTATGGCCACTATGAGTTTGTGGTTATGCCTTTTGGGTTGTCCAGTGCACCCAATGTTTTCATGAACCTTATGAATAGTGTGTTCCAACCCTTCCTTGATTCATTTGTCATTGTGTTCATAGATGACATACTAGTTTATTCAGATGACTTAGATCAACACTGAGACCACCTAAGTAAAGTCCTTGATATCTTGAGAAAGCAGAAGTTTTATGGTAAATTCTCTAAATGTGAGTTTTTGATAGACCGAGACATGTTCCTCGGACACATCATCTTAGGAGGAATGATCGTCGTAGATCTAGCTAAAGTGTATGTTGTACGAGACTGGCCTACACCAAAGAACCCCTCTGAGATCCAAAGCTTCTTGGGGTTAGTAGGATACTATCGACGCTTCATCAAGGATTTCCCAAAGTCCGCCTTGCCTTTGACCATGTTGACTCGGAAAGATGTGCAGTTTGTATGGTCCGATGTGTGTGAAGCTCGTTTTCTGGAGCTGAAGGAAAAGATGACCACTGTACCAATTTTGACTCTACCATCAGGAAACGAGGGTTTCATGATATTCACTGATGCATCAAAGATGGGACATGGTTGTGTGTTGGAACAAAATCAGCATGTGGTTGCATATGCCTCCCGAAAACTAAAGCCCAATGAGGTGAATTACCCGACGCATGACTTAGAGTTAGCTGCTATCATCCATGCATTGAAGATTTGGCAGCATTACCTGTATGGTGCTACTTTTGAGATCCTCACTAACAATAAGAGCCTGAAGTACCTCCTGACACAGAAAGACTTGAACCTACGATAACGATGATGGATGGAGTACATGAATGATTATGATTTCATTATCGCTTATCAACCAGGAAAGGTGAATGTTGTAGCAGATGTTTTGAGTCAGAAACAACTCAGTGTGCAACTATTTTGTCCAGTCAATGGAAGAGTTTAAAAGAATTGGTAGAATGGTCTCCCCAACTGTTTGATGTTCGAGTTCATTTGGCCAACATCCATATACAGTCAAAATTATTGAGTGAGATTGTAGTAGCAAATTTGGCCAATGGAGAACTTGACAAGATGAAAGGCTTGATGAAGAAGCCTCAGACCCGTCTTTCATTGGGAATAGACGAACGGATTAGATTTGAGAATCGCATATCGGTTTTTGAAGACTCACTGTTGAAGGAATGTATCCTACAAGAGACTCATGGTTCTAAGTACACGGTGCACTCAAGAACTACTAAGATGTTTAAGCACATGCAGAGGTTTTTCTGGTGGCCAGGAATGAGGAGAGATATTGCGGCGTATGTGGCCAGCTGTCTTACATGCCAAATGGTGAAGGTTGAACACCAACGACCCGGTGGACTATTACAGTCTATAGAGATTCCAGAATGGAAGTGGGAGCAGATCACCATGGATTTTGTGGTGGGTCTACCTCGGACTAAGAAAGGTCATGATGCTATATGGGTTGGGGTAGATCGCCTTACCATGTCAGCACACTTCCTTTCCCTGAAAACCACTACCAAGGTGTCAGATTTAGCTGAGTTATATATCAGAGAGAAAATGTGGTTCCATGGCATACCCGGTTCCATCATCTCCGATAGAGACCCAAAGTTTACTTCCAAGCTATGGAACCAAGTTCAAGAGGAACTAGGTACAAAGTTGAGATTCAGTACCGCATATCACCCCTAGACAGATGGTCAGTCAGAAAGGACAATCCAGACCTTAGAGGATCTACTGAGAGCTTGTGTGCTCGATTGGGGTGGATCATGGGAGCAGTATTTACCGTTAGCTGAGTTTGCCTATAATAACAGTTACCAAGCCAGTATTGGGATGCCTCTGTATGAAGCTCTGTATGGGAGACCGTGTTAGTCACCACTTCACTGGGATGATGTTGGTGAAAGGACCTTGTTGAGGTCATATGAACTCTAAGTGTATGCTGATAAAGTCACTTTGATCAGGAAAAGGCTAAAGAGAGCCCAAGATCGACAGAAGTCGTATGCTGATGCGAAGCGGACTGATGTGCATTTCACTGTGGGAGAACATGTTTTTCTAAAAATCTGACCGCTCCGAGCTATAGCTAAGAACTGAGGAAAGTTGAGTCCCCGATATGTGGGTCTGTTTGAAGTATTAGAACAGATTGGTGAAGCTGCATATAGATTGGCGTCACCCCCTCAATATAGTATGATGCATGATGTGTTCCACGTGTCCAATCTGAAGCGATATGTGCAAGATCTGAGCCATATGCTAAGCATTGAACCCATTGAGCTTTGAGGGAAGAAAACTTATCCTGAGTAACCTTTGAGGATTCAAGATACCAACGTGAAAGAGCTCAGAAATAAGAATATCGAGATGGTAAAGGTTCTTTGGAAGCACCATGGAGAGGATGAGGCCACATGGGAGCTGAAGACGGACATGGAAAGGGCATATCCTAATTTGTTTTCTCGATTGTTGAATTTTGAGGGCAAAATTCTTATAAGGAGGGGAGGATGTTATAACCCTTTTTTTCTAAATCATGTAATGAGATTTGTAAATCTTTGTTTAAGAAATAAATGAAATCAATGGTTGATTTGATGGTTTGATTTAAATACATTTCGTGCATGATAGCCTTGTATGTTTTCTTAATGGGCCTTATTGGCTATTAAGGCCAATTGAACGAAAAAGAAAAAGAAATGAAAAAGGAATTCAATTGGATAAAGGAATAACTAAGAAAATAGATAAAGGAAGAATAAAAGGCTAAGGAATATTTCCCAACATAGAATTTCGAGATATTAAGGTTCTTTGGGGTTCAAGGAACTCAGGATAGATAATAATATAATGGCAAAAGAAATAGAAAATATGTGGAAAATATGAATAAATAAGTGTTAACTTGCAACTGAAGAAAATGACTCGTTTTCTTTAGATAATAATCCCAATTTTTGCAGGATGAAAGATAAAAGCATAAACGAGGTTCCCTTAAAATTTGAATTAAAAAGGATTCTAATTTGGGAGTTATTGCTTCTCCAAGTTATCCTCAAAATAGGATTTTATCTTGGAATTTAGGAAATCATTTTCCTTTTTGGTTGAGCGCAACAGATGTTGACTGTTAGATCTCGATCCAACTATCACTGCTCATCATCAATGTCCCAATGGGATGCAGACTGTAGAACGGTTACAGGGGGATTTTCCCCATCATTTTTCTCGCAATCTAATGGATGTGCAATCTTGGAAACACTTCCATTGAGTCCGGGGGAGGACCCCGAACTATCGCAACCATAGTTTGTTGGTATTTGGAAGCTTCTACATGAAATTCCCAATTCGGATGTAGTCTTGGTTGGTGGCAGGGTTGAGATAACCCTAAAAGAGCCCCAACGCCCTATAAATTGGACCCCTCCTGGTTTCTTTCTCCAACGTGACCCTGGGCGACTTCTCCTTAAGCCTCAGAACCCCCTACCTTGCTCGATTGTGTTTGCTCCGACGAGAGCTCCGCCTCACACTGCCGTGGCTCGAGTAGCAAAGAAAGAAGGAAGACGACGTATAGTCGTCGTTCGATCAGGGATCACCGTGATCTTGCGCGAGGATCTAACGGTGCTAAGGGCGTCCAGTTAAGATTAAGTTTCTCACGACGCGAAGCGTTGGATCAGGATCTGACGGATCGACAGAGGGGGTGCACACCGCTAGTGGAGACAACTGACGTGGAGCATCAGATCGAGATGCAGACTATTGGCGCACTGATCGAACGGCCCAAGAAATTCGGTAATTTGTTCTCTCTAATCGAATAATCCAGAAATAGCCTTTTCTTTGTGAAATTAATAGATATAGCTAGGAATCTCTGATGGAAAAACTTTATATATGATAGTTGCATTGAAAAATGCGAGGAACAAAATAAAAATGCTTTGATAATCTGATTCTATCCTGTTTTACAAAAGTACCTTAATTTGATAGGAAAATGTATTAAAAGGTAATCAGAAACCCTAATTGTATATAAAAGGTGAATCTTTGTGGATTACTAGGTTAATTTGAAAAGTATTAACATGTTGCATATTAAAATAGTGTTTTCATCCATTTTGAATGCAAAGTTGACTAATTTAGGGTTTTAACCTATATATGAAGAATAATATATATGAAACCCTAATTTAGGGTAAAAGAAGAGAAAAACCTTATTGATTTCAGATTATGGAAAAAGGTTGTTCAATAATGATCCTAAGTATGATTAGGAGTTGTAAGGTGGTTAATTTAGGGTTTCATGTAGTTTTTAGAAATAAGGATTCATTATGTTAAAAGTGGAGGCAAAACCCTAATTTTCAAGGAAACCCTAAAATTGGAATAGAAATCCTAAGGAATAAGATGAAATTGGATAAATTTTGATAAAACGAAGTTGGAATGTTTATTTCAAGATTTATGTGCACTTGCTTGCTTGATTGGATTTTCTCTCTCTATATAATTCTATCTCCTAATCTACAATACAGGTATGTGGTTATTCTTATGAATAACCGCATTAGTTTCACGATGATTCTTGGAGATTTAATCGGTTGTTTGAAATAAACTGCTTGGATGACTTTTATTTCCTACAACTATAAAGTGACTATGATTATCACTATTAATATATATGTAACTGGCTTAGATCTGGATCCTCCTCTGTGGCTATGCAAATGCTAAAAAGGGTAACCTAGAGTAAGGTCTAGGCTATCAAGAGTTAGAAATTGGGCTACCTACGTGTAGTGTCATGAGAGTCTATAGCACGCCATGAATTAAGGAGTGGGATACCTATGGGTAGTGCCATGTGACTCAACCCTAGAAACTGATTCACCTGTTAGGTGGGATCATGAGGGGTATAATGGGGATCTACCATAAGGAAGGTAGCATCTAGGTCTATTGCTGGGACATCGTAGAGGATATGGTATGCATGGATCTCACAGTTATATTTAAAACGTAAAGTTGTTGGTTAAACTGTAATTGTCTGCACTAAGATGTTATGATTAATTGCACATTTACTGTTTTCCCCCACATACCAGCTTTGTGCTGACCGACGTTTTGTTTGTTGGCATTTTAGGTAGAGAAACTAAAAAGGACAAACAGTAAAACGTCATATTGTGAAATACAATGAATTAAAGTTCAAGGAGGATTAGTAGAGTAGAATTCATATGTGGATAGAAGTTTAGAAATCCAAATTTTTAAAGGTATTCAAAATTTTATTTATTACAACTTTTCAGTATAGTCTGGTAAAGTTTGATAATTATTAATGTTTATTTGTCGAACCTTGATCCAGAAATTGGAATAATGGCTCTGACCTCCTGGTCTCCCTTAATTGGGGGTTACTGGAAAGCGAGGTCATTACAAATTTATATTAAGAATTTTTATGGCAGTTCAATACATGGAATTCTATGAATGTAACAATCTGATAAAGCTCCTATCAAATTGAAATGTGTGGGCGTAAATATCCTACATGCGCTAAAGAAATTATAAAGAATCATATAAGTACAAGTACTATCTTGATGAACATAATTATATTGTGAAAGAAAATAGTGAAAAGAACTATAAGCTATGGTAACTTGGCAATATAACTCATTTTTGAATGAATTCAAATCAATTATTATTTGAACAATTATAAGGATTTGCTGTTGAATAGAGTTTTGTCAAAGTAGTAGTACACTACTATAGGAAATTTAAACCTAATAGGATACATCTATCGTACACACGTGCATGTTATATGTTACAATGTCCTGATGTGGCTGAAAATATGAAATAAATTCAATTAGGAAAATATATTTGAAAGAAAGCTTTTGGTATTTTATCACTAGAAAATGTAATATTATCCATTTTTATTTAGGAAAATCAGGGAAGCAATATCTGCTACATCCTCCCCAACTTCTATTCCATCATACCAAAACTAATGTCTCCTCAATCCCCAACCTCCCATCTTTTCATAGGAGCTTTTGCTAGTGTACTAAAACACCATTTTCCAAGTTACAAAGAGCATATTGTGGAGGCATCAATTATAAAGCTATTCTCTAATCTCTAGTTAGAGACGCAGCTTGTATGAGATACGTTGTGATAAAAAGGATCTAGATATTTTGTTGAGAGAAGACCAAGTATCTCTATTGTATTTTGCAAGTTTAATTTACTTGAACAACTCATTAATTACTGGAGAAAGCTAATAACTTATGGCTTGTCATTTACTAAATTTCACCTTATGTTATTGTAAATGGTATCTATGGAAAGTTACAATTGTTGCACATTGAAGAAAAATTGCATAAAAGACTAAAACTTCAAAGAAAAGGTTCACATTAAATCATGGAATGCTATAACTCATGCTAATGTTGAGAGAAGAAGATATGGACAATATATAGCAAATTTAAATATGATAGTGAAGTAATTTTACCTTCTACAGAGTGCATCGATGGAGTTATACAGGCCAGCATTCTCTTTTTCCTACATCTTATAATCAAGGTGTCCCATGAAACTATTTTCTTTCTGCTAGATGCTTGTATGAGAGAAAAGATTGCATGCCAGTTGAAGGTTTAAGTCTATTGAATGAAATGAAAAGGTAAGGATGGGAGCCAAAGTTTTGTACTTACAAAATCTTGCTTTCTTCCTGCAACAAGGAGTAAATGTGGGAGTAGACAGAGCATATATTTGAGACTATGATCTTAAAGACTTCTAGTGTGGATCACCCTACTTATCATATGATGCTAAAGTTATATAGAGTTTTTAGAATTTATTGTAAAAGAGATATAATTGCTACTTAATATGAGAGAGACTATTTCAACCTACAACTATCACCATGCATATGATCATGGACACATACTCTGCACTCAAGTTGCTATAGGAGGTTGAAAGCATTTCCAATAGCCTGATTTAATAATTCATACTTTGCTTATCTTCTACTAGATTGTCTAATGATGTGAAGTTACATGGCTTTACTTACATTGAAAGAAAAATTTTAATGTGGAAGAACTTGCAATGTTCTACTTAGTTTTCATAGCTACATATTTGTTCCAACATATTAGCCAATTGTATTACTTGACAATGTACTACTAGAATGTGTGATGACGGGAAATTGCATGGACATTTACCATCCTTTGGGGCTTACCTCAAAGAAAACTTCACTCCAAAGTTTGTTTATTTATCAGCCAAATTTTCTCTTAACCTTGTTTCTCACTCTCGTTGGGCCCAAACCTAGAGCCTCTTTAGTGATTATGACTTATCTACAAAGAAATTGTTAGGCATGAAAAAAGATTGTTTTGGAAGTTTATCATAGAATTTGGACAAGCCTCATCACAGGCGCAAGTTTTTTCTAGGAAAAAAGTGACACAATGTTCCTTATATTCTCTCTAGGATGCATGTTTTGATGATCCCATTAGTTATGATTCTGAATTCCTCACCAAAATTTTATTCCAAGTTACCAAAATGGGTCTATCCTTTACTCCTAGATTCTGTAGTTCTAGTCAATAAATTCTAATGAGATAAATTGATAAAATTATAGCATGAAACATTATTAGCTATGATCAAACACATAATATGTTGTTACAACTGTAAACTAACAACAAATCATGAAGTGGCAGTAACAACAAATCATTAAGTAGCAGTGATGAAGTATCATATTCTTTGTTCCACACAAGAAATAAAACACTCAACAAGTTAATAACCATTTGTGCAAAGGAACATGGATCTGACATACTAATCAAGAAATTGGACGATGTTTTTCCTATGTGACATTACTAGAAAAATTCATAGGTTAGGAGGTTCTCATCTCTAGGAAAAATTTAGCCAATAGACATTCAATCAGATTGCTTCATAGAAAATAAAAAAATCAAACACATAATAGTCATTCAAAGTATTAAGAAAAACATAATATGTGTGGCTAAAGAGTATCTATAAACACATAAAATTTCACTTTATAACTTATATCAGACATCTATCTTGTCGGATATGAGACTAACACAAAAAGAATTTCCTTCTATGTGGATATCGTTCCAGGACTGAACTATCAAAGACATTTTAGCACAAATTATATAGGTTTTGTGTTGCAATCATATTATTGAAGATCTAATCTCGTATCCTCTTATAATGTTTACAACCAAGTCATATCTTCAAATTTCATCATATCTACAGATAGTAACCTCTCGAGTGGATCTGTGAAAATATGTTGAAAAATTCTCACTTGGATATTACTATTTGTCGGCGAGCAGTAGCTCAGGTGATTGCAGCACATGGCCCCTCATGAAGGGTCCCGGGTTCAAATCACCCTGGTGGTGTTGTTCGGAATTGTTTTTCCCGTAGCGCAGTCGACCTTTACGCGACTTAATGCACTATGCTACTTATGGGATTGGGTTGAGCTCCCCAGATTGGGCTCGACACAAGCCTTACGAGTCTCCTGGGTTACCAAATAATATTATTGTTTATATTGTATATGAGTTATCATTGCTAATGGGAACCATCTCATACATGCAAATTTGTGATTATGTCAAAACAACTTTATAATTACATTCAAGGTTATGTTCTTATGAAATTCCCATGGTGCTCTTGATATTTGAGGGATAATCTCTTTTATGACTTGCACAATCGTAAGTGTATGTTTTGTGGAGTCCTCAACTTCCTGTGGTAACCATGTTTCTTGATTGCAACATTGTATTTTGAAATTTACAAAATTTTACTTTTCAAGTGTAACATTTATGCATCTTTTATATTAAAGATCCAACACCTGAAACAATTATGAGGAAAGTAATAATCCAAGTCATAAAAATCAGAGAGCAAGGCCAAAGGAGAAACGATGCTTGCTGCTAAAGAGATTGCATAGTCTAAAGTAGCAAAATTTGCTATAAAGAACCTGAAAGGACAACCATGTGACCCCAATATATATATATATATATATATATATATATATATATATATATATATATATATATATATATATATACATATATGAATAAATCTAAACAATTGGGTTTCTTTAACTATATAATGAACTTACTACATACAAAATTTGATCTCATTTTGACACATATAGGTCATGCATCTAAAGGCAACAAAAATGACAAAATTTAAACTAGTTTTGTGCATCAATTTTGTTGACCATAAAAGAGTGATATAGAAAAATACAAATGAGCTAAAATTTTACATTTAGCTTGTATTTGTTATACAAATGAATATAAATGGTTTGGATATCTCCAAAATATGGTCTACATATGTAATCACCACTTGGGTGTAGCATGTGATATGTAAACTAAAGTGTATTATAACCTGACTCTCTCTCTCTTTTTCTCCATATATATATATATATATATATATATATATATATATATATATATATATATATATATATATATATATATATATATATATATATATGTATACGGGATTAAGAGAGAAATATTTCTCTCCCCCTCCCACACCCGTAGAGGAGGATGAATTCCCGAGAGGGTGGTAAATCAAGGCGGAAACTAGGATTCAAACATGAGTCCCTTTGTTATGGGACACCCTGCTTGACCTCTTCAGCTACTCCTTGTCGACTATATTTATATGTATATATATGTATGTACACTACTACATTTTTTACCAGTAATGTCACTGCCCATAGTGTCATTTTTACTAGAATAACCAACCTAATAGACTATTTCCTCGGCTTTATCATAAAAACCGACCTTATAAGTTTCCCGCGACAAAAATTCGTGTGATTTTGGCTTCACGCCTCGATCTATAGGGTCAGTTTTTCTAAATTACCGATGCTATAGGGTCAACAAAAAATATGGGCACCACTTTGGAACTCTAGGGTCGGTTTTTATAGATAACCTACCTTATAGATATTGACCTCTAGGGTCATTTTTTCAAAATACCCGACCTTATAGATGGTCTCAAAAATTTCAGGCACCACTTATTCTCTAGGGTCGGTTTTTTCAAATAAACGACCCTACAGACCCGACCTGTAGCGTCAGTTTTTTGAGATAAATGACCCTAGAGGTCAGTCTAATATCAAAGATGAGCACCTAGAGACCAAAGTCATGTTTCAGTTCATTTTGTTCGAGAGCACAATGCTAGAAACCTCCTTCTATGTCGTCGTGTCCAAGGAGTCGTGCCCTTCTGACACGGTAGTCGTGCCCATCGTGTTGCTGCCCCAACCACAATCTCTGACCAACTATTTCCAACACGACCAACTACTTCTCACCATCCTCGGTCGTTCCTCTCCGTAGGGGCCACTGCCCTATTGTGCTTGTCCCGACTGCTCGTCTCAGCACTGCCCTATTGTGCTCGTTCCAGCTGCTCATCCCAGCGCTGCCCTATTGTGCTTATCCTGGCTGCTCGTGCTCGACCTGGCTGCTCCACCAATCTATTCTCAATTCAACACCTGGCTGCTCTCTATTTAGCACTGGTAATCACAGTCGTGCCATAACCACAACTGTTTTTCTTCTTATTGTCATGTTGCAATTGAGGAGAGGTTCAGAGTGAATATATTTGTTAGGTAGTATGGTCGTGCTGGGTAGCACGGCCATGGTGATGGCACAACCGTACTAGGTAGTATGACTGTGGTGGCTAAGTTTCTGAACTGCATTTGTTAAAATCATCATGCTCCTCTAAAATTGATGTATATTGACCCCTAATGCCTTACATTATAAGAGAATTGAATCATGCATTTGTGTTGTTGCAGGTGTTATTGACTTTTTGTTGACTTGCATATATTTCTTCTTCAGCCTTCAAGTGGGATATAATATTCTCACTCTCCCAATGTGCCATTAGGCTTCATTTTGATTCAAATGTTTAATACATACAATAGCGCTTGGTAGACATTCCAGAAATATGAGAGTAGATATTGTGTAGTCTCAGATTGATACTTTAGGGTTTATAGATGAGATCATTGATGCATGATGTTTAACTTAATATATAAATATGACAAAAATACATTTATGTATCAACATAGTAACCCGTTCAAAATATACTCATTAGGAGTACATTTTGGATAGTCCCCGGTTTGAGACTGTTTTTGGATATTTAATCTCACTTAGGATGTAATTGTATAATGTATGTTGAGTTTTGAAGAAAATTTTAGTAGTATATCCTCATTTGTTCTCTGGGTACATATGTGAGTGGTTATTTTCCATTTACATCGGTGTACTTAGAGAACTTAGGGGAAATGTTGTTGAAATTTTCTTCAAAACTAAACATACATTATACAGTTACTAGTAAGATTAAATATTCAAAAATGGGATAGGTGGTACACTTTAATATAAAAGTAATTAACTTCCTATCAATAAAAACTTACAGCTTATAGTATCAATATTAAATGCTCAGTTTTATAATTATTTTTAATGTGATATAGAAAATGGATCGAAGTAGGATGTTTATCAAGAACCGTTGCAGTCCAGAGTTTGCCAAAGGTCTTGATGAATTTATCAGATTTGCTGAGGAACATAGGAAACTACCTACAGATAGGTTATATTGTCCATGTAAAAATTGTGGTAACAATTTGAAATTTGATACTAGTGAGGAAATTAAGAATCATGTCATATGCAATGGGATCATACAAGGTTATAATAAATTGTATTGGCATGGAGAGAGATTTATTTATGGATCAGAAAATGTTGATACTAATAGATGTGGCATAGAAGATATAGATAATGATGATAATTTCAATGATGAACCGATTCAGGATGACCCGATTCAGGATGATATGGTTGATGAGATGCTACGTAGTTGTCGTGACAATGTCATTGATCCACCTTCTTTATTTGCAAACATTGTCCATGATGCTGAGAAACCATTATATAAGGGTTTTACTAAGTTCATGACGTTGAGTGTTGTGATGCGATTATATACTCTTAAAGTTCAAAACCATTGGAGCGATAAGAGTTCCTCTTCATTGTTGTCTTTGTTAAAGGAAATTCTTCTTGAAGGCAATGAGCTTCGAATTTCAACATATCAAGAAAATAAAATAATGTGCCCAATGGGAATGGAGGCTAAGAAGATTCATGCATGTCCAAATGATTGTGTGTTATTTCAGAAGGACTATAGTAATTTTATAATTGTTCAAAATGTGGTGCATCAAGGTATAAGACCACAAATTCAGCTAAGGCTAAAAATGGCTCTCTAGTCAAGGTGATGTGGCATCTACCAATAATACCACGATTTCAATGCTTATTTGCTAATATAGAAGATGCACAAAATTTGTCTAGGCATGGGGAGTTAAAGGTCAATGATGATGGCATTCTACGACATGCATCTGATTCACCACAATGGAAGAAAATTGATTTATTATACCCTCAATTTGGTAAAGAACCAAGAAACTTAAGACTTGGACTCTGTACAGATGGAATGAATCCCTATGGTACATTAAGCAGCCAACATAGCACGTGGCCTGTTATGATTGTTATATACAATCTTCCTCCTTGGTTGTGTATGAAAAATAAGTATGTGATGTTGTCAATATTGATATCAGGGCCCAAGCAATCTGGAAATGATATTGATGTTTACCTTTAACCTCTAATTGATGACCTAATGAAACCATGGGAAGAAGGTGTTATGACATATGATGCTTCACGTAAAGAGATCTTTAGTTTGTGTGCTATGTTGTTTTGCACGATTAATGACTTTCCAGCTTATGGAAATTTGTCTGGATATAGCATAAAAGGATAGAAAGCATGTCTTATTTGTGAGGAAAATACTGATTCAATCCGACTAAAACATGGTGGTAAAATCGTATATCTTGGTCATCGGAGATTTCTCCCACCAGTGCATCCTTATCGAAGGCAACGCAAAACCTTTAATGGGTCAATTGAGGAACGAAGTGCTCCTAAACCTATACCAGGAAATGTTGTATATGATCGGGTGAAACATATTGTTAATGAATTTGGAAAGAGTTTAAGTAGGCATACTCTCGCATGTGACAAATCTCTATACAAGAAGAGGTCAATATTCAGGAATCTTCCTTATTGGAGATCTTTGGCAATTAGACATTGCATTGACATCATGCATGTTGAAAAAAATGTTTGTGATAGAATCATTGGTACGTTATTGAACATACTAGGAAAGACTAAAGACGACATCAAATCGAGAAATGATTTAGAATTAATGGGTATAAGAAAAGAATTATTAGTGGAGATCAGGGGTCACCGCACATATTTACCACCAGCTTGTTACACTTTGTCAAAGCAGGAGAAAAAGAGTTCTGTGAGTGCTTGTATAATATTAAGGTTCCACAAACATACTCTTCTAATATTCATAGATTGGTATCAAAGAAGGATCTGAAGTTGATAGGTCTCAAATCTCACGACTGTCACACCTTAATGCAACAAATTTTACATGTGGCTATTCGATCTATATTACTGAAGCATGTAAGGTTTGCAATCACGAGACTCTATTTCTTCTTCAATGAAATATGCAACAAAGTGACACATCCTGATACTCTCGATAAATTACAAAAAGATGTAATTGTTACCATGTGTTTGCTTGAAATGTACTTTCCTCCTTCATTTTTTGATATCATGATTCATCTTGTAGTACATATTACAAGGGAGGTGAAGATGTTGGGTCCAATTTTCTTACACTGGATGTATGCATTTGAACTCTTCATGAGTGTTTTTAAAGGTGATGTTCAAAATCGTTATCGTCCTGAAGGGAGTATTATTGAGGGTTATGTGGCTAGGGAGGTGATGGACTTTTGCAATTATTTTTTGAATTGCAATGAAACTTCTAGTGATCTAAAAAATTCCCATGACACCGAATCTTATTCTGGCAAAGGAACGTTGGGAGGACGAGTGAAAGGAATCAGTCGTGAGTTGTGGGAACAAGTACATTTATATATTTTACTCAACATCGATGAAGTTAGTAGCTACATACCAGAACACAATGATCTTATCAAGAGAAATCAATTGTGATCCAGTTCAATGTGGCTTGCAAGAGAGCATAATCAAACATTGATTAGGTGGTTTGAAGAGAAAGTCTTTAATCAACTATCTGAATCACCGAATAATGTTGCTGAGAACAAAAAATGGCTCACCTTTAAGCCAAAAATGGATGTCATGTCATATGAAGGTTATGACATAAATAGATTTTCATACTACACAAAGCGTCACGATGAAAGTACTGTAGTTCAAAATAGTGGGGTCACTGTTCAAGCTTGTCCATTGTATTTTGCTAGTACCAAAGATAAAAGACCACGCGAAGCCGAGATGTCATATTATGGCGTCATTGAGGACATATGGGAATTGGACTATACAAATTTCAGAGTTCCTATCTTTAGGTGTAATTGGGTTGAAAACAAAAAAGGAGTTTTAGTAGATGAGTTGGGTTTCAAGTTGGTGAATTTTGAAAAGATTGGTGAGAAAGATGAGCCATTCATCATGGTAGACTAAGAAAAACAAGTATTCTATATTGATGACCCGACAAATAAAAATTGGTTTGTCGTTCTTCATGGAAAAAGACAATTTACTGTAGATCCTATAAATGAAGAAGAATACTACAAAAAGTATGATGATTCCAGCCCATTCTCAGTTGGTTTTCCAAGTGTAAATGTTGATGATAACACCGATGAATATTATAAATGTCAAGACAATGCTCAAGGAATTTTACTTGACTAACAACTCAACCAATACTAGAGGCATGTATTCTTTCAACTATTTATTTTATTATCATTCAAATATGTAATCTTTCAAATATGCATCATATATCATGTATTATCATGTATAATTTTATCACTTGTGCTTTTATTATCACTTATGTTTCTTTTATCATGTATACTTCTAGGTTCTAAAATGGCGAGTAAAGATGAACATTCTGAGCATGAGCAGCATGAGGATGGTAGTGGTGATGCTAAGCAAAGTAGAGGTCCCACACTGATGCGTAGGCTGCAGGAGCTCAGGGTCAAAGGGGAGAAATTGGCAGTCCAGTTTGATGTCATAGGAGCACCTATTGGGAAACATGCCAGTGCTTTCCAACATTATGTAGGGGTGACCACGCGCAGTAAGGTGTCAATAGATATAGAAAATTGGCATGATGTTTCTAATGCCTTAAAAGACCTCCTATGGAAAGATATATCTGTGAGTGGAAGTGATATTATTTTAATATGTTTTTGTTTATTGACTCTAATTTAGTTTTCTTGGAAAGACATATCCTTTTTAAGACAACATTATTGCTTCTTTTGCATGTATAGGGTGTTTTTCATCTAAATGAAAAAGATCACAAGAAAAAAGTGCTACAACATTGTGGTGTACGATGGAGGGCTTTTAAGACATATCTCAAAAGGGAATTTATAGATAAACCTAAGCAAAAGAAGAAAGCAACATATATGTATATTTTTATAGATCTTGAGATGTGGGAAAGATTTGTTGTAGCTAGGAACACGGAAGAGTTTTTAGTAATAAATATTGTGATGTATTGTATGAATATTTAATTTTATACAGTTAAGGAGGTGAATCTTTTTATATATGTTTGCAAAGTCTAAATTGCAATACCTCATTTTAAATGATCAGGCTATTCACGAGGCCCAAAAGGAAAGATGGACCAAAAATTTGCATGACCATTACTTGGGGCCCGATGGTTATGCCTTCCGCCGCCAACTACAAGAGAAGCAACTTTGTTTTGAAAAAGAGTCTAGTACAACTCAAGCTGAGCGTCCACCCTGACACTTGCAGTGGATTGATGCTAGAATGAATCGAGCAGGTGAAATTGTCAACCCTGCAACTAAGGAGGTAGCAAAAAATATGGTAGGTTTATCGGATCTAAGTAAAGAGTAACTCCCACAAACTTAGATTTATTTATATCTAATTGATATTATGATTTAATATTTTTATTAATTATGAATAGATTGATCTCCATGAGTAAAGGAAGGAAGGAAAGTTCATCCCAACTGGCCACATGGATGAACTATTAGTTGCTCTTGGTACGAAGGAGCATCCCGGCCATGTTAGGGGATTAGGAGCTGGCATAGGATTCGAGTCTTATTATATATATATATATATATATATATATATATATATATATATATATATATATATATATATATATATATAGTTGTAATAGGTATTTGGTTTACCGCTTCGTATATAACTTATATTATTTCAATTCTTGGTTGGTATGAATGGTAAACTTGTAGTGGAGGTTCCAGAATATAATGTTGTGGCAACGGGCAAGGTATATATCCTTAGTGGTACATTGCATTGCCAACAAATTACTGATGACATTTGTCGTGTGTCCATCCATCTTGTGTATGATGGAATGGGGGACAAACCACTACCCATACCTAATCCTAAATATAGTACAATTGAAGAATCTAAGGATGCTATGGTAGGTTGGCCTAGACACTTGGTTATCAATGACAAGGTATACCTTAATTCTACCATATTTTTCATATTTGACTGCATATATGAACTCGTGTAATATAAGTATGTAATTTAATTAACATGTTTGCAAACCAAAAAGTAAAAATTCTACTAGTCGTCCTCCAATGCCCAAGCCATCTTTTATTCTAGAATCCACATTTGATGAGTTGGGAAGTAAATTTAAATGTTTGTGTCGATACTTAGCCAACCAAAGCTCTGGATTATAAATGTTGATCAATTTAACAGAAGATGCAACATGGAGGGACTTTGATAGTTATATTTTTCTTGATGATATTATAGAGTTGTTTTGGTATGATTGGTTGAATACTTCGATAATAGAAGTATGGATAAGGTAAGGATCTATCAATATAGAAAATTCCAATACACATTTTTAGCTTATTTCTATATATGGAAATAATTACAAATGTTTTACAGCCATTTATATACCGAGACCACAAACTTTGATATAAGAAACGATGGATTCTTAGTTCCTTCAATCACTAGTCAAGTGGAGACACATATTGAGGATGTGAATGAGTACTTCGCTGTTGCATTCAAATATTTTTCTAGTGAGGGGAAGGAAATTATCCTAATTCCTTTTAACGTCTAGTAAGTATTATTATTCAATATAATTTTAATAATGAATAAAATTATTTATTTTAATGTTTGTTTTATTCTTACTCAGAGCTAGACATTGGGAATTAGTGGTGATTGTCCCAAAATTGATGACTCTTTATTATCTTGACCCAATGGGTAAAACAAAAAGGGGTCACAAACAAAAATTGCCAGCTTCAGAGTAAGCATAAATTTAGTCAATGCTTCAACTTGATAATTCTATTTAGAATTTCTATTTTACCAACTATTGTTTAATTGATAGGGGTATAAAAGCTTTTCGTGAAGCTGGAGGACAAATACCCACAAAATTAAAGACATTGACTTTGAAAAATGTCAAGGTAGCTACTTTGACAACTGCTTAGTCTTATATGTATTAATTTTCAACTCTTATATGTCAGCTCTTACAGTCTAATCTCAACTCCTATTTATAGTAGTTTACTAACATTAAGTACAATTCGTTATATGTAGTGTCCTATACAAAATAATGACTGGGCTTGTGGCTACTATGTAATGAAATATATGCAAGCTATTGTCAAACAAGCATCACATGACATTCGGACTATAGATCAGGTAATAAAGAATAACATCATAAATTTACAAGTGATTGTAGTCATTTTATAAAATATTAGCATGTGCATTTTTTGTTACAGATCTTTACAACTCAGCCTTACACATGTGAGAACTTAAATGAATTCTGAGAAGAGTGGTCAGATACTTTTCTAAATGAAGTCAATATAGCATTGGATTAAATATGTTAGCTCCATTTATGTATTTAGTTTTAGTACTCTTTCATATTTACTTTTGTATCTGACATTTAATATCATCTCAGACTTGCAATCTATCATTTTGTAAATTATGATGTGATTATGTGTAACTCCACTGAATATATGAATCATTTTTGTTATGAATGCGTGGTTTGGAATGGTGACGATTGAGCATCAATGCTCCTGTCTCCCATATCCTGGTTCTTTTTGTTCTTCAGTTCTATTTCTGCAGAATTTTTTTCAAAAAAAATTGTACTCTATAGGGTCGGTTATCTTAAAAAATCGACCTTATAGGTATCTCGGTCGTGCCGTGTAGCACAGCCATGTTGTGGCGTAGAACAGTCGTGCCACAAAGCATGGTCATGTTGGGATATGGTAGAACAGTTGTGCCGTGTAGCACGGTCATTCTACCATATCCCAACACGGCTGTAGACTCTATTGAGTTGGTTTTCTTCAATAACCGTCCTTACAGAGCATCTTTAGGGTCAGTTATTAAGAAAAAGTGACCTTATAGGGTCTGTATATCAGTAAGCTCAATCTGTTGACTGTAGTGAGTTGGTTTTCTTCATATAAATGTCCTTACAGAGCATCTCTAGGGTCAGTTATTAACAAAAACCGATCTTATAGGGTTCAGGTACAATTTCTTTTCTCATTTGGGGTTAGTTTTTGACAGCCTCTTGGGTCGGTTTTTACTATATAAGGTCGGTTTTCTTTGGTTAAAAAAACTGACCCTATAGAGCAATTTCTCTAGCGATGGCCACTTAGGTGTCGGCTGAAAAGTGACGCTATAGGCTTAAAAAAACCAATACTATAGACCATTACTGTACTATATACATATTATATATGTATGTATATGTATGTACATTTATATATATGTATATACATATATGTATATATGTATATACATATGTATATGTGTGTATATACATATATATATATATATATATATATATATATATATATATATATATATATATATATATATATATATATATATATATATATATATATATATATATATATATATATATATATATATACATACATACATAGATTTACATACATACATATATATACATATGTATATGTATTTACATATATATGTATATACATATATGTATATATACATATATACATATATACATATATAGATATATATACATACATAGATGTACATACATATGTATATGTATATATGTATATATAATGTATATATATACATTATATATACATTATATATAGAGGAGAAAAGAGACAGAACAAAAGGAGAGGCATGGATTGCTTCCATATGTTCCTACAAACCTAATGTGCTCACACTTAGGCTCTGCACTAATGTCGAGCCTGAGAACAAAATCAAATTGAAAGCATTGTGTAATGATTACCGAGGAGGATAGTGAGAAGTTCATGGTCAAATATGATGAGACTGGTACTTAGTAATTGAATTGGATTTCAAAATCGCTATATTGGTGTCTATGGTGTTGGTCCCAATAGATAGGGGAACATTGTAGTAAGGTACTCAGGGATGAGCCTTGGGTAGGAAGATGGAGGAGTTGAGGTTGCAGATGATGTCATAGGCCAATTAAGGGAGTATGGGTGAGCATATTCTTTCTTATAGGGGTGGATGATTCTTTTAATTTGGTAATGTAGGACCAAAGACGTAAGACTCAAGTGAAATCATTTAAAATATCACTAAATTTGTTCTCAAAAGATGTTAAATAACCCTAGGCAACAAATTTGATTATTTCATTAGGAGTCATGCTAAAGTAGTTTATCATGAAAAAGAGGGTGTATGTATGTATTTGTTATGTTCCTACAAAGCCTAATGAGTCCAAACTCAAGCTTTGTATTAATATAGTCCTTGAGAAAACCTCTCTTGTATGACTACTATGTTGATGATGAGAAAGGGTGCAGAAATAATGTAAAATACAAGGAATAAAAGCATGAAACCAAATTGGAAGCATAGAAGAAAGATCACAATAAAGAATTCATGGACTTGAAATTGATATTTGGTACTTGTTGATAGAGAAGAAAGTTACGAACGAGAAAATTGATTTACTAACGATACACAACTAAATTGGCTTTCAGGAAATCTATATAGATGCCTATTGAGTAATCTCAATATATAGGGGTGCATTGTGGCAAGGCACCATGGGATGAAACTTAGGTAGAGAAGATGGAGAAGTGGAGCTTGGATATGATGCCACAAGGAAATTGGGTAACATTTTTGAAATGACACTTTTATGATGTAAGGCTTGAAGGAAATTAGAGTAGTTCTAGAGATACAGTTTTATGAAAGTACACAAATACAATTTTTGAGATAAAGAAGGGTTTCTTTTTGCATTTGTTGCTTGCTACACTGGTTGATCTTGGAGAAAGGGCGAACTACATACATAATTTTGGTTAGTGCCAAATCCAGACTATTTTCCAAGATTAAAGAGAGAACCAAAAGGAAGAACGGTAGATTCGAGATTTACTCAATGATTCCACCACAAATAATCTTTTTTGTTGCTTCCCCATGTTGATCCAATCACGATATCAAATCATTGATCGCCTTTTCTCTCTCCTTTACAATACTATGTTAAGCATGCTACAAGCATTAAGCGAACAATAGAGTGGCTTCTTGAATTCTTCAAGTATTTATGCATTCAAATATTGAAGGGATTATTTCCATACAAAAAGCTAAAAATGATATTTTTACATACATAAAAATGATGACTTTGTAATTCAAGGAAATTACTGTGAATATGATACGAACTTCCCAAATGGGTAACCCATTATTTACAATTACAAGTACTTTTATCGTTATGCATATAGATCTATGTAGAAATGTTTTTGATATATTTTATAATCATATCATATGATAAATAACTCCATAAGAGCTTGCTACTACCTATATCCAAAATCATCTTCGACACTACTAATTGTATGATTATTGGCATTACACTCAATTGTAAACTAATATATAAACCCTAAAATGAATCTGAAAAAGAAGTTTCTATAGAAAAACACACATGAAGCATAAATTTAACATGAAAACAAAGAAATGAATTCAAAGCATTCAAACCTTAAGAAGGGCTTGACATACATGAAGCTTATGGTCTAGCCCATTACAACAAATAAAAAAATATCAAGAACTTGTAAATTTTAAAAAATATTTACACTTTGCATGAAAAAAGAACATTTTAAAGACAATAAATACATATAAAAAAATTCACATTTTAAAGATGAAAGAAATATATGGAATGTATGAAACACATACGAACAGTAACAAAACTCCCTACAAATGTCACCCATATCGATGAATATGTTAAATGCAACTTTATGTCACCTAATATGGACACCCACATGTTAAATTAGCAATGAGCATATATTTGGCACCAACATGCATCCCCTTATTGATTAGGTTATTAGGCGTGAAGATATCATATCCTCACCCATCAAAGATAGCAAATTAGTGAATTACTGATCAATAAACACATGGATGGGAAAATGACTACCTTAAAATTGATATGAATGGATCAACACAACCAATTTGAAGAAGAAAATTATTGTCATAAGATCATCAAGGCATATCTCTCGATATTAAAAATTCAAAAATAAGAAATATAGGAAACATGTGTGAATAGTCAAAAGCTCCTATACGTGTGATGTTCAATGGATATTAATGATTGCTAACTCCTTCCCAAGTTGGAAAAAAGTTGCAAAAAGATCTCTATGTTAGGAGTAAAAAACCAACTACTCAGAACCATCATGGTTCCTCATATTGATTAGGTTATTGGGTATGAAGATTTTATGTCATCACTCATATAGGATAGCAAATTCTTAATTTCTAAACATTTCAATGGGAAAATAACAGGTTTCATAATGAACAAATTTCATAAGCCTAACCCATCAAATGAAGAGGGTCATCATAAAGGGGTCATCAAACATGTCTCAATAAAATGATAAGAAATTTAAACTCAAATAACTAAGAAATTAAAAAAGATTGATCGAACATGGTTAGCATAGCTATATATTTTCTCACTAATCAACTGGGTAAAATATACGACCGTAGAAATATATAATCAAATACAATATCATAGTTTTCAAAGTTAATATTCGTTAGGGAGTTTAAAACTTTAGGGTGATTTGTATAATAATTGTATTGAAAAAAGATTAAGGCTTAAACCACAAATAACAACGAACCCCAAGTTCTAAGAAACTCTATCCATCAATTGTCTTTTGAAATTTCAAAATCTTTTCTCCATCGATGTCATAAAGGGTGAATTATTCAAAGTTAAAATTTAAAATTTGCATTCGCACGCATACAAATAATAATCTGATGAAACTACATAAAAATCATAATAAACGGATTGTAAAAAACAAGAAACAACACAATTAGTTGGATAAAAAATAAAATTTGCATCCATGTCAATGTCGGCCAAGCACATGAAGAATATCCTAAATTATATTTTTTGAATGGAAACAAAATTAAACAATACTCTAGGAGGGGCTTATTCGGTAACTAATCTGAAGTGGCTTATATAGTGACTAATCTTAAGGAAAATATTAGAAAAGGAGATATTCTAATTCGATTTGTTGTTACTGCTCCAGTGAGAAGAATGTCGATAGGTAGCCCCTCCAAAATACCCTTTACCATATAATAAGCTTTAAATTCCAATAGAGAGGATAATATATAAGAGGTCAAGGCATGAGGGAGAAATAATGACGTATCAAATTAATTTTGTGTTGTAGAAGTCTAGTCAAGCGGTGAAGAAAGAGTTTGATTCGTATTTATAAAGAAAATATGGCTATGTGCCTTGCACAATAGGGGTAGTGGACACTAGAAGACAACTAATGTCGACCAGAGAACTGTAGAGATGACAAACAGAAACCCCTTATTTAAGGTTCAATTTTATATAATGCGAAAAAAGATGCTTATGTTAATCAACAATTGTCGAAACAACCAGCTCAGCGAGATAACTAAATTCCTTCTCAGAAAAAGGGAATAAGAGGCCCTCATCGTGAACATAATATGTACTTCTTCCAAGGTGCACGATTCAATGGCCATGGCAGAAAACAAACATTTGTAATTAGAGGACACTTTGGATAAACTGCAACCCTATAAGAAAGGAAAGTGACCATTTTTCTGCAATCAGCAAAATTGATAGTGCACACAAACGCTGCACTCAAGTCAGTTTCTTCATGAACTGGTGAAAGAAGAGCAAACAAAGGCAAGCGCAGCGAGCCGAGTTGCCTAGTTAAACTGCAGCCAGGCCACTCTAGAAACCACTACCACAAATGACCAATACCCAAGTGTGATGAAATGATAAAATAGTGCATGTCAGGGACAAAATATGTACGTATAAAGGGATTAGTGGATGTGCCTTAACTTATTGTATCTTCTTTTTCGTATTTTAAATGTCTTCGGTTGGTTGCTAACTTTTGAATACATCCTTATTTTTAACTGATCAAACTCAGGGATCAAAGAGGGGCTATTTCTTGTGTTAGTTGCTCGTTACGTTGGTTGAACTTGGAGAATGGGGGAACTGCATATGATATATTGGGAAGCACCAGATTCAGACAAGGTTTTTTCAAGTTCAAAGAGAGAACCAAGAGGGAAGAATGGTAGATCGGAGGTTTACATGACGACCACACTATTCCAATTACTCTATCTAACCTTGAATTGGCTCCGATTGTAGACCCCCTAGCTCATTAACATCCTGGAAGTTCACGTCAGTTCCAGAATCGAGCAGCTCTCTGACCACCTCCACATCCCCTTGGTTGGCAAGACATGTGAGGCGGATCGTTTCGGGTATGCTATGCAAGTCGGCTTCAAGGTCTGTTGTATATGTTTAGCTCCGCATCATGCTCTTGTTAGAGACATGGCTGCTACAGCTATGTTTCTAGCATGGGTTAAGCCCAATGTAATGCAGCTACTACATGTGAGAGAGGTAGTTTTGTCTCTAGTGTAAATGCCAAAAAAGTTTTATCCCACATTTCCCAGTGCTAGTATTTTTGTGGTACTTATATGTAGGATCACATGAGACATTAGTGTTCAAAGGTCATAAGAGGAAGTTATGCTCACCTCTTTGGTAGATATGGTTACCACAACAAACGTGCGCACCACGCCTTGCCTGGCCTGGCCCCGACCGGGCCGAGCACGACTCGGGCTTGTGGATTGTGGATTATGGAGAATGTCTTTCGTCTTTTTTACACTATGATACAACTATATAATTAATTATTCGTCTAATTAATTGCTTCTTTCTTATTTGGATTTATTGATCCTAACGGGAAAGTGTCTCCTTTGCAGAATTTTTTTACAATGTGTACAAGAGCAATGAGTGGTCGCGTCTTAGTAGGAATAGGATTATTGGGGCGTGTAAGTCTATAAATATGTCTCCTGACATTAGGGTTAAACACATCTTTCGAACACACAGCCGTCAGCCATTTGAGTACGTGTTTGCAAACCCTAACGCCGGAGTCTCTCTTTCATCATCGCTTCCATTGTGCTACGTAGAGATCTTCTCCTGGACATAGCAAGTCTGTCCATCCTTCCCTTCTGAGACGCAACCTGTCATGCGGTAGTTCCTGCAGTCGCTGAGTTGCACTGGTGGTGTGTTGGTTCGTCTACAACGTTCGTCGTCAACACGAGCGTGACGTCTCTTCTTCAAGTTCATACCAGATCGACTGGGAGAACGGCGCCTATCCAGAAGGGTTGCAAGGCGCTGATTTCTTTAAGTATATCACGTTCGTGTTTCAATGAACGACCTGGTTTGGTTCCTGATCTTATTTACTTTTGTTCTCCTATATTGGTTTATTCTACATTTTCTTATCTGGATCGGCCTAAACTGTCAACTTAATTGCACATGTCGTTGTTGCATGTAACGACTTAATTCAAAATTAACAACAGTCTTAAAGAAATCAATATATGTCTTTAATTAATTATGGCTAGTTCTGGCATGAACATTGATACGTCAAGTATGTTTGAAAAATTTACTAGAACTTATTTTGCTCGTTGGCAAAGTAGGATACAAATCTTACTTAACATGGTAGGGTATGATCAATATTTAGAAGAAGTAGAACTCAAAGTAGATGAAACTATTCCTGATAATGCTAATATAATTGCAACCTGGAAGAAGGGTGAGAAGTCATGATGAGTGTTGATTCTGTTTGTGCTAAACAATAAATTGTATTACTCAAGCAGCTTGTTACTACATCTAAGGCTCTGTGAAAAGCATTAGAAAAGAAATACAATACTGAGAATCACAGAACTGAAAAATATTTTGTCTCTAAATTGCTTAAGTTTCATATGCCTGAGGGAAAGTCTATTTCTGATCAAAAACACGATTTTCAACTCTTGGTGTAAGAGCTCGCTGATGTGGGCGTGACACTTTCTGAAAAGTTTGTTGCTATGTCAATCATTGAGAATTTCCTAAATTCTTGGGAGTCATTTGGCATGACTCTTAAGCACCGCAAAGGAGACATGTCAATGAATGATCTCATGATAGACATCAATATTCAAGAAGAGCATCCGAAAGAGAAGACAATCAATGTGCCAATCAATGTTAATGTGACTGTTAATTTTACTACTACTAAGAACAAGGATAAGAAATCTAAGAATTCACTTAAACCTAAGGCCAAAATTTATAAGAAATTGAAGAACAAACCTTTTTGGACTTGTGGACAGGTTGGCCGCTGGAACAAAGATTTTCCTTCAAAGAAGGCCAAGAAAATTGTCGCTTGTGCAACTAAGGAGGCTGTGGTCAGCATGATGACTACATCCTTGAGCCTCAATGATGTGTATGTATCTATAAAACCTGAAGTTCTTTTTATTTTTTAACCACTATATTAAATTATAGATACTAGGGCTAATGTGCATGTGTGTACTGACAAATCCCAGTTTGTGTCTTATGAGGCCTCTAAAGGTCGATCCGTGACTTTGGGTGAATTCCAGCGCTGTAGAAGTAAAAGGCGAAGGACGGGTGGACTTGAGACTTGAAGTTTCCTTCAGGAAAGGTTTTGACTCTTTATAGAGTCAGACATGTTCCATCAATACGACGCAATATTATTAGTGGCACAATTTTAGTTAGAAATTGTTTTAGAATATATTGTAAATATAATAAAGCTATAATTACTCGCCTTCAAGACTCTTTATTTTTTGGCAAGGGGTATCTTTGTGATATGAAGAACCTATTTAAGATTCTTGTAGAACTTGTTTCAAATTCTATTTTAAATTTGAATGATAATAGTTCTTTATGCTTGATCTTGTATCATCTGATGTTTGACATGCACGTTTGGGACATATGAATGTTGGCTCAATGAAATGTATGGTGAATATGAATTTAATCCCTAAATCTGAAAAAAGAAATAATAAATGTGAAATCAATGTGCAAGCTAAATTACCTAGCAAACCTTTTCATTTTGTGAATAGGAATTCAGAAATATTGTATTGTGTGCATATAGATATATGTGAATTTAATGGTATTGCTACAAGGGATCAAAAGTGTTATTTTATAACTTTTATTGATGATGCTAGTAGATATTATTATGTGTAAAGAAGTAAAACCACTTCTCTACTAAAAATTTGAACAATAAAACCTCCAGTCCAAACACACTCAGAAGGTATGATGGAGTGAGTGTAAAATTTTCAAATCTTTATATAAAGTTAACAAAAGAACAAAGTATAGCAGCATAATAAAAGCATGACTATATTTAATTATAAAACAGAGGGTCACAAACTTCCATCATAAGGATCCATGTAGAGGAAATCTAAACTACCTCAACTCTAGAGTGAAACGATCTAAAGTCACATCTAGGTCCAAGCCTAGGAATCCAAAGCACCTATTAGCATATATATGTGATTAGGGTTAGGTATCCATTAATTATACAAAACCCAAAAAACCACCTTTTTATTATTATGTGAATTAGGTTATAAAAACCATGCTACTTATTAGATTAGGTTATTAGGATTTCAAAATATATTTTATTCTATTTTTCTGACTTATAAATAATTAGTTATGATTTTTATAAGTTAATTCATCATTAATTAGATGCATTAAAAACACCTATTATTAAACACTAGATTTGGCCATCAAAACTGATATCATTAGATAGAGATTATTTTTCTAATTACAACAAGTATTTTTTCCATATATTTCTGATCATCCAATAATTAGTTATCGATTTTACAAAACGGACCAATAAGAAAACATTATAATTCCACATCATTTGGGGAAAGCCAAATCAACAGTCAAACCAGGTCAAGGTTGCAAGGGTTGAACAACCATCAGCGGCCAACCGGCCAAGACACTACTGCTAGAGAGGCACATACTAAGGCAAAAAGGAAATAGGAAAAAGACAAAATTGCCCTTAGGCCAAAAAAACAAGAACGAAGAGGAAAAGTGGGTACAGACTTAAATCGACAGTGTGTCATCTTCTTGCTCGCTCATCCATGCCAGGCAAGGAGCAAACCTCGAGCTCCAGAAGTGCACCAGGGAGAGAAAAACCGAAACCAAATTCGTAAACCACACGAAAGAAGCAACCTCACCATTAGACCAAACTTGGCGACCATAAATAGTAGGTGCACAGAGACATAACACTGCGATTCACTTTGGATCGAAGAACAATGAACAAGAGAGCAGAAAAGAGGGAAACGCCAGGAGCCTACCTTTCGATCAAATTGATAGGCCTCAAGGCTCCACATGACCTGAAGATGACACCCCAGATGTGCAAAACTCCAGGCGGGCCGCAAAGCTCAGCCTCCGACTTCCAGTCTTTTCCGAAGACATACGGATGAGGGGAAGATATCGTCGGGCAGAAAAGGGGTGAACCAGACAAGAAAACCTACACAACCAAACTTGGCCAAGAATCTGGAGTAAATTGGTGGTGGTCTGACGGCTTGAGGTGCTGAGGAGATGAGAAAGATGAAGATGTGCAGAGTTTGAACAGGGGATGAATAGGGCACCCCGCGTGACGCTTTCTGTTTGAGGAAAAGGGGTGACCAAAACCCTAGTTTTATAGGGTCATCGGATGCGAAGGAAAGGGAGGATGGTGAGGGTGAACAAACTGGGAAGGAATGTGAAGAGGGAAGAGAGGAAATGGAGATAGAAATTGGGGAGAGAAGCCCCCCAACACTGCGTGTGAAAATGGAAAGGGGAAAGGAAGAAGAGAATCCAGCTTCCGCTTCATCTACATCCAAGTGTCAAGATTGAACCCGAGTAAACTAAAACAGGAAAGCAAGCGTGACATATCAAAATAAATGAAACCTTTTTTGACTAGGAATCCAATTAAGGTGATGCATTAATTTAATTTTCTTTTTCTCTTTCCTCATTCATTAATGACATGCGGACTATCCAAAATAGATGAAACTTCATACACAAATATTTAATGTGTTGATTATGAATTTGTCATCAATTTTACATGTTGGAGTTGTTTAAGTATTTATTTAATATTTTGAAGGTTCTACACACTTTCTCTCTCCTGATTACACCTTTAAGCAAACTTTCTCCAAATTGGATGAAAATTCAGCCAAAGGCTATATTTATTATGTAGATTATGACTCTAAGTTTATTTTCCTCTTTTGGAATTATTTATTATTTTATTTGATAATTTTAGGGAAAACACACCTCTTATTTTCCAATTTGAATTAAATGAATTGTCATTATGTGAATAAAGTGAAACTTGACTCCCAAGACAATTGGGACCCAACGAACACGATTTTTAACTTAGATTTCACTTTTGGATTTATTTTTATGAGATATGTCATATGGCCCATTAGAGGCCCATTAACCACATTATGCATCTAATTAGGTTATTTATCATCTTATTATCACCAACAAAATTATGTGACATATTATATTACATTATTCACGCATTAGATTATTATGGTCACTCTAACCTCAACCTTATTTGTCTAAGCCCAAATGGTCAAACTTCTAGGGTAGGGCCCAAGATCCGATATGTTACATTATGTTTTTTTTCTTAAAAGTAAAGATGAGGCATTGGATAAATTTAAAATTTATAAGAATGAAGATGAAACTCAAACCAGCAAAGTACTTAAACAATTAAGGTTTGATAGGGGAGGAGAGTATACGTCAAATTTGTTTTTAGAATTTTGCCAATTACATGGTATAGTTCATGAGGTTGCTGCTCCATATTCACCACAATCTAATGGGATAGATGAATGTAAAAACCGAACCCTTATAGATAGAGTAAATTCTTTACTCCAAACCTGAGGTCTACCCAACTTTATGTGGGGGAATCTTGGAATATGCCTTGCCATTTTTTGAATAGAGTTCCCCACAAACATGTAGAGAGTAGTCCATTTGAGTTATGAAGAGGAAGAAAATCGAAGTCTCAAATACCTTTGAGTGTGAGGGTGCCTTGCTAAGGTACTTGTCCCTGAACACAATAGGAAGAAATTGGGACTGAAAACAGTTGATGCCATATTTTGAGGTATGTAGAGACAAGATATGCCAACATATTCTTGCTTGTAAAATCTGATATCTCAGGCATTGAGTTTAATACAATTGTGGAATCATGTGATGCTACATTCTTTGGGAATGTGTTTCCCATAAAATCTGGTGTGCCAATGAAGTATCTCAAGAGGATTCATTCACCACAGGTTCCATTCTCGAGAATGTGGAAAGGATGACAAATGTGGGGAGCGACTCAGAACAAACTATTTCTGAATCTGATGATTCTGAAGAAATAGTTGAAGCAAGTAGAAGTAAGCGTTCTAGGACATCCAAGGACTTTGGAAGTGAGTTTCTCACTTACAACGTTGTGGATGATCATGTAAGTTTCAAACAAGCTATGGAATTACCAAAAGTTATGTTTTGGAAAGAAGCCATTAATGATGAAATCCAATCAATTCTCTCGAATGGAACTTGGGAATTGGTGGATTTTCCTCCTGGTTGTTCTCCAGTCAGTTGTAGATGGATCTTTAAGAAGAAACTTAATGCAGACGGGATAATCAATAAATATAAGGCTAGGTTATTTGTGAAGGGTTACACATAGAGGGAAAAAATAGATTATTTTGATACATATTCCCCTGTTTCTCGTATGACCACAATCCAAGTACTTATAGCATTGGCTTCCATTTATAATCTATGTATCTATCAGATGGATATGATGATTGTGTTCTTACACGGTGATCATCAGGAAGAGATATATATGGAACAATTTAAGGGATTTTTTGGTTGTGAGAATGAGTCCAAAATGTGTAAACTTGTTAAGTCATTATATGGCTTGAAACAAGCCCCTAAGAAATGGCATGAGAAGTTTGATTCTATGATATCATCATTTGCCTTTATTTCTAATGAATTTGATAAGCGTCTCTACTATAAAATTGTCAATAATGGATTCATTTAATTATGCTTATATGTCGATGATATCTTGTTTTTTAGTTCCGATATGAAAGTAGTAAATGAGACAAAAACATTCTTGTGTAGCAAGTTTGAGATGAAAGATATGTGTGTCGTTGATGTGATTTTAGGGCTTAAAATCATAAGGTATACTGATGGTATAACTCTTTCTCAGTCTCACTATGTTGAGAAGATAATAGAGAGGTTTGAGTACACGTCACGTAAACATGTTAACACTCCATATGATTCATCCAAGGCCTTGTTCAAGAATGAGACTGGGGTTCTAGTGTCTCAATTACGATGCTCTCAGGTTATCATAAGTTTGATGTATCTTATGAACTACACACGTCCAGACATTGTGTTTGCCATGAGTAAGTTAAGTAGATACACCAGTTCTCCCGACAAGACCCATTGGGAAGCTCTTGATATAATTTTGAGGTATATCAAGGGAACTTGTTCCCTTGGGCTTCATTATGGCAAATATCTTTCTGTAGTCGAAGGATATAGTGATGCAAGCTGGATTACCATCAACTCTGGGAATAATGGTGTCTCAAGATATGTACTCCTGTTGGGAGGAGGAGATGTTTTCTAGAGGTCTAAGAAACAAACCATATTGTCTCGGTCTACTTTTGAGGCAGAGTTGTGTACTTTATCTGAAACTGGATTTGAAGCTGAATGGCTACATGGATTTATGTCTAGTTTACCTATGGTAAAGAAGCTGCTTCCTGCAATTTTAGTTCGTTGTGACAACACTACAACTATTGCCAAGATAAAAAGTCACAGGTATAATAAAAAACTTCGTAATCATATCCAAGTCAGACTCGAGTCTGTAAGGGATTTAGTGTCTAATGGGGTCGTAGTTGTGGACTACATCGGTACCAAAGAAAATACAACTGGTCCTTTCAGTAAAGGTCTTACCTTAGCTTTAGTGGAAAAAACCAGGTTGGGGATGGGACTGAAACCCCTCATTATTCACAGGAAGTAGCAATCCAACCCAACAGAGTGGAGATCCCCTAAATTGGGTTCAATGTGGTAATAACAAACTGTCGAGTGAATTGGATGACACTATGTAATTACTTTGAAGCTTCATGCATCTGTGTGTTTATCCCCTGGGAAACCTGTTAGTGTTATGACTGCAAGTTAGTAAGAGATTAGTCTCTGAATGGTGTCAAATCTTAGGACAAGATATTAGTAGCACATCTTTAGAGACTCAACTAAATGATTGATGTTGAGTAAGCCACAACAGGAGAATTGGGTTGTTTTCTGTTATCAATCATGACATAAAATTATTTATGTATGGCCTTAATAAATTGTTTTCTTTTCTACAATGTCTTTATTGTTTTGTTACCAACCTATACTCCTCCACCCAAGGTTGATGTTCAAGATTTTTGTTCACCTAGTTCTTGCGGGGGTCACAGTTGGATAACTCAGGTAGATTCAAATCGAAAGGTATCCGCTGAAAGCACAGTATGGAGGACTGAATGGTAGAGCACACTACACATTGGACTTTGTGGGGGATTGTTAGAGATATGGCTGCTACAATCATGTTTCTAGCATGGGTTAAGCCCTATGTAGCATAGTTAATACATGTGAGAGAGGAAGTTTTGTCTCTAGTGCAAATAGAAAAGAAGTTTTATCCCATATTGCTCACTCCTAGAACTTTTGTGGTCCTTATATGTAGGATCACATGGGACACTAATGTCTAAGGGACATCTTTGGTGGGTATGGTGACCACAACACACATGCATGCACGTGTGCGTGTGCCACGCCGCACCACGCCTCACCTGGCCTGTCCTGGCCTAGCCGCGCCGGGCCGGGCTGGACTCGAGCTTGGGCTTGGGCTTGTGGCTTGTTGATCCTAATTGAAAAGTGTCTCTTTTGCAGAATTTTTTTCATAATGTGTACAAGACCAACCGAGTGGTCGCGTCTTAATAGGAATA
Source organism: Alisma plantago-aquatica (assembly GCA_963693085.1). NCBI lineage: Eukaryota > Viridiplantae > Streptophyta > Magnoliopsida > Alismatales > Alismataceae > Alisma > Alisma plantago-aquatica. The sequence continues at coordinate 428,460,577 of OY856410.1, read as the reverse complement.
GGATTACTCGAGCATGTAAGCCTATAAATATGCCTCCAGTCAATAGGGTTAAACACATCTTTCGATCACACAATCGTCAACCGTTCGAGTGTGTGTTCGCCAACCCTAAAGCCAGAGTCTCTCTGTCGACGTCTCTTCCGTGGTGCTACATGGAGATCTTTTCCTGGACATTGCAAGTTCATCCATCCTTCCCTCCCGAGATGCAACCTGTCAGGCGGTGGTTCATGCGGTTACTGAGCTGCACTGGTGGTGCACAACGTTCGTCGTCAACACGAGTGGGTCATCTATTCTTTAGATACGTACCGGGTCGACTGGGAGAACGAAACATATCCAGAAGGGTTGCAAGACATTGATTTCTTTAAGTATATCACGTTCAACAAACGACCTGGTTTCGATCCTGATCTTATTTACTTTTGTTCTCTTGTATTGGTTTATTATACGCTTTCTTATCTGGATCGGCCTAAACTGTTAACTTAATTGCACCTATCGTTGTTCCATGTAACAACTTAATTCAAAATTAACAACAGCTCTAGCGGCAGTGACGACTGCTTACATAGGGCGATGGAAGAAGAGGATGGCATGAAAGTCAGAAGAAGTCAAAGGGGCCACGCATCGTCTGTCTTCTTGCCCATAGGAAGCCCTAGTAGTCGTGGAATAGAAAAGAGGTGGTGGAAGAATTGAGAGTGTCATGCCGTCTTACAACAACAAAACAAAAATTGCAAGCAACTCCGGGAATGACTTTTGTGCATACAACTAAGAACTTTTCTATAATTTTAAAAAATAATGACAAAAATTGCAGTAAAAATCCCGAGCAAATATTTTTATATAGTATAGATGTCAGACAATCAGTGAGACGTGGGTAGTCAATGAGATTATAAAAATGGAGAAAGAACTCTCTAGAAGGAAAAACAAAAAGGTTGGCACAGATATCCATAACTAAGTTCATGATAAGAGGAGGTAGAATTCCACACATACCGGTTAATATATGAAAAAAAACCCGCCAACATGTTATCGAGGGGGTTTCTTTTAGCAGGCGAACCTCTCTTCGGGGAAGAGAGAAGAGAGGCCTGGATAGGTATGCATCTAACTCTTGCGATCTCCCATTTTATTTGTTCTTGCTGTATTGAATGAAAACGTAGATCAAATTGTGAGATAGTACCAAGTTACATTGTTTGAATGTAGGGGATACGAAATCAAGTGCCCATCATGGCTCAAACAGAGAAGGAAAAAAATAAAATAAACAACTTATAATTCTCTTAGGCCGTGTTTGGTACGTGGTGACAAAATACGTGGTGATAGTGACGGAGACAGTGACGGTAATGGTGAAATTGTTAAAAATTATTGTTTGGTAACACCTGCATGGTGATGGTGAAAGGGATGGAAAAATATTTAAAATGTGTTGTTTGTTACATGGTTCCAGTGATAGGGATAGGAAAAAAGTGTGATGGGAAGTGGCCACCTATAGAAAAAAAGTGTGGCGGGAAACGTTGTCCTCAAGGGGAAAAATGTATCTTGGAGGAAAAAGGTGTGACGGAAAATTTGGTCATTGAGGGATAAAACTCGTCTTGAAGAAAAATACTATGGTGGAAAATTTTTCTGTTAGAAGGGAGATTTTTAACAATAAATAAATATTTTTAGTTGATAATTGGTACATTATCAAATAAAAAAATTAACTGGAATTTTTTTTTCCAAAAATAAGATATATAAAAAGTATTTAGAGTAAAATAAGTTTTGGTTGGAAGTCAAAATTTATTAGAGGTAAGAAATATTGGAGAAAAACATGTGGCATAAGGAGGGAAGGTAAAATATAGTAGAATTTTTCTTTACACATATGTCCATATATTAATGGAGACTTAATAAGAACTTTTTTCACCATCATTCAACATGGTTTTCAATGGGGACAAAAACAGGCCAAAATTCACCACTGAAGAATTCCCTATTACTATCACCATGTGTACCAAATAATATTTTTACTTCACCATCATTCCCTATCACCATGTACTTGACCCAGCCTTAAGCAATTGCGCTACCCTTTTTCTGCTTGGTAGTTCTAAAGTCACGTAGTCCTCCTCCGTCACCTCCAACTCATGGTTTGTGCCTTACCGCATTATCAATACACCCCATGTGACTGACTTTCTATACGTTTCTGAAGTCAGTTCCTGGAAGCATGCCTGCTGAGGATTACTTACCATCCACTTTTTCCTCTTCTCCTCAGTTCTTTGCACTTTGCCTTCATTCTCCGTAGTCAAGAGTTGGAGGGCAGTTTGTCAACATTCTCATGGACACTTGATTCGATTGTTGCTAATGTCCTTGTCTGCATCTTGAAGAACACAACAAATCTTGCATTCAAGAGTCCAAATTTTCCGTGGACTCTAGATTGCATTGCTACTAATGTCCTTTCCTACATTGCATTAACATCAAATTCCATTGTTGCTATGGTCATATATGTGCTATTTCTCCTCCTCCAACATATAGAATATTAACCTCCGATAATCCAGTTGCATAGATGTTTTATGTCTCCTTAACTGGACACTAGATTCCATTGCTGCTATTGTCCTTATCTACATTCCATGGGCACTACTAATATCCTTGCTTATATTCCATAGACATTATATCGCATCGTTGCAAATGCTCTTGCCTACACTCCATGGACGTTAAATTCCATTGTTACACATGTCCGTATCTACATTACATGGATACTGGATTCCCTTGCTACTAATGCCCTTGTTCATATTAATCTCATGTACGCTAAATTCCATTGCTAATGTCCTTGTCAACCTTCCACGGACACTAGATTCCGTTGTTGCTATGGTCACTCATGACATTTTTTCCTCCTCCATCTTAATCATAGAACATCACCCTTTGAAAATCGTGTCACATAGCTGTTTACCGTCTCCGAAATTGCCACGGAGGAAGCTTTTCGGAATGCAAGTTGGGTTTGCAATGAACAAATTATTTTATTTCCCGTTCAATCTAGATGACCACCTAGAAAGGTAGCGGAGATAAGGAAGGATAGGCTGACTCGGAATGCCATTCTTCTCATGTATACCTGTCGGTTTATACAGTTGGTTTGAGACTGGCTGGCTTCCTAGATTATCGATTTTGTTGGTAGTCTATCGTTAGTGTTTTTCACACATCAGTCAAATTTTACAATTAACACAGTACATAGGCAGTTGTAACAGTGGATAATATATCCGTTAGCTGCTACAAAACTTCAAATAGTTTTAACATTTATTTAAAAAAAAACAGGCGATTATATTCATGCCATTGTGTGAGTTTGAACATGAGACCTCTTGGTAACATATCGAGGATCTTACCACTGGGGTGTCCCATCTTGGACATAGTTATAACTTTTTATTGACTACTAATTATGCAAAAATACGGATTTGTTATATTGCATTGAAATTTCATTTATAGAGAAATTTGGAGTTGATGTGAGATGGAAACCCTGATGAGAGTAGCTATGATTTGTGATTTTTTTCTTTTTCATCACTAGATCATGTATCTTCTTACTAGGCCTCAAAGTTGGACAAATTTGAAACAAATAATGTAGTATTGATATCGAAGTCATATTGATTTTTTTTATCAGATATCCAATCTAAAATCTAATAATCACCATTTAGGGATTCCAAATCCGATCGTGTTGCGTATTAGCTGAGATCAAGTTAATATGTAATCCAAATTTGGAACAGGTTCAATTCTCACATATATATTATGTATGAAATAATATTACATTAAATGTATGAAACTTTTATACATTTTCATATTTTTATAGGTAAATTGTATACTTTTAATGATATATTTATAGTTGATGAATTCATATTTCATTTGGATCGAATACAACAATATCTAATGTTTGATATAGAATTTCATAACCTAATTTGCAATCTAGGAGTCTGATATCATTCCATTATAAAGTATATATGTGAGTCGATATAGAATATGTAGATCTTTATTTCTATGTGCATGCAGACTTCATAATCCATATTTCAAGCTATAGAGTGGTTTTATGCATACTATTTTTGTACACTAAATGGGCTTTAATTATAAAATTTTGTATAGGTTTTAGAGTAGGGAAAGAAACAACCATAATACAATATCATAACATGAATTTACTTATGAATAAAATGTTCTAGAATACAAACACATGCATATCATCATGTTAACATATCAAAACCCCTAACACTTCACTAATTGAGCCACTAGAGCAATACAAACACTTGGGAATCTGTACCAAATCTTTATATTCATGAAAATGATGATGCCTACTTTTAGTTGTTGGTGGAGTAAAAATGATGATATTTACAAATTTTTAGAATGGTCTAAACAAGAAGATATTATGAAACATTGACATAGAGTTGATAATTATGCTGCCTACTTGTCGATCATTACTCAATGATGAACATTGATCAAGCCATGTACATGTTGGTGTTTTAAAATTTCCTGCCACATATTAGTTAGATTTATTAGGGTAGAAACTTAATTAAAATGTTGAATTGATCTAAATACTCATTTGGGAGTTGAATCCACTACCTAAGATATTAGTCATTTTTGTTCAAAATCTAAAAGATATTTAGTGGTTTACATAAAGGAATGCTACATAAAAAGCATATCAAATATGATAAAACATGTAACATTTGCAACTATTACTAAAAAGACATTAGGAATGTGATCTTTGATGTAACTATATTGAGAACTTCAATTAAGGAATAGAAAAGTACCATGTTTGATATGCATGACCCTAATGGTGTCATCTAATAATTGCTTTCAATTTCCATTTAATAAGATACAAAAACATTTTTGGTACTTCTTGAATTATTTTTTGTAGACTATTAGTCAAGAAAGAAATTATAATAAAAAAGAAAATGTCAAGGACACACACAAAGGTGTTGCACATTAAGAAATGATGTAGTTAGTGTACCAAATGGAAAATTGTCTCCTCAAAGAGGCAATCCCATGAATATCAAATTCCAACTATCTAAAATGAGAGTACGCGATCAACCACTGAACCTCTCTTTGATGATTATGAAGTATTATGGGAATCCAATTTAAAATTCATAAGGGTTACATATTTGATTAAAAACAATTGTTAGGATCCTTTAGAAAACTAAAAACCCTAAAAGTAACACTAATTAAAGGGATAAAAATATGCACAATAATTGGAAAAAAATAGTCCTAGGTTATTTCAATGCTAGTGGAGTTATTTTAGCCTTTAAAACTACCTTTTACTTGATCACATTAATTAACCATGATTAATCAACTATTTTGTTTAAATTTAACTTTATTTGTGACCACATGATAGAATTTGTTGATGTGGTAGCTCATGTTATTGTGAGCGTAATACACAAGAAGTACTGATAAGACTTTCTTACATGTTATATTCCTCAAATCATGACTAATGTGGTTGTTTAATCCTCAACAAAATGTACAAGTTCGACAGTTAACAAATTACTTGTTCGCTTCCCCTAAGATTGTAAAACAACTTTTGTACATCAAGGTTTGAAAACGTATGATTATAGGGATGAGTATATATATATATATATATATATATATATATATATATATATATATATATATGGGTCCATCTTTATTGCCCACGCGGGTAGATACCCGCCCACCCTTCCGACAACCTTTTTTTTAAAAAAAAATCACGATTGTAGAGGACTATTTTGTCTATCTCTCCAAGAAATTTTAGCCAAAAATAATATCATTTGCCCCTCCAAAATCAAAAAACCCGTCCTTATATATATGATGTATATTTTGTACATAGTTACTTTTTTGGCCAGCAGAGTTACTTTCTTAGCCAGGAGAGTTACTTTTTGGGCTGTCGGGTATCCAAAATCCAGGCTACCCGCGCGGGCAATGAATGAATTCCCTATATATATATATATATATACATATATACATATATATACATACATATATATATATATACATATATATATACATATATATATATCCATATATACATATATACATATATATATATATATATATATATACAGATATATATATATATACATATATATATATATGTGTGTGTTCTTGTGTAGGTACATATATACACACAGACAGACACACAAATATCTCTCTCTCTCTCTCCGTCTGTCTCTCTGTCTCTCTCTCCCTCTCTCTCTCTCTCTCTATATATATATATATTTATATTTATATTTATATTTATATTTATATTTATTTATATATATATATATACACAAGAGTAACTCCCCTGATCGAAAGAGTAACTATGTTGATATAAAGAGTAACTATGTGACTAAAAAAGTAACTGCACAGAAAATATTTAGTCAATAAATATATGGACGGGTTTTTTTATTTTGGTGGGGCAAATGATATTATTTTTGGATCAAATTTTTGGGGACCTAGATAAAATACTCCTCTACAATTGCAAATTTTTTTTAAAAAGAAAGTGATGGGAAGGGTGTGCCGGTAGCTACCCACGCGGGTATTAAAGATGGGCCCTATAAATATATATACATATATATATATATATGTTAAATATAATATATATATATATATATATATATATGGATTTTAAATTCAATATAACTTCCTTTAGAACACTTAAAAAATTCTACTCAAGGATATTCATAAGGAAAGATTCTAAATTGTGATCACATCCTGGATTTTATCTAAAGGGTGGGAATAAAGTATGTGTAATTACAATCATGTAGTCCTATGTTGTGAATAAATTTATTTACTAAAACATTCATGGGGTGTTTACTTGTAGGGGACAAACATGTGAAGAGAAAAAATATATAGCAATGTGATAGGATAATTATTATAATATCGTCAAATTTGGTTAATTCGAAATATATGAATAAGAGACATCATTTTATAAATATGTTCCTTATGTTTATTATTGATGAAATTATATATTGTCGTGGGTTCAATCCATGGCCCAAGTGAACCCCATGAGACTATTTTCTCTACAAAGTGGCCCTCGAGGAAGAAGTTAATGAAGTAAGTGATTTTGTGCATTAATAATTAATAATAGTACTAAGGTTTGTAAGATAACCGAAATATGAGATAATAATACAATTTCCAAAATGTATTCTAAGATATGTTGTGATTTAGATAATTTACTGATTAATTATCTAACCCTGACTTTCAATCAAGATGTAGGCATCAAATACATATATTTTATCCAACTTTTGAATACTTAACAATGATTAGAAAATAAAGAGAAGTCTAGAATTTGATAGAAAAATGATTTTACATGTGGTATGTGTATTTAATTAAAGGATTTAAGAAAACAACAAGTTTCAGCTCTAAATATTTTTTCCAATACATCCTACAAATTATATATATGTTGGAAAAAATATTAATAACCTACCCTCCGAATTTGATAGTGAAAAGATGTTCCTAGTATCCTAGAGAAATTCGAGAAGGAAAAGGGTTTAATTGCAATAATTATATATTTGCTTCTGAATAGGAAATTGGTTACATGTTTCTGACTTAGTTTCTACTTAGATGGACTCCCCTAGATGTGTCACATAGAATCATGGCCATAGGGTTGGGATATGACGTGCCAAAATCATCCCCTACCTTCATCCTGAATATGAAACTAGGCAATAGTATTGGTGATCTCCACTCGATCCTTTCTCCCTCCATTATCCACATTTTGTATTGATTCTTTGCCCATTAGACCAGTAAAGAGATATGTTTTTGACAAGCCTTTACTCATTGACTATCTTCCCAACTTTAGAAAATGCCCAAACCTAGATTTAACCAGATTATTGAGATGGGGATATGATCCTCGCCTCCCTCTATATCGAAGGCTCGATATCTTCTCACTAACCAAGGGGAGGATCTGTGATACCTCTGGGTGTAAGAAACCCCACCCTTATCCCTTCTCTATGTTCTCTTGATTCTAGGCTTACCACTGATGATAAAGGTGATTCATTTACCCTACTCCTACCCCGTTGGGATGAAGGAAAGACCACCATGAAGAGTTGCCCAATGGAGGTGTGTGCACCATTCTATTACCCTCAGATGCTATGGAGTTGGTTGAAGATGGAACCCGCATGAATGGCCTCTTTTCCTGAAGGTTAAAAAAGAGAGATAAGGGAAACTTTGGTATTTTTGCTATCCATTCCACCTCAAAAGCATGGTAGCGGGTTGTGAGATGGCCATCAGCCATTGCCTCATTGGAACCCACGTGGGAAATAAGGTAAAAATCTCCCATTTCTGACATGGTCGTTTCTGGTTGGTCAGATTAATGTTTATCTTGTAAGCAATATAAGTAATTATTCATAGCTCCGATGATAGTAAAACTATATTTCAAATTGATCATAAATTTATGAGAAATTCAATTAAATTGATTCCATGCCTACTTCTTCCTCAAAATCCAAAATTATTTAAAGATGTAAACATTAGTAATGATTAGCATATGCAAACCCTAGTTTCATGAATTTGATGGTCATAACTTGATTAATTGGTTTTTGTAACGACCCTGCCTCCCAGTAACCCCCAATTAAGGGAGACCAAGTGGTCAGAGCCGTTATCCTGATTTCTGGATCAAAGGTTCAACAAATGATCAATAATAATTATCAAATTCTACTAAACTAAACTGAAATGCTGTAATAAAATTTAACTTTGCATACCTTTTTCGAAAACTTTGATATCTACTTTTATCCACATCTGGAGTCTATTCTAACAAATCCTCCTTTGTACTTTAATTCTCATTTAATTCGACATATGCCACTTTACTAGTTGTTCTTTTCACTTGTACCTAAAACGTCGACAAACAAAATGTCGGTCAGCATAAATGAATTATGATGGTATGTGGGAGAAACAATAATCATGCCACTAACAACAACACCATATTGCAGTCAACTATGATTTAACAAACATTTTTACGTTTTAAATATAACTGCACGATCCATACATATTCTATCCTCTGCACTATCCCTACAGTGGACCTGGATGCTACCTTCCTTATGGTAGATCCCCATTAAACCCCTCATGATCCTACTTAACAAGTGAATCAGTTTTTAGGGTTAAGTCACATGACACTACCCGTAGGTAGCTTACTCCTTAACTCATGGTGTGCTAGAGAGTCTCATGGAACTACACGTGGGTAGCCCAATTTCTAACTCATGATAGCCTAGACCTTGCTCTAGGTTACCCTTTTTAGCCTTTGCAAAGCCACAAAGGAGGACCCAGATCTAAGCCAGTTATATATATATATATTTATAGTGATCATCATAGTCACTCTATAGTTGCATGAAATAAAAGTCATCTAAGTAGTTATTTTTAGGCAACCGATGCAAACGTTTGGGAATCGTCGTGAAACTAAAATGATTATCCATACACGTAACAACATACCTGTCAGGATGATTTGAGATAGAATAATCCAATCAATCAAGAAATCCAAATAGGCAAGCAAGCACATAATGAGATCCTGAAATATGCATACAATTTCTTATTATTGGTCATGCCATCAAGATCTATTAAACCTAGCTCACTTCCTAGAGTTTCTAGTCCACTTTTAGGGTTTCTATTGAAATTAGGGTTTCACTTCATTTATACCATTACTTCATCAACCCCAATTATCTCATCTATTCTTCACAAAAGATATTAAGGTTATCCTTTAACAACATTTAACCTTAATTTCGGATTAAAGGCACAATTAACCATCAATTAAGTCCATTAAGCCTCTTTTACATTAACGCTACCATTTTTATCCTTTTAATCCATGACAAGATCATTATGCTCATTTATCATCAATTCATAGTTCTTTATGGTCTAATTCACATATGAACTCTATGTGTCATTAGTTCTACCTTTTTCAATTAGAAAACCCTAATTACTACATTAAGGGTATTTATCCACAATTAGGAACTTTTATACTCGAAATAGATTAGAATTATCATATCTCAACATTAATCATGAAATTGAACAATTAAAGCCATTAAGAGTCAGATTTACTAATATTAGGGTTTCAAGGCCCATTAAAGCATATTTATGCACATGAAACTCTAAATTAAACTAATTACGTGCAAAGTTCATCCTTTTAGTTCTTAATATACATTTTTACAATTAATAGGTTAATATCAACTTTAATCATCCATTAAACCCTACTGAATACATTAATTATCTCAAAATAGGGTTTCTTAATCATTAAAGCATTAAAGTTGATAACTTCCATTAATTTTCAAATTGTAAGAGTTAGATTCTAAAACTATTTTTAGTGAATTCCACTCGTTTTTCTAAGAAAAATACATATATTATATGTACCAATCCGAGCTACCATTATTTAGATATGAATTTTGCAAGAATTACCTTTTTGGACCAATCAGAAGCTGCCACCTCGCTCTATTCATGCAATGTTGCTTGGCCAGTTTGAAAACATTTCTAAAAGACGTATTTTCCCTTGGTTAAGTAGCTGGTCCTTTAGCCCATAGAGGGGCAGAATGGTCAAATGCCGCCCGTGGTCATCTTCTACCTCCTCATGCCCTAGCTGCGCCGACCTTTAGCACGTCGTGGGTCCGCGCTCTCCTCCTCAAGGCTCGGGGGTGGCCGTCAATGGCCTCCCCAAGCTCCGCTACACCTTGGCGCATGCGAGGCATCCCCAAATCGTGGCCAAGATGGCCGTGCCTGAGCGAGATCATCCTACGTTGGCTGCCGCAATTTGCTGCAGTTCCGTAGACCTACGGTAGAGGCTGCTCGAAGACCATGGCATGGTATGATAGTTGATCCTCCTTGGGTTGTTGCAGAAGCTTCTTGCCTCCATCAAGACCACAATACCACCTTTCATTGCTCTAGGGATAGTACTACACCCTCTTGGTTAGGGTTTGTGCGGAAAGAATCAAGAAGAGGAGAGGGGACTATATGGGATCTCTCTGGACTCGGCCAAGGAATCTACCCCTTATATGGGGCAGTGTAGCAACACCCTAGGATGGCTATCCCTGATATCTAAGCCTCTTTCCTACTAGGAAACTATATTCCTTCATGAAGAAGAAATCTTCTCTCTCTAAAAAGTAAACACTTTATTCTTTAGATATTAGGATTTCGAAAATCCTCTCTTATTCTCTTTATGTTTGCTTTTTAATCCATTGGCATGAAATTATGTTTTCTTTTAGTAGAAAATACCACCTTTTAAATAATACCACAAAATTCATTAATAATGTATCACATTATCCTCTTATTTTGCATTATTGGTATTTTATCTTTCTGTCTTCTCCATTGGGGCTCCTTGGACCCCAAGAAATTCTAAGATTTCGAAACTTCTTTTTAAGGATACTTATTATCCTTCTTGATACATCTATATTCATTATTTCTTATTAAGTTGTTTATTTCTTATTAAAATATCTCTTTTTGAGGATTTCTCCTTATCTTTCTTTTATTTTCCTCTTTGGCATTCCTTTTTATCATTAGGAATCCTTTGGATACGAAAATCCATCAAAGATAATTCAATTATACCTCTTTCCCCTTATTTCCCACATTTTATCATTGTTTTCAATTTCTTTCTTAATAAAGAAATACTTAATTGATCTTTTCTTTTCTTGTTGCATTATCTTTGCAACTTTGGACTCCTTGGAAACCAAGGAACCCAAGAGGCACGAAATCCATGTTTGGATTAAATTCTTTTGCATTCTAGAGGTTTCTACATTTTTGTTTTCTCCATTTCTTATTAATAATGGAATTCCTTTTGTCTTTTCCTTGTTATTGGGCCCAATAGTAAATAAAACCCACAAAACAACCAACAAGGCTATTGTAAACAAAACTCATTTATTCAAAACAAATTATATCATTATTTGTTCCAATATATTTAATATGAGAAATTATATTTCTCACCAAATGAACCCAAAAGTTGGGGTTGTAACATCCTTCCCCTCTTATAGAAATTTTGTCCTCATAATTCCATCAAGCAAACAAACAATCAGGATAAGACTTTTACATGTCCATCATTGGCCCCTATGTGGCTTTTCCCTATCCATGGTGTTTCCAAAGAACCTTTATCATTACATATTCCTTTCTCTGAGTTCTTTCACCTTGGCATCTATAAACCTCACAGGTGACTCAGGTCATTTCAGCCTCCCTTGGGGCTCACTAGGTTCATTTCTCCGCACATGGTCTGGGTACCTCACATAGTGCTCTAAATTGGACACATGGAACTCATCACACATTACTTTATCCTGAGGGGTAAGGTCAAACTTAACCTTCTCCACCAAACCACGTCAAAAGAACCCATGCATCGAGGTCTCATCTCTATTAGCTATAACTTAGAGGGGTTGGATTTTCATGTCACATATTCCCCCATAGTGAACTGCATGTCAATCTACTTTGCATTAGCTTACAACTCATGTCGTCCCTGGGCTCCTTTCAGCCATTGCACGATCCAAGCAACTTCATCTGCAAGCATTGTGGTCCTTTCTTGACCTTCTCGAGGTCCCTTCACCAACATCATCTTAATGAAGTGGTGACCGACACAACCTCCCTTGCAGAGCTTCTTTACATCTCGATACTGGCTATGGTGGTTATCATCACATCTTACAAAGGACAAGAACTCTCTCTATGTATCACCCTGAAAAAGCACACATGCTCTCATCAGACCCTCTAGTCTGGATCGTACTAACCATTAGCTAGGGTGATAAATTGTACTAACATCGAGTTCTTCATGTATCTACTTCCACCTCCTAGAAGTGAATCTTTAGATTATACTCAAGAACCTTTGAACTCGCATTAGGTGTAGTTGAACCATGTCTCTCATATGTAGTTCAACCGGATCTATCCCTTGATAGTACTCTTTCTTTCTCATGTCATCTAGGTAAGGAGATCTATCCTAACCCATATTGTATCTTGACCTTCCTTGGTCTAGGGAAGACTTCAACATCCATAGTGATGAACTCCCTTTCCCTCTTGGGGACACTTTATCCTTTATATCAATGCACTGGGCTACTGGTGCTCACCCTTCACCTCCTGGCTTGCATGGAAACATACCCCATGCAACTTCATCTTAGTCATCCAAAGTACTACTATCACTTATTATCTTGGTAGTACCATGGTACATGGTGATCTTAAATCATGATCTCCTGTATTGTCATGATTCCTTAAGATCGATTTCTCGGAAACCCTAAACCACTCTAATTGGGGTTTCATCACCTTCCTTGTCAGAGAAGTGCATCTAAGGTTCTACAACCATACTTTCATTGCATCAAGGACTAGGCTGGCTAACCAAACAACCATTAACTTGATCAACAAATATCGTTACATCTGAGAGTTAGCCAAACTTATCTCTTTTTCCAAATGAGGGTTATCCTAACAACCTCTTCTAGCCTCCATCTAAACTAGGTAGTTGTATCTCATCTAGAGCATCCATTACCACTTCACATCCTTAGGTGTTAGATAAAGTTGAAGACATACACCTCCATGTATTCCACTTATTATCTCATCTCAGCTCTAAGTCTATCTTCGTCAAGAAAACTCTGAGCTTATTCTCTTGGTTTTTCGATCTCAACCTTGTATAACTCATAGATCATGATAAAAGCATCATCATAAGATGACTACCATATTCTCTTAGTGTTTGTAAACCATCCATGTATTGTTCACTCCACAAGGGCATGTTATAATCTCTATCCTCATACCTCATAGCAAGGTTCCAACTCACATCATCTTTTATCCTTGGTGTATGGCAGACCTACTGTCCTATCTCTCACTCTCATAACAAGAGGAAATAAGCATTTGGTGGCCTTCCAAGAACAAAGTTCTTCCTATTCCAAGAGTAGAGATGGTACATCCCACCTTTCCAATACACCTTCAAATCTAAGTTGAAATGTGCATCTTATGTCTCAACATCACAATCATTCTCGATATCAAAGTTACTTCCATGGAAAACTGGTTTTGAACCTACTTGGGTCCACACACATTCCTTGGTCATCGCCTCTATCTCTATAGGGTGCTGACACTTTTGGGGTCATCCCTCTTCCCTTATGCATCCAGAGAGTTCCCTACTCATCTGCCCTTTGGGTCCCATGAGTTAATGAAGGTGATCTATCTCCTAACCCATGGCCCTCAGACAATGATAGTTGTTACCTCCCGACCCTATGGTCATGTGGAACTAGGGAATTAGGCAACTCCTACTTCCATCGGTCTTATCCCTACCTGACCCTAGGATAGACTTAGGATCCTAACATAGTACATGACCAACTTAGAACCTTACCCAAGCCTTCATCATCTCTCTCTCTACATTCATCGGCTGACTTTAATCCTTTCATAGGGGTCTTGGCAACCTGCCTACCTTGGTTAGGCCCCATACCTATTACCTCTATGGTAACACATCCACATGCACTTAGAGATGGTTATCTATGGGTCTACAGGTTCATTCTCATACCATGTACTCTTCACTTAGCTTCTCAAGATCCTATGAGACCTCTTAAGGTTTCCTCAAAGACCGCAAAACTGGTATACACCCGACCAAAGGGTCCCTCTCCCAGGATGGGAGGAAACTACAACTCTTGACAACAAGGTCACAAACGTCCTTAGGGTTTACATTCACATGAGCATGCTTAACCCAGGAGCTATTAAGGCACAAGCAGACCACCTACTAAACCATGCTAGGTCGTACTTCTTCTCTTTCCACAATGCTGGATCAAGATCATATCTTCCCATGCCACCAACTTAGTTGTGAGAGGTTCATCAAATATACCTTAAACTTAAGGGGTTTCCCTTTCCTCTAACCACGAGAATTACCATGCTTGCATCTATTGAAACTCAAATCTCATCATGAGAATTAGGTACACCACTTCCCCTCTTAGGCCTAGGAACCCTAGGTTCTTTTTTGGGTGTAAAAGTGCATGCTCAACCTCTTAACCACGAATCAAGCATGTATAAAGCATGACATGCACTTCCTGTCATGCTTCTACTCGAGCAACACCTCAGAGTTGAGTCCTCCTCAAGGACAATCAACAAGGTACAAGGCCTCACAACCTGTTACTAAACCTCTCCAGGTCTAAGGAACTCTTCTTCCTATCTCAGAAGGTAAACACCTACACCATGGGCACATAGGTACTAGAAGCCTCATCCTCTCTCTAGAGTTTGGTTCCTTTAATGGCAACCAAGATATCATCAGCCTCCAGGGATCAAGCATGAGGCAACCACAATCATCCACTTAGGTTGCATCATCCTCAACTCCCCACTTTTCCTCATATCTCAGAGTCTAGGCTTCCAACCTTCTTGCTTGGGTCTTGCTCTCTCTCTCTAGAGATAACTCCACAACCAGCCTTATACTAAAGGTCCTCTCTTCATGAAGATGGATCAAGCTCGCAAGCAAACCTCTACATGGTGAAGCCTATGTTCACGCTTATGTTTGCTCAAGGATATCCATAGCTCCTTATGCTTATCTCATCATCTATCCAACATACTCCCTTGGCTAGGGTTTTGACCAACTGCTCGCACTACTGACGTATTCTGGGTGCCTACTATGGCATGCTCATCTAAGCTCATGGGGTTTCCATAGGTTCTTCTCAAACCTCATCAAAGAAGGATCTACCCTTTGCTCTAACATGCATGACCCTTCCCAGGGTTGGGTCGCCAAAGGTACTAGGTCATCCAACCTCTCATGGCTCATATGGCATCCCAAAGGCATGTCCATCCAAACACCCCGTCTACCATGACATCTAACTCATCATGTCCTCTCACCACTTAGGGTTAAGGTTAGCATCGTCCTCAGAGGATGTGCCAGGTCTCTACTTTTAATGGAGGTATCAACCTCCAAGACTAACTCTCTTTACTTATCCTCTTAACAAGAAGGTCTAGCCTCAGGTCTCTCCTGAGGGCATGACAACTTATGTCATATGACCTAAGCATGTATCTATTGTTTTACGCTTAATATATTAAGCTTATGTCCATGACATCTTACTTACATGCTTTTTATTAATTTGGTGGAGGATTCCTTAGACCTTATCAACCTTACCCATACCTCAAGAGGGAGAGGAAAAGAGAGAAAATCCTAATCCTTATAATCCTTAACAACATTTGAGTTGAGAAGGGATGAACAACATGAGAGAGTCCTAAAGGTATCTTATTTCGAGTCAAATCCTGAGACATTGGCCAGGCAGTCTCATTAATCTGGGAGTCCTCGTATTCCGACTAGAGGTGCGGAGGAAAATCTTGCTAGCCCCCAGACGTGATCCTTTTCTAGACACCTCTGTCTTTCGGAAAATCCTCTAATAACTCCCTCGGTTCTATGGAATTTGTAAAATTTAATAAATATTAAGGATTAAATGAGGAACCTATGCTCTGATACCAAATGTAACGACCCCGCCTCCCAGTAAACCCCAATTAAGGGAGACCAAGAGGTCAGAGTCGTTATCCCAATTACCAGATCAAAGGTTCAACAAATAATCAGTAATAATTATCAAATTCTACTAAACTAAACTAAAAGGCTGTAATAAAATTTAACTTTGCATACCTTTTTTTAAAACTTAGATATCTACTTTTATCCACATCTGGTGTCTATTCTAACTAATCCTCCCTTGTACTTTAATTCTCATTTAATTCCACATATGCCACTTTACTGTTTGTTCTTTTCACTTGTACCTAAAATTCTGACAAACAAAATCTCGATCAGCATAAATGAATTATACTGGTATGTGGGGGAAATAATAAATGTGCAACTAAGTGTAACAACATATTGCAGTCAGCTATGATTTAACAAACAACTTTATGTTTTAAACATAACTGCGTGATCCATACATATCCTATCCTCTGCACTATCCCTGCAGTGGACCTGGATGCTACCTTCCTTATGGTAGATCCCCATTAAACCCCTCAGGATCCTACTTAACAAGTGAATCAGTTTCTAGGGTTTAGTCACATGGCACCACCCGTAGGTAGCCCACTCCTTAACTCATGGTGTGCTAGAGAGTCTCATGGCACTACACGTGGATAGCCCAATTTCTAACTCATGATAGCCTAGACCTTGCTCTAGGTTACGCTTTTTAGCCTTTGCAAAGCCACAGAAGAGGATCTAGATCTAAGCCAGTTTATATATATATATATATATATATATATATATATATATATATATATATATATATATATATATATATATATATATAGTGATAATCATAGTCACTCTATAGTTGCATGAAATAAAAGTCATCTAAGCAGTTATTTTCAGGAAACTGATGCAAACGTTCGGAAATCGCCGTGAAACTAAAATGATTATCCATAAGCGTAACCACATACCTGTCCGGCTGATTTGAGATAGAATAATCCAATCAATCAAGAAATCCAAATAGGAAAGCAAGCACATAATGAGATCCTGAAATATCCATACAATTTCTTATTATTGGTCATGCCATCAAGATCTATTGAACCTAGCTCGCTTCCTAGGGTTTCTATTCCACTTTTAGGGTTTCTATTGAAATTAGGGTTTCACTTCATTTATACCATTACTTCATAAACCCCAATTATCTCATCGATTCTTCACAAAAGATATTAAGGTTATCCTTTAACATCATTCAACCTTAATTTCGGATTAAAGGCATAATTAACCATCAATTAAGTCCATTAAGCCTCTTTTACATTAAAGCTATCATTTTTATCCTTTTAATCCATGATAAGATCATTATGCTCATTTATCATCAATTCATAGTTCATTATGGTCTAATTCACATATGAACTTTGTTTATCATTAATTCTACCCTTATCTATTAGAAAACCCTAATTACTACATTAAAGGTATTTATCCGCAATTAGGAACTTTTATACTCAAAATAGCTTAGAATTATCATATCTCAACTTTAATCATGAAATTGAACAATTAAAGCCATTAAGTGTCACATTTACTAATATTAGGGTTTCAAGGCCCATTAAAGCATAATTATGCACATGAAACTCTAAATTAAACTAATTACATGCAAAGTTCATCCTTTTTTTTCTTAATATACCTTTTTACAATTAACATGTTAATATCAACTTTAATCATCCATTAAACCCTACTAAATACATTAATTATCTCAAAATAGGGTTTCTTAATCATTAAAGCATTAAAGTTGATAACTTCCATTACTTTTCGAATATCAAGAGGAATTAGATTCTAAAACTCTTTTTAATGAATTCCTCTCGTTTTTCTTATCAAAATACATATATTATATGTACCAATCCGAGCTGCCATTATTTAGATATGAATTTTGCAAGAATTACCTTTTTGGACCAATCGGAAGATGCCACGTCGCCCTATTTGTAACATCCCTGACCTGGGTTATGAGTTAACGCTATGTGTTTTTCCTAATTATGTAATTAAGATATTGGTGATTATCTTTTTGCATGTAATTAAGTTCCTGAGGAACATACTTTTCCTTTTCTGTCCCTTTTAAACAATGTTGAATTGATTGTTTTGTAATACAGGGACCTATGTGCAATTTACCCAGTTAGAAGGGTTAACTTGCAATTTTCACATGTTGAGATGTTCCTCTGATGTTGATACATCATAAGAATGATTACGGTAAATTTTGGGGGATTTCCCAAGCTTGAGCACCAAGGTGCAGCTGTGGAAGCAATCCCTGTGCTTGAAACCCTAAATTGGAGTAAAGTGCAATTTACCCAATTTGAGGGGTGAAAATTGTAAAATACACTATCTAAAAATATCTTGTAAGACTCTTGTCATCATTTAGAGAAGAAATGATGAAGAAGTCACTTCAATTGAATAATCATATAATGAAAAACACCTTTATGATTGAATAATCAAGGTGTAAGTACTATAGCCTTTTATGTGTGTGCTTTAGTAATAGGTTGATCTTCTTTGCCTTCATTTCTTGACCTTAGAAGAAGGTTGTCTTTAGAAATAAGAAGAAGGGACGAGCAAGGAAGAAAGGAGTGACTTAGTTGAAAGTGAGGAAAACCTATGTGCCTATGTTGAAATTCCACCCCAAGTATATAAGCCCTTTTCCTGACTTAGCAAAGGAATGTTTCTTTCGTTTCCTTCACTGTTCCCCTTGCTCAAACCAACTAAGGAGATCTTTGGAGCTCAGGAGGACGACCAAGGGAGTGCAAGGTAGGTTTGGATCCTTCCTTTTTCTTAAATTCTTGTATGAAACTTGAATTCAAGGTCAAATTCATGGCTAGCTCACTTAGCTCTATCTTTCTAGCCATCTCTTCTCAACTTTTCTTGGAGGATTCACCTTGGACGACCTGTGGAGCTTCTAGGACGCCATTAAAGGCTTGGAGCTCGAAAGCTTGGATCTCAAGGAGCAAGTTTTAGGCGGGTTTTATAACTCTAAACCTATGCTTTGGTATATACATCTTTTCTATGCTTTTAGTTGCTAGTTCTTCTTCCCTATCTTCCCTTGCTTCCTTGCAAGAAAATCCGTGAGGAACAGTTGCTGTTCTTGAGGAAGAAGATGAGGGTGTTATTTCCTATGCTTATCCATGGTTTTCCACTTTGCCATACGACCTCAACCAAGTGCCCATACGGTTTGGAAAACCATTTGATGGGCAAACGGTTTCAAGGTCGTATGAAGGCATACGGTCTCAAGACCGTATGGCTGCGTTTACCAAGCGTGGACGTATGATAATCCTGTTCATAATTATGTAGGTTAATCACCCGCAAAATTTGAGAGGTTAACTCCAAAGGAATCGTGAGATATAGGCAAAACAATTAGCAAATGCAATTGAATTTAGTTCTGATTTTCAATCTGCTTAATTTGCCCTTTTTGGGCAAACGTCCTCAAGACCGTATAATATGGTTGACTAAGCGTTGACCGTATGAGATTACTGTTCATAATGATGTTAATTAATGACTCACCAAATTTTATGGACTAATTCCAAACGAGTTAAGAGTTGAAGGTTGATTACTAGGGAAAACCCTAATTGAAATCAGTGCTGAAATCACAATGAGCTATTTTGAGATTTTGGGTTGATTAGCCCAAACGGTCTCAAGACCATTTGGGGAATCATCCAAACGGTCTCAAGACCGTTTGGGGATCACCCAAGACCGTATGGAGGTCTGGGGTCTAGTATAGTTGACCAATTGAAGGTACAAAGATACCAAATTACATTGCAATTAAGTATTGATGTGATGATCAACTCAATAAATCAAACCTTGATGAATTTTCACTAGAGTCCAAAGGATGGATGGGCAAACGGTCTCAAAACCGTTTGGAACTCATCCAAACGGTCTCAAGACCGTTTAGTGAAAATCCAAGACCGTTTGGAGGTCTAGGGTTAAGGTAATTTGATCAATTGAGGGCCCAATTACAATGGGTTATTAAATAATCAAATTGCTGATTTGTAACTTAATTAAGGTTCAACCCCTATCAAATCAATCTAGATTTTGATGAATTCTTGGGAAAACGGTCTCAAGACCGTTTGGAGTATATCCAAACGATCCCAAGACCGTTTGGGCCAAGTTTGAGCCCAATTGGAGGTCAATTGATGGGTTCAACTTCGATTTGATTCACATTGTTGAGTGTTGATGGTTGAACGTTTATAGACCTTAATTGAATCAACTCCAACCCTAATTTGATATCAATTGAGGGTCAATTGAGTGACCAATTGGTTAAGGCTAACCCTAATTGTCTCAATTGGTAAGTGGTTAGCAAGCTTGAGACCAGTTGATGGCTTCAACATAGGAAACCCTAATAGCGTTTACCCTTTGAACCACCTTGGAGGTCCATACGATCTTGAGCTTTTGAGGGCATTCGACCTCAAGACCGTATAAGGTCATTTGACCTCAAGACCGTATAAAGTCATTCGACCTCAATACCGTATAAGGTCATTCGACCTCAAGATCGAATGAGGGCATACGACCTCAAGATCGAATGAGGGCATTCGACCTCAAGATCGTATGAAGGTTGAAGGTGTGAAACCTATTGGAGACTTTTGAAGTTATGTCTGCCTAATGCCTTGAAGGCTTAAATGGTTTAATAGTTGTTCAACCTAAACCCTAATGATACCAAAAGACATTAAGGGTCAAGTGGTTAGTACTATAGCCTTTTATGTGTGTTCTTTAGTAATAGGTTGATCTTCTTTGCCTTCATTTCTTGACCTTAGAAGAAGGTTGTCTTTAGAAATAAGAAGAAGGGACGAGCAAGGAAGAAAGGAGGGACTTAGTTGAAAGTGAGGAAAACCTATGTGCCTATGTTGAAATTCCACCCCAAGTATATAAGCCCTTTTCCTCACTTAGCAAAGGAATGTTTCTTTCATTTCCTTCACGGTTCCCCTTGCTCAAACCGACTAAGGAGAGCTCTGGAGCTCAGGAGGACGACCAAGGGAGTGCAAGGTAGGTTTGGATCCTTCCTTTTTCTTAAATTCTTGGATGAAACTCGAATTCAAGGTCAAATTTATGGCTAGCTCACTTAGCTCTATCTTTCTAGCCATCTCTTCTCAACTTTTCTTGGAGGATTCACCTTGGCCGACCTATGGAGCTTCTAGGACGCCATTAAAGGCTTGGAGCTTGAAAGCTTGGAGCTCAAGGAGCAAGCTTTAGGAGGGTTTTATAACTCTAAACCTATGCTTTGTTATATACATCTTTTCTATGCTTTTAGTTGCTAGTTCTTCTTCCCTATCTTCCCTTGCTTCCTTGCAAGCAAATCCGTGAGGAACTGTTTCTGTTCTTGAGGAATAAGATGAGGGCGTTATTTCCTATGCTTATCCACGGTTTTCCACTTTGCCATATGACCTCAACTAAGTGCCCATACGGTTTGCAAAACCGTTTGATGGGCAAACGGTTTCAAGGTCGTATGAAGGCATACGGTCTCAAGACCGTATGGCTGCGTTGACCAAGCGTGGACCGTATGAGAATCCTGTTCACAATTATGTAGGTTAATCACCCACAAAATTTGAGAGGTTAACTCCAAAGGAATCGTGATTTATAGGCAAAACAATTAGCAAATTCAATTGAATTTAGTTCTGATTTTCAATCTGCTTAATTTGCCCTTTTTGGGAAAACGGTCTCAAGACCGTATAAGATGGTTGACTAAGCATTGACCGTATGGGATTACTGTTCATAATGATGTTAATTAATGACTCACCAAAATTTATGGACTAATTCCAAACGAGTTAAGAGTTGAAGGTTGATTACTAGGGCAAACCCTAATTAAAATCAGTGCTGAAATCACAATGAACTATTTTGAGATTTTGGGTTGATTAGCACAAACGGTCTCAAGACCGTTTGGGGAATCATCCAAACGGTCTCAAGACCGTTTGGGGATCACCCAAGACCATATGGAGGTCTGGGTTCAAGTATAGTTGACCAATTGAAGGTACAAAGATACCAAATTACATTGCAATTAAGTATTGATGTAATGATCAACTCAATAAATCAAACCTTGATGAATTTTCACTAGAGTCCAAAGGATGGATGGGCAAACGGTCTCAAGACCATTTGGAACTCATCCAAACGGTCTCAAGACCGTTTAGTGACAATCCAAGACCATTTGGAGGTCTAGGGTTAAGGTAATTT
The DNA here is from genome assembly GCA_963693085.1 of Alisma plantago-aquatica. Taxonomy (NCBI): domain Eukaryota; kingdom Viridiplantae; phylum Streptophyta; class Magnoliopsida; order Alismatales; family Alismataceae; genus Alisma; species Alisma plantago-aquatica. The sequence continues at coordinate 428,438,148 of OY856410.1, read as the reverse complement.
GATCAATTGAGGGCCCAATTACAATGGGTTATTAAAATAATCAAATTGCTGATTTGTAAATTAATTAAGGTTCAACCCCTATCAAATCAATCTAGATTTTGATGAATTCTTGGGAAAACGGTATCAAGACCGTTTGGACTATATCCAAACGATCCCAACACCGTTTGGGCCAAGTTTGAGCCCAATTGGAGGTCAATTGATGGGTTCAACTATAGACCTTAATTGAATCAACTCCAACCCTAATTGGATATCAATTGAGGGTCAATTGAGTGACCAATTGGTTAAGTATAACCCTAATTGTCTCAATTGGTAAGTGGTTAGCAAGCTTGAGACCAATTGATGGCTTCAACATAGGAAACCCTAATCGAGTTTACCCTTTGAACCACCTTGGAGGTCCATACGATCTTGAGCTTTTGAGGGCATTCGACCTCAAGACCGTATAAGGTCATTCGACCTCAAGACCGTATAAGGTCATTCGACCTCAAGACCGTATAAGGTCATTCGACCTCAAGACCGTATAAGGTCATTCGACCTCAAGATCGAATGAGGGCATACGACCTCAAGATCGAATGAGGGCATTCGACCTCAAGATCGTATGAAGGTTGAAGGTGTGAAACCTATTGGAGACTTTTGAAGTTATGTCTGCCTTATGCCTTGAAGGCTTAAATGGTTTAATAGTTGTTCAACCTAAACCCTAATGATACCAAAAGACATTAAGGTTCAAGTAGTTAGTAAATTAAACCATGATGATGATCAATGTGTAATTTACCATAATACCCTTGAAAGGTTCAATTGAGTGAAACCTTATTCTAATCAAACCCTAATCACTTAATAGTGGTGATTTGGTCTATGTTAATCAAAGTGGACTTAACCCAACCTGATATAGATTGATGTTATCACCATCTACAAGTATGAGGAGAGATAAAGTATCTTAAGAAAGAGAAAGTACCCTTTTATGATGGAAATTCAAGTAAAGTACCTTCAATACACATAAATGTGCATGATTAGGGTATGATCCACCTATGCGAGATCATGGAACCCTAATTATGATAAATGATGAATCTTAAACTAATCTGAGAGCATCAATGATGATGTTCCTCATACATGATGATGTTATGAGTTCAATTCACCATAATGTGAATAGTAAACCCTAATTCAAGGGTGATGACATGTAATGTGAATAGTAAACCCTAATTCAAGGGTGATGACATGTAATGAGAATAGTAAACCCTAATTCAAGGGTGATGACATGCAATATGAGTAGTAAACTCTAATTGATGAGAATCAGAGAACTTAGCTCTTATGACAAGAGTGAAAAGTATATTCTTGTTTTGAATTACCTTTATCAGTTGAATTAACCATGCAGGTTCTGATATGAAGGTGATCATATCCAGGTATGAATGATGATATTATATTAATTGAAAGCATGTTGTTAGCTTTATGAATAGTAAAATATCTTGATGCCTTGTCAGTGGCGTCCTATGTTTTAATGGGCTGTAAGAGCCATGAATACCATCAAGGTCATGCTTTAGAGATGACTTGTGATGAGTATACTGAGAAATGATGATTGATGTGAGTTAGGTTTGTAACATTTAGTATTCTACTTTCATAGCTGTTATGTTACTGTTATTGTTTGAAGAACAATGTATGATGTAAAAGAATACTAAATGCACCTAACTAATCAAGTGTAATGTAGAGCCCTGATCATAGATCCATCATTGTCAGAGATCAAATGATGGTGAAATAGGTTTTCCTAAGGGAACTCCTGGATCACATACTATTGAGTATGTGGGGTATATGGATGTGTAGAACCTTACATCCTAGTGTAGGAACTTGATGTAGATATGTAATCCGTCAATCCTTCACTACAAATCCATACCACATCAGTAGAAGGTAAACACGAAATCTCCTGATGATGAAGAAAGCACAGATACCGCATCAGTAGAAGGTAAACATGAAATTTCCTGATGACGAAGAGAGTACAGAACGCCACTGTAACTCTAAAATAGCGAAGGACCAGATTACCCTGGTGAGCTATAATAGTAGAGACACACGATGTCCTACAAGTGATCCTCTTACTGACTGAGGAAGGTGAAGGTCATGAGAATCCGGCTCTTTCGATGACCTAGTATGATACTAAGGCACTTAACAGTGTTTGGTTGGGGTATGAGTGGTAAACCTCATCTCCACATGGCATAATAATAAGAATGTTTGAAAAACATAATCTACATCGTAGTATACCTGTTAAAGGTAACTATGAGCTAATTGATTGATGTTACACTGTATAGTGCATATGTTCTTTATGCTTTATAAATGTTGAGCTCTTGTTTACAACTGCAATTGCTATTGAATACTTTGAAAGTTTTTACTGCTTAAGTTATTCTTTGATGTTATAATAAAGCTTTTGGCACAGAGTTATAACTCTCGCTGGGACAATTATGTAAAATTGTCTCACCCCGTAGATTTTAACTTTTTAGGTGGACGTCGGAGATGGAGGAACAAGTCTACAGGTGACCAGTCCCAGTAGCAGCAGCATCAGGAGCAGCAGTAAATCTCAGGTGGAGATTTAGCCTGCCATGTGGTGTAGTTAGAGTCAGTCCTATGTGTCCTCTGTACTCTCAGGTCTTGAAGTCTTTTGGTTATGAGTTCTTGAGATTTTGTATCTTGTTGTATATAATTACTCAAGAAGTAATTATCATGAGATGTAAACAGTTTATCTCCTTTTATGAATGAAGCTTTATGGATTCAAGCTCTTGTCTCGAAAAGTTTTAATTTCCCGTGATTTTTGTCTTCCGCTGTTAATCGATTCGCTTCCGCTAAGTTTAAATCGTGTTTATCTCGTGGTTTGGAGATCAGAGCCCACAATTAGTGGTATCAGAGCTCTAGGTCCGTTGAGTCTACAGATGCATAGGACTTAGGATGTCGAGTCTATCCTTAGTATCTCTTCCTTATCTAATAGAATCTTCTGCTCCTCAGGAGAAGAAGATACATAAGGATGGCGGAGCCACATGATGAGTACGTGGCAGAGAGTAGTGCTAGTGCACCTCGAGGCGGTGCAAGGGTTCCAGAAATAGAACAGCCTGCACCTAAGCCACCCCAGTTGGACCCAGCTGATATGGGTAACCCAGCAGTTCAGACGATGTTTGGGAAGTTTATGACTGCCATGACACACATCACCGACAGGATGCCCCTGCCTGCACCTAGGGCACCTGCCCAGCCCGAAGGACAAGGTATCGGTAAGACGTTCGAGCGACTTCGTCGTGTCGGGGCTACCAAGTACTTTGGGACTGCTGACCCCGCAGATGCTGATCTGTGGTTAACAGAGTTGGAGAAGGCTTTCAGGATTCTTATTATCCCGGAGGTTGAGAAGGTTAGACATGCTGTCTACCTTCTCAAAGGCAGTGCTGGTCACTGGTGGAACATGGAAGAGCAGAAGAGACCTAGAATAGAGTTCTCGTGGGAAGAGTTTCGTCGGGAATTTGTCAATAAATATTTTCCAAAGACCTTCCTAGATGAGAAGATCTCTCAGTTTGAGAGATTGAGGCAGGGCATGATGAACATTAGCGAGTATGAAGCTAAGTTCATGGAATTGCTACGGTTCTGTCCGCACATGGCTGCCACAGATGAGGAAAGAATCAGGAGATTCGAGAAGGGTTTGAATGCTGATATGTCAACCCCTGTGTCTTCCTTAGAAAACCGAGAGAGATTCTCTACCTTCGTTGAGTCAGTCCGAAGGATAGAGAGATCTGTGGTTGAGAAGAGGCAAACCCAGAAAAGATATCCACAGTTCTAGGGTTCTTCAGCTAGGGATTTAAAGAAAACTAGATTCTCTGCACCTAACCCTCCACCACCCAGATCGAGTTCTCAAACTCAGTGGTCACCAAGAAGAGGCAGGGGACGAAGCCTACCTCAACAAGGGACTCATAGTTCTGCATCAATATCAGTCACTGGACCACCCAGAACACAACAACTGGAGAGAAGTTGCTACAACTATGGTAAAGTGGGACACTTGATGAAGGACTGCCGATCTAAGCCTGTCAGTGTGATACAGCCTCCGAGACAGAATCAACAAGGATCTCAGAGAATGCAATCTCAAGGAGCAGCTCGAGGACGTGGACAAGCGTCTCAAGATGGATCATCAGCACCACCTCAACACCAGGCGACAGCGAGGTTCTATGCCATGAACCCACCAGATGCAGTGGTCAATCCACGGGTGGTGGCAGGTCAGATGGAACTTTTATATCCTGATATGTCTACATCCTGTGTTGTATCTGTTCTGATTGACCCGGGTGCTACGCACTCTTTCATCACTCATAGAGTGATTCGTAACTGCAATGTGATTGTTAGTCATAGGGCAGATAGTTTGTTGTTGGAGACTCCGTTGAGTGGGTCTGCCATTTTGCAGGAGGTATGTTCTCCCTGCATCCTCTTCTTTTCTGATCATCACATTCAAATGGATCTTATACCACTTGATATGCAGGGATTTGATATAATCCTCGGGATGGATACCTTAGAGAGGTATAGAGTTGTCTTGGATTGTGAGTCCAAGTTGGTTGTGTTTGCTGATGAAAGCAACACATGGATCTTTCAAGGTGAAAGAAAGATTCTGCCCACCTGTCTTGTGTCAGCTATGGTTGCTGATAAGTTGTTGAGGCAATGATGTTATGCATTCTTGGCCCATGTGGTAGATGTTACCAAGGAAAGTTCCAATCCTACCGAAGTTCCCATAGTCAGGGAATTTGAGGATGTGTTTCCTGAAGAACTTCCTGGTATACCACCACTTCGGGAGATTGATTTTGAAATCAATCTGATCCCAGATACGAAACCCATAGCCCAGACTCCGTATAGGATGGCGCCTGCCGAGATGGCAGAACTCAAGAAACAGCTTCAAGAGTTACTTGAGAAGGGTTTTATCCGACCGAGCACTTCACCTTGGGGTGCTCCAGTCTTGTTTGTTAAAAAGAAAGATGGGTCAATGCGGTTGTGCATTGACTATAGACAACTCAATAAAGTAACAATAAAGAACAAGTACCCTCTGCCGAGGATTGATGATCTCTTTGACCAGTTGCGTGGTGCAACAGTCTTTTCAAAGATAGACTTGAGGTCTGGATATCATCAACTTCGTATTAAGGATAGTGACGTATCCAAGTCTTCCTTTAGGACAAGGTATGGTCACTATGAGTTCACGGTTATGTCGTTTGGACTAACCAATGCACCAGCTGCATTTATGGAACTCATGAATAGAGTTTTCCGACCTTTCCTTGATCAGTGTGTTGTCGTCTTCATAGATGACATTCTGATCTATAGTAAGGATGCTCAGCAGCATGAGCAGCATCTTCGCCAAGCTTTGACCTTGCTAAGAGAACACAAGTTGTATGCTAAGTTTAGCAAGTGTGAGTTCTGGTTGCCGGAGGTATCTTTTCTAGGACATGTGATATCTGCCTCGGGAATTCGTGTTGACCCTACAAAGGTAGAATCTATTCTACAGTGGGAACAACCGAAGACACCGACAGAGATTCGAAGTTTCTTGGGGTTAGCTGGCTATTATCGAAGGTTCATTAAGAACTTTAGTTCTATAGCCTTACCCTTGACCAAGTTAACCCGGAAAGATATTCCTTTTTCTTGGAGTGATAAGTGTCAACAGCCTTTCCAATTGTTGAAGGAGAGGTTGACAAGTGCACCTGTGCTTGTGCTACCTGAACAAGGAAAAGGATATGTAGTCTTCTGTGATGCCTCCAAGAATGGACTTGGATGTGTGTATGTCGGATAAACAAGTGATTTCTTTTACTTCTCGACAGCTTAAGAAACATGAGGAGAATTATCCGACACACGATCTGGAGTTAGGTGTTGTGGTTCATGCCTTGAAGATCTGGAGGCATTATCTCTACGGAGAGACATTCCAGATTTTCACAGACCACAAGAACCTTAAGTATATCTTCTCTCAGCATGAGCTTAACATGAGGCAACGTCGTTGGATGGAGTTAATCAAGGACTATGATTGTACAATTGATTACCATCTGGGCAAGGCCAATGTTGTTGCAGATGCCTTGAGTAGGAAATCAGCAACATCAACCATGGATAGAGCACAACTAAACTCTTTAGTGTTCTCTAAGAGAGATATGTTTATCTCTTTAAGGCAAGACAATGTACAGTTGAAGGTGTCATTGTTAGTCAGGTTGTTGGCTGAGATGCATATTAAACCTACCCTAAGAGAGCAGATTAAGGAAGCACAACAGGTTGATGCTGAAGTTCAACAGATTAGGTCAGAGTATGGAAATGAGAAGCGAGATGGTTTCCATGACTCGGATGATCATGTAGCATGTTATCATGAGAGGATGATAGTGCCAGATATGGATAACTTGAGGAAGTTAGTCCTGGAAGAAGCTCATTCTTCGATGTATGCTATGCATCCAGGGAGCACCAAGATGTATCATAATTTGAAAGATCTATATTGGTGGCCTGGAATGAAGAAGGATGTTGCAGAATTTGTTCTGAGGTGTCCTGTGTGTCAGCAAATTAAAGCTGAATACCAGAAGCCTGCAGGAACAATGCAACCTTTACCCATACCACAGTGGAAGTGGGATCATGTTACCATGGACTTTGTTGTTGGCCTACCCAGGACAAACAAAGGACATGATTCCATTTGGGTAGTTGTAGATAGGTTGACTAAGACAGCGCATTTCTTACCTGTCAAAACAACCTTTTCTGCTGAAAGGTTATCACAATTGTATGTGCAAGAGATAGTGCGTTTGCACGGTGTTCCTGTCACAATAGTTTCTGAAAGAGGTCCTCAGTTTACAAGTCATTTTTGGGAACAGTTACACAAAGACTTAGGCACCAAGCTAAGGTTTAGTACGGCCTTTCATCCACAGACTGATGGACAGTCAGACAGGACCATACAGACCTTAGAAGACCTGTTGAGAGCATGTGTTCTCCAGTTTACCGGAAGTTGGGATCTACACCTAAGCTTGATAGAGTTTGCCTATAACAATAGCTATCAACATAGTATTGATATGGCACCTTATGAAGCCTTATATGGTAGACGTTGTAGATCACCTTTGTGTTGGTTTGAGACTGGTGAGCATCAGTTGTTAGGTCCTGATCTTGTGCAGCAGACCACAGAGAAGATTAAAGTAATACAACAACAGATTAAGACTACACAGGATAGGCAGAAATCTTATGCTGACAAACGTCGTAGACCCTTAGAGTTCCAGGTTGGAGACAGAGTGTATCTCAAGGTCTCGCCTTGGAAAGGAGTCCTTCGTTTTGGAAGGAAAGGGAAGTTAGCTCCTAGATTTATGGGGCCTTATCCAATCATTGAATGCATTGGAAAAGTATCCTATAAACTAGAGCTGCCACCAGAGTTACAAAGGCTACATCCTGTGTTTCACATTTCTATGCTAAAGAAATGTCACCCTGATACTGAGTCAATTCTACAACCTATGGAGGTAGAATTGAATGATAATATATCTTATGAGGAAGGACCGATGTCAATCCTTGATAACAGAATTAAAAAGTTAAAGAAGAAAGATATAAGCCTTGTGAAAGTCCTCTGGAACCACCGTGGTGTTGAAGAAGCCACTTGGGAACTAGAGGATGAGATGAGAAGGAAGTATCCTACCCTTTTCTCTTAATATGTTTTATCAATTTCGGGGACGAAATCCTTGTAAGGGGTGGATAATTTGTAACATCCCTGACCTGGGTTATGAGTTAACCCTAGGTGTTTTGCCTAATTATGTAATTAAGATACTGGTGATTATCTTTTTGCATGTAATTAAGTTCCTGAGGAACATACTTTTCCTTTTCTGTCCCTTTTAAACAATGTTGAATTGATTGTTTTGTAATACATGGACCTATGTGCAATTTACCCAGTTAGAAGGGTTAACTTGCAATTTGCACATGTTGAGATGTTCCTCTGATGTTGATACATCATAAGAATGATTATGGTAAAGTTTGAGGGATTTCCCAAGCTTGAGCACCAAGGTGCAGCTGTGGAAGCAATCCCTGTGCTTGAAACCCTAAATTGGAGTAAAGTGCAATTTATCCAATTTGAGGAGTGCCACTTGTAAAATACACTATCTAAAAATATCTTGTAAGACTCTTGTCATCATTTAGAGAAGAAATGATGAAGAAGTCACTTCAATTGAATAATCATATAATGAAAAACACCTTTATGATTGAATAATCAAGGTGTAAGTACTATAGCCTTTTATGTGTGTTCTTTAGTAATAGGTTGATCTTCTTTGCCTTCATTTCTTGACCTTAGAAGAAGGTTGTCTTTAGAAATAAGAAGAAGGGACGAGCAAGGAAGAAAGGAGGGACTTAGTTGAAAGTGAGGAAAACCTATGTGCCTATGTTGAAATTCCACCCCAAGTATATAAGCCCTTTTCCTCACTTAGCAAAGGAATGTTTCTTTCATTTCCTTCACGGTTCCCCTTGCTCAAACCGACTAAGGAGAGCTCTGGAGCTCAGGAGGACGACCAAGGGAGTGCAAGGTAGGTTTGGATCCTTCCTTTTTCTTAAATTCTTGGATGAAACTCGAATTCAAGGTCAAATTCATGGCTAGCTCACTTAGCTCTATCTTTCTAGCCATCTCTTCTCAACTTTTCTTGGAGGATTCACCTTGGCCGACCTATGGAGCTTCTAGGACGCCATTAAAGGCTTGGAGCTTGAAAGCTTGGAGCTCAAGGAGCAAGCTTTAGGAGGGTTTTATAACTCTAAACCTATGCTTTGTTATATACATCTTTTCTATGCTTTTAGTTGCTAGTTCTTCTTCCCTATCTTCCCTTGCTTCCTTGCAAGCAAATCCGTGAGGAACTGTTTCTGTTCTTGAGGAATAAGATGAGGGCGTTATTTCCTATGCTTATCCACGGTTTTCCACTTTGCCATATGACCTCAACCAAGTGCCCATACGGTTTGCAAAACCGTTTGATGGGCAAACGGTTTCAAGGTCGTATGAAGGCATACGGTCTCAAGACCGTATGGCTGCGTTGACCAAGCGTGGACCGTATGAGAATCCTGTTCACAATTATGTAGGTTAATCACCCACAAAATTTGAGAGGTTAACTCCAAAGGAATCGTGATTTATAGGCAAAACAATTAGCAAATTCAATTGAATTTAGTTCTGATTTTCAATCTGCTTAATTTGCCCTTTTTGGGAAAACGGTCTCAAGACCGTATAAGATGGTTGACTAAGCATTGACCGTATGGGATTACTGTTCATAATGATGTTTATTAATGACTCACCAAAATTTATGGACTAATTCCAAACGAGTTAAGAGTTGAAGGTTGATTACTAGGGCAAACCCTAATTAAAATCAGTGCTGAAATCACAATGAACTATTTTGAGATTTTGGGTTGATTAGCACAAACGGTCTCAAGACCGTTTGGGGAATCATCCAAACGGTCTCAAGACCGTTTGGGGATCACCCAAGACCATATGGAGGTCTGGGTTCAAGTATAGTTGACCAATTGAAGGTACAAAGATACCAAATTACATTGCAATTAAGTATTGATGTAATGATCAACTCAATAAATCAAACCTTGATGAATTTTCACTAGAGTCCAAAGGATGGATGGGCAAACGGTCTCAAGACCATTTGGAACTCATCCAAACGGTCTCAAGACCGTTTAGTGACAATCCAAGACCATTTGGAGGTCTAGGGTTAAGGTAATTTGATCAATTGAGGGCCCAATTACAATGGGTTATTAAAATAATCAAATTGCTGATTTGTAAATTAATTAAGGTTCAACCCCTATCAAATCAATCTAGATTTTGATGAATTCTTGGGAAAACGGTATCAAGACCGTTTGGACTATATCCAAACGATCCCAACACCGTTTGGGCCAAGTTTGAGCCCAATTGGAGTTCAATTGATGGGTTCAACTATAGACCTTAATTGAATCAACTCCAACCCTAATTGGATATCAATTGAGGGTCAATTGAGTGACCAATTGGTTAAGTATAACCCTAATTGTCTCAATTGGTAAGTGGTTAGCAAGCTTGAGACCAATTGATGGCTTCAACATAGGAAACCCTAATCGAGTTTACCCTTTGAACCACCTTGGAGGTCCATACGATCTTGAGCTTTTGAGGGCATTCGACCTCAAGACCGTATAAGGTCATTCGACCTCAAGACCGTATAAGGTCATTCGACCTCAAGACCGTATAAGGTCATTCGACCTCAAGACCGTATAAGGTCATTCGACCTCAAGATCGAATGAGGGCATACGACCTCAAGATCGAATGAGGGCATTCGACCTCAAGATCGTATGAAGGTTGAAGGTGTGAAACCTATTGGAGACTTTTGAAGTTATGTCTGCCTTATGCCTTGAAGGCTTAAATGGTTTAATAGTTGTTCAACCTAAACCCTAATGATACCAAAAGACATTAAGGTTCAAGTAGTTAGTAAATTAAACCATGATGATGATCAATGTGTAATTTACCATAATACCCTTGAAAGGTTCAATTGAGTGAAACCTTATTCTAATCAAACCCTAATCACTTAATAGTGGTGATTTGGTCTATGTTAATCAAAGTGGACTTAACCCAACCTGATCTAGATTGATGTTATCACCATCTACAAGTATGAGGAGAGAGAAAGTATCTTAAGAAATAGAAAGTACCCTTTTATGATGGAAATTCAAGTAAAGTACCTTTAATACACATAAATGTGCATGATTAGGGTATGATCCACCTATGCGAGATCATGGAACCCTAATTATGATAAATGATGAATCTTAAACTAATCTGAGAGCATCAATGATGATGTTCCTCATACATGATGAAGTCATGAGTTCAATTCACCATAATGTGAATAGTAAACCCTAATTCAAGGGTGATGACATGTAATGTGAATAGTAAACCCTAATTCAAGGGTGATGACATGTAATGAGAATAGTAAACCCTAATTCAAGGGTGATGACATGCAATATGAGTAGTAAACTCTAATTGATGAGAATCAGAGAACTTAGCTCTAATGACAAGAGTGGAAAGTATATTCTTGTTTTGAATTACCTTTATCAGTTGAATTAACCATGCAAGTTCTGATATGAAGGCGATCATATCCAGGTATGAATGATGATATTATATTCATTGAAAGCATGTTGTTAGCTTTATGAATAGTAAAATATCTTGATGCCTTGTCAGTGGCGTCCTATGTTTTAATGGGCTGTAAGAGCCATGAATACCATCAAGGTCATGCTTTAGAGATGACTTGTGATGAGTATACTGAGAAATGATGATTGATGTGAGTTAGGTTTGTTACATTTAGTATTCTACTTTCATAGCTGTTATGCTACTGTTATTGTTTGAAGAACAATGTATGATGTAAAAGAATACTGAATGCACCTAACTAATCAAGTGTAATGTAGAGCCCTGATCATAGATCCATCATTGTCAGAGATCAAATGATGGTGAAACAGGTTTTCCTAAGGGAACTCCTAGATCACATACTATTGAGTATGTGGGGTATATGGATGTGTAGAACCTTACATCCTAGTGTAGGAACTTGATGTAGATATGTAATCCGTCAATCCTTCACTACAAATCCATACCGCATCTGTAGAAGGTAAACACGAAATCTCATGATGACGAAGAAAGCACAGATACCACATCAGTAGAAGGTAAACATGAAATCTCCTGATGACGAAGAGAGTACAGAATGTCATTGTAACTCTAAAATAGCGAAGGACTAGATTACCCTGGTGAGCTATAATAGTAGAGACACAAGATGTCCTACAAGTGATCCTCTTACTGACTGAGGAAGGTGAAGGTCATGAGAATCCAGCTCTTTCGATGACCTAGTATGATACTAAGGCACTTAACAGTGTTTGGTTGGGGTATGAGTGGTAAACCTCATCTCTACAGGGCATAATAATAAGAATGTTTGAAAAACATAATCTACAGCGTAGTATACCTGTTAAAGGTAACTATGAGCTAATTGATTGATGTTACACTGTATAGTGCATATGTTCTTTATGCTTTATAAATGTTGAGCTCTTGTTTACAACTGGAATTGCTATTGAATACTTTGAAAGTTTTTACTGCTTAAGTTATTCTTTGATGTTATAATAAAGCTTCTGGCGGAGAGTTATAACTCTCGTTGGGACAATTATGTAAAATTGTCTCACCCCGTAGATTTCAACTTTTTAGGTGGACGTCGGAGACGGAGGAATAGGTCTACAGGTGACCAGTCCCAGTAGCAGCAGCACCAGGAGCAGCTGTAAATCTCAGGTGGAGATTTAGCCTGCCATGTGGTGTAGTTAGAGTCAGTCCTATGTGTCCTCTGTACTCTCAGGTCTTGAAGTCTTTTGGTTATGAGTTCTTGAGATTTTGTATCTTGTTGTATATAATTACTCAAGAAGTAATTATCATGAGATGTAAACAGTTTATCTCCTTTTATGAATGAAGCTTTATGGATTCAAGTTCTTGTCTCGAAAAGTTTTTAATTTCCCGTGATTTTTGTCTTCCGCTATTAATCGTTTCGCTTCCGCTAAGTTTAAATCGTGTTTATCTCGTGGTTTGGAGATCAGAGCCCACACTATTCATGCAATGTTACTTGGCCAGTTCGAAAACACTTCGAAAAGATGGATTTTCCCTTAGTTAAGAAGTTGGTCCTTCAGCCCATGGAGGGGCAGAACGGTCAAACACCGCCCGTGGTCATCTTCTACCTCTTGATGCCCTAGCTGCACTGACCTATAGCACGTCGCGAGTCTGCCCTCTCCTCCTCAGGGCTTGGGGGTGGCCGTCAATGGCTGCCCCAGCTCCGCTACCCCCATGCGCACGTGAGGCATCTCCAAATCATGGCCAAGATGGTCGTGCCTGAGCGAGATCAACCTAAGTTTGCTATCATGATTTGCTACAGTTCCGCAGACCTACTCTAGTGGCTGCTCAAAGACTAGGGCGGGGTATGATAGCTGGTCCTCCTTGGGTTGTTGCAGAAGCTTCTTGCCTCCATCAAAACCATAATACCATCTTTAATTGCTCTCGGGATAGTACTACACCCTCTTGGTTAGGGTTTGTACGGAAAGAATCAAGAAGAGGAGAGGGGACTGCATGGGATCTCTCTAGACTCGGCCAAGGGCTCTACCCCTTATATAGGGGAGTGTAGCAATGCCCTAGGATGGCTATCCCCGAGATCTAAGCCTCTTTCCTACTAGGAAACTATATTCCTTCATGAAGAAGAAATCTTCTCTCTCTAAAAAGAAAACTCTTTATTCTTTATATATTAGGATTTTGAAAATCCTCTCTCTTATTCTCTTTATGTTTGCTTTTTAATCCATTGGCACGTAATTATGTTTTCTTTTAGTAGAAAATACCACCTTTTTAATAATACCACAAAATTCATTAATAATGTATCACATTATCCTCTTATTTTGCATTACTGGTATTTTCTCTTTCTTACTTCTCCATTGGGGCTCGTTGGACCCCAAGAACTCTAAGATTTCAAAATTCCTTTTTAAGGATACTTATTATCCTTCTAGATGCATATATATTCATTATTTCTTATTATCTTGTTTATTTCTTATTAAAATATCTCTTTTTGAAGATTTCTATTTATCTTTCTTTTATTTTCCTCTTTGGCATTCCTTTTTATCATTAGGAATCCTTTGGATACGAAAATCCATCAAAGATAATTCAATTATACCTCTTTCCCCTTATTTCCCACATTTTATCATTATTTTCAATTTCTTTCTTAATAAAGAAATACTTAATTGATCTTTTCTTTTCTTGTTGCATTATCTTTGCAACTTTGGACTCCTTGGAACCCAAGGAACCCAAGAGGCACGAAATACACCTTTGGATTAAATTCTATTGCCTTCTAGAGGTTTCTACATTTTTCTTTTCTCCATTTCTTATTAATAATGGAATTCCTTTTGTATTTTTCCTTGTTATTGGGCCCAATAGCCAATAACGCCCACAAAACAACCAACAAGGCCATTGTAAACGAAACTCATTTATTCAAAACACATTATATCATTATTTGTTCCAATATCTTTAATATGAGAAATTACATTTCTCACCAAATGAACCCAAAAGTTGGGGTTGTAACAGTTTTAATGTTCAAAGATTGGGTTATTATGATAGGAAGATCATCTTGGATCTAATCTAAGTTAGATAGTTCACATGTTTCTAAAATTAGGGTTCCCTTAGATGAAAATCCTTCAATATAAAAATTAGGGTTTGATAAGCCTAACCTTAATAAAACCCTAATTTTACCCTAAACCTTGGATTAGGACCCGAGTAGAGTTTTATTTGTTTAAATGATGGTGACACTTTAGAATTTACATACATGCAAAGTGAATGTTGAATTGCTTGGATTCCTCATTGCTTGATAATACGCTTAGAGTCCTTAAGTATGATTACATGATCTGCATGGTTCTACATTGAGGTACGTGTCTATGATTATGACTGCCTATAATATCATTTTTCGCTGTTCTCTGAGGATTTATCAAAGAATGTCTAAATAAAATGTTGAGTTCTTATTTACATTTTGTTCAATTATAATGCCACTATGAGTATCACATAAATTAAGATATCATATTCTAAACTCTAGGATGATGTGTATCATGGGGTGATGCACATGAGCCAGGATCATATAGTGATCACACCAAAATAACATACCAAGTGTGGGTTAAATATGTGAATACATTTCCATTTCTTATTTGCATATAACTCATTGATTATCCATTGTTATGTACTTGTACACTTTTGCATGCACCCCACGTACCAAACATATTTCAATATCTTTATGTGAGCTTTGTTTCATACCATTTTAGGTAAATGCAATACAAGAAGATGCCAAATATTATGTATCAACTGAAGTCATAAAAGCTAAGTAAAGGAGGATAGGCTAGATACTTCTTCTCAATATGTATTAGTTCATGTTATAAATTCATGTAATTCTTCAATGGAGCAATATTAATAAAACTTGCAAACAAACTTTTTGAAATAATGGACATTATTTTCTATTGTTTGTTGTTTAGTTGAAATATGAATCTTGGGAATTTTAGGTAATGTCTCTCAACATTAAGATCTCTTTTTCATTGGGGGATGCTGAAAACTGAGGTCGTCACATTCGATTTTTAGAGCTCAAAAATTTTCAAATAATATTTAATAGTTTATAATTTAATGTAATCCATAAAAATATATCATGAATTATCAAGGCATGACTTGATGATAATGGTGTTTAGAATGGGTCATGGCTTTGGGAATCGATAATATTTTTCTCCGCACTATCAAGTTGGTATATGAGGAATCCCTTAGCCATAGTGATACCTACCTTTAAAACATTGAAAGATCTAGAGGGAGTGAATAGAGATTTTTGGAACTTTAAATTTAATTGAAAGCTTAAATCAAAGAAGGAGGAGGAAACAGAGAACACACATTGATGTAGAGTGGTTCCAACCTTTGAATAAAAGGTTGTCAATCCACTAACCAATTTTTTCCCATTGGGATTTTGAAAGTGATTAATTTTATTTACCTATAAAGGATGTCACAATAAAATTCAATCACCTTCCTTGAAGGATCCTTCACCTAGAAGTAGCCTCAACCTTCTTGAAGCAGCCTTCTTGAAGTAACCTCCAGCCTTAGAGTAGCATTTACCACCTTGAAGTAGCTCCACCACCTTGATATAGCCTTCACCTAGAAGTAGTTCCAACCTCCCATGATGAAGCCTTCTTGAAGTAACCTCAAGAAACATTGAAGTAGACTTCTCCACCAAGAAGTACTTCAATTAAGCTCCCTTAAGTAGCCTCCACAACTTGGAGTATCTAAGAAGAACAAATAGCATAACATGTGAATGGGGATTGGAAGAAAGGAAGTACACCAATGAAGTATTGCTCTTTGATCCTATATCAAGCTTTAGACCTATCAAGACACTAAGGATGGATGTTTCTTGGATGGTGGCTAAGAGGCTACGGCTATAGGATACAAACTTAGAGCTTGAAGAACAAGATGGAAAGTGTTGCTCAGCTTTGTTACTCAATAGAATGGATTATCAAGTGTAGCTTGTATGCTCTCAGTGTCATAAAGCCTCTACTATTTATAGGTATGGTATGCAAGTCCCTAGGGATGTTCTAGGGATTATATAGAGTGTTCTTAGTTCTTAACTAGCCATTAGGTAGAAAGTAGTTGGCTATAAATGGCTAATTTGTTTGAGCTTGGAAGAACAATCCACAACCCTACACGGTCGACAATGTTTTTGAGCGACTGTGTCTTGGTCAAACTTTTATTCGACCGGGCTTGGGTTTAAGGCAAATGTGCACCAACGTCTATTTCCATCTCTCAACTCACAGCTAGGTCTAACGGTCATATGTTTTGGATCAAGGTTGATTTGGTCGACCATATTCTTGCTGGAAAGTATTTTAGAGAAAAAATATGTAATTTGTTCAACAGTGCAAAATATGCCCGACCGAGGTGGTTCTCGATTGACAAAAATTTTATCGAGGGTGTCTCAGTCGACTAGTTTCTCCACTGAGGGTCTTCCTATTTCAAGTTTTTGTATCACCTATTATTTGTGTGTTCTAATGCACGATAATGACTCTAACTCTAGGGGGATCCTAACTGAGAGTTATAAGTGGATAGGAATATCTAATGCTTGATTTACATGATATCTAAGTACTTGTACATTATATCTTTTTACAAGTATTTACATAGAGTACAATCATGAAAATATAAACAATAAGTGTATGAATCTTCAATTTGTATTGATCTTTAATTATCCACTTAGTATGATCTCCTCATTTCCTTGAACCCTGAAATACTCAACTAACACGTTAGATCCACAAAAATGGAATGTTTGTCATCATCAAAACAAAGGGTATGTTAATGTCCAATTTAGCCAACAAACCTAGGGTTTGCTTGAAGTAATGTTTTCTCTAAGTCTTCTCCTCTCTTGTTTCATCTAATTCTAATCCTCTTGCTAAATAAACCCAAAAAGATACTTCCCTCGTCATCTTAAGTTGGGGTTTTTGAGAAAACATAGGATTAAGGCATACTCCACTAATTAATGTACATGTAATGTGGAAATAATGATAAATTAAAGAAATAAAAATGCTTTATGGGTTTTTCCTTGCAAGGTTAAAGGCTTAATGGATCTAGGATTGGTTTAGGAAAACCCTTGGTAGGTTAAGGGCATCATAGAATCCTAAGGTACAGGGGTAGTCCCTAACCCAGACCCTAAACCCTATTCCTAGAAAATGGGACTGTATCCATATTAACCCTAATTAGTGTAGATGGACTAAAAAAATCAAATAAGTTTAGATGATCCAGATTCTTATGCATTTGAACCCTAGTGTTCATGATTCATGTGAAGTGTTTTAAGAAACATAAGCAACCTATGAGAAACATATAATATAAATATAACATGGTTGAACCATTTATAGTATCTCTAGAAGTTTGATATGGAAAGAAAGTCATTGAGATGACTTTGATCAAACCCTGGGAGTGGAAGGTCATATCATATCAAAACTCTCAAGGGGAAGATCACAAAAGGTCAATCCCATGGATCGGAAGGCCCACATAGTACCAACCCCCTCGAGGGAAGGTCAAGAAAGGTCAATCCCATGGATGGGAAAGTCAACACTACATCAAGATCTAGATAGGGAAGGTGGCCAGAGTCCAATGTAGGGAAGGTCACAAAAGGTAAGGCTTCAGATTGGGAAGGCTGGTAAGGAACCAAGCCCCAGGTGGGGAAGGTGGCCCAAGTCCAATGTAGGTCAAAACCCAAGAGAGGGTATCCAAATATTGAGGAAATAAGGGTTCATAAGCTATAATAGAAAATGAATATTTAGGTTGCATAAAAATAAAACTATAAAACCCTCAATTCAACTTTTAGGGTTAGTGTCCTGACCTGGGGTGGGTCAACCGAAGTGTGGGAAAAGGACATGTGGGGGAGGAAAAACTATAAACCCGTTGGGTCATGTTGTGACTAGAGAGTGTAACCTCCTCCTGTGAGTCAAGAAGACACCCTAGGTTAGGACTGCCCCTATAGGGTAAGTTGACTAATCATTTTAAGAATTGAGGTAACTTTCAATGCCACCTAATGCTTGAAAGAAAAACAATTGCATCATATGAAGCATGAGAGCTCATATGTTGAATATAATTCCTTGAACCCAAGTATTCCATCTCTATGGAACATCAGGAGAAGTCACTATATAATTGGTTGACATATGCAACAAAGACCAGAAGGGAAGGTCTTCATGAGGCCAATGAAGGGATATAAAGTGAATAACGAGCACAATAGGATATGGAGGAAATTTGGATTAAAGAATTACATAAGAAGATACTATGCTAAAAATTTGATAAAGTTGTGGTGTCTCTATAAACCCTATGCAAGGTATAGCCCTAAGTCAATCTCAAGGTCAAGTAGGGACAATTAAAGGTATATAAGAATGATGTAAAAAATGATCGCTCCCTAAATGTATTAGACCATGGGGTCAGGAGATAGCCATTCATGTTTTCCTGAGGCCAATGGGTCAGGAGATTAGTCACCTTCATGAGTTCATGAGGCCCAATGGGTAAATTTGAGAGAGAAACGAGTCAAAATAAATAAAAAAATAGAGATTTATTGTTTCTCACTCCATCAGTGCACAAATCCCATGGGGTCATGAGGGGATCACTTTGAACGTACTTGTACTCCAAGAGACCTTGAGAAAATGACTAAGGTTAATGAGATACAAGATCTAAATATAAATGATACAACAAGTCATGTAATAATGTGGATCAAAATCATAAAGGGAGTTTTTCATAGACGTGAGAGTGAGAAAGGTACCATCCCTTCAATTCATCAAATAAATGAAATTTATGGGATTAAAAAAAGTATTCGTGGGTTGGTATTATTATTGAGGATAATTCAACCAAAATTTGAAGTCTTAATATAATGTGTGGATACACTATATCTACTCTTGGAATGGATGAACTTTGTATTTGGACAATGGTTAAGTGATTACTCCATCTCACTATGATTGAGAGAGATTAGGCTGATGTATATTATTCTTAAAATTGACATATGAGATTGAATACCCTAAGTTGAGTTTCTATGACATGATATAGGGGTTGAGGTGTTACCTCAGCCTTATTTGAAAATAAACATATAATAGGTTGGAACTCAGGTGAAATGGTAATCAACACGTAAAATTTGAAGACACAAATCAAAACTTAATCATAAAGTGATGATATCATATAATTACTAAGAATGTGAATATACCTTGAATGCAATTCAAGTACCAATCTTAGTAATAATGTGAGGATTTTGCATATCGATTATAGTTATTTATGAAATCCAAGAAGGGTTGCTAGCCCTAAGAGTTGAAATTAAGATGAGTTATCTTTCAGCTTTACCTTACTAGCTTTGAATTTTGGGGACAAAATTCCTTTAAAGGAGTGTTGAATGTAATATCTTCAATGAATTTAAAATATATGAATAAGAGGCTTGATTTTATAAATAAATTCCTTAAGTTTGTTATTGATTGAATAATGTGGTGGCATGGGTTCAACCCATGGCCCAAGTGAGTCTCTTGAGACTATTTTCTTTTGAAATGGGACCTTGAGGAACAAGTTAAATAAATTATAGGTTTTGTACATAAATAATTAAGAATTAGTTTATGGTTTGTAAGATAATTGAAATGTGAGTTAATAAACAAGTTTTGAAAAGATATTATAGGATATGATTTGATTTAGATAACTAATGGAGTAATTATGTATCCCGACTAGCAATGAAAATTGTGGGCGCAAATTAAGATATTTTGATCCAACTTTAAGAAAACTTAAAGATGATGATGAAACTAAGAGAAGTCTAGAATTTGAGAAAAAAAGGACATTCCATGTGGTATGCGTAATTAATTTAAGTATTTAACAAAAGATCAAGTTCCAACTATGAATGTTATTCCGATAAATCCTAAAATTTATATATTTGTTGGGAAAAATATTAATGACTTACCCTCCAAATTTCATAGTGGAAAGATGTTCCTAGCGAACAATGGAAGGATAGACCATCATAGTGAGGTTGGCATATAATTCATTTACGGCTTGGGTAGACCAGAAATTAAAGGAGGGGATAAGAAATTCCTTCAATTTTTGCACCTTGAACAGTTGGGAGAGGTCGAGAAGAGTGATGAAGTCATTGAGTTCCATCATCCGTTGAGGAAGAGGAGACTTTGAGTTGAGCTTCAAGTAGTATTCTCTAGTAGCAACATCGTTGAAGGAGATGTCGTTGATGATGCTCAATATGGGAGTAAGCATGCATCCCTTCCTTGAAGCAACATGCTTCTTGACACCACGAGCTATAGAGGAAGCCATCTTGATCAGAGAGTGGTGGAAGAAGAGGTAGAGATGATACAAGATGAATGTTTCTAGAAGATAAATCTAAGAAATACTAGAGAAGTGATGGAGAAGAGAACACTTGAGTTATGAAGAAAATGGGCGGATTGGAGTGCTATTTATAGAAAAACAGAACCTTAATCGGTCGACAAACTCATTGACCGAGACCCCAACGACTCTTTAACGGCTAGTCGGTCAAAGTCTAAATTTGAAAATTTTGTCGCAATGGTTGAGGACTCAGTCGAGAATATTATTGACTGAGGGACCGATGGATAAATTTTTTTTGGTACAGGTGGTGTATAGAAGATTCTCATCTAAGATTCGCACATTCGGCTGAAGTTTAAATATGAAATTTTTTTTCATAACGATCGAGGACTCGGTTGAGAATATTGTCGACCAAGGGTCTGATGCATAAAAATTTTCGATCCAAGAGGTATCATGAAGATTCTCAGCTAAGATTCACATAGTCAGTCGAGGGTCCCACCCAGTGAAACTCAGTCGAGAATTTTTTTGATGAGGACTTTCTCGGTCCAATATCTTGTCGATCGAATATGATATTGTGAGTAGTATTGCATAATTGGATTGAGCTTGTTTGAGTTCTTGTTCATAATATTAAATTATTTTGGACAATTAAAGGAATTTGTATAATATTATGCACTAAAATCACTTTAATTTAAAATTAGAAAATTATGAAGAATTTTGGGTACATATCATAGAAAACATCTTCTAGAGGAGTAATAAGTAACTTCTTTCTAATTTATTGAAATTGATCCAAAGGAAGTGGTGTGGTAAAGATATGAACCAATTGCTCCTATGTATCAACATGAGGGACAGAGATATTATTCTTGGAAATATTATCTCTCAAGAAATGATGTCTAATCTCAATGTACTTGGCATGACTGTGTAGAATAGGATTAGGAGACAAGTTTATAACACTAGTTATGTTGCCGAAAATTGGTGTAGAGGAAAATGCAAAACCATAATCATTCAAAACTTGTTGCATATAAAGAACTTGAGCACAACATGTGCCTGCAACCACATATTTGGCTTCAGTGGTAGATAATGCAATTGTATTTTGTTTCTTACTAAATCAAGATACGAAGGCTGTTCCTAGTAAGAAACAACAACCACTTGTGCTGTTTTGATCAAGATGACAACTAGCATAATCGACATTGGCAAATCCAACGACTGACCTTTAGGATACCACAAATCATAATGTACAGTGCTGACGAGATATCTTAACATTCTTTTGACGACATGAAAATGAGAGTGCATTTGTTTCTATTGAAATCTAGCACAAAGTCAAATAAAAAACATGATATCCATTCTAGATGTCGTAAAGTATAGCAAGCTACCAATCATGGCCCTACATAAGGAATCATCAATTGGTTAACCATCTTCATCCTTGTCAATTTTAGCAAACGTATCTATACATGTAGTAGCATGTCTTCAATTTTCCATATTAAATTGTTTCAAGAGTTCCTTAGTGTACTTCTCTTGGCTTAGAAAAATTTCTGTGGGCCTTTGTTTTATTTGAAAGCCAAGGAAAAATATTAGTTCACCCATGAGACTCGTCTCAAAGTCTTTTTTCCTGATATCACTAAATTGATTACATAAAGAATCATTTGAAGTTCCAAATATAATGCCATCAACATATATTTGAACAATAATAAAATCTAATTCATATGTTTTTAAGAATATTGTGGAATCTGATTTTCCAATAGAGAAGCCATAATAAAATAGATAATTTTATAGTCTTTCATACCAATTGGGGGTGATTGTATTAGACCATAAGAGCCTTTATAAGTTTATAAATATGGTCAAGTTCGTTAGGAATTTCAAAACTAGTTGGTTGGGCAACATAAACTTCTTCTTCCATGATTCCATTTAAGAAGCCACTTTTTACATCCATTTGAAATAGTTTGATATCTTTATGGGAAGATAGAGATAATAACATTCTGATGGCTTCATGTCTAGAAATAGGTGCATAAGTTTCATCAATATATACCCATTCTTGCTGATTATATCCTTGAGCAACCAACCTAGCATTGTTTCTGACCACTTCTCTAGCCTCATTATGTTTATTTTGAAAGAACCATTTAGTTCCAATGATAGTTTTGTCTTGAGGTCTAGGCATTAAATTCCATATATTGTTTTTAATGAATTGGTTTAGCTCTTCTTGCATAGCCATTATCTAGTTTTCATCTTTTAGAACCTAATTTATCTTATTAGGTTCGATAATTGATACAAAAGGATTTCCTATGATTAAGTCTTGAGGATGATCTTTAATTATTCTAGGAATAGGTTGTAGTGTATCATAATTATGTCATTCATTTCATAATTTTCATCATATTTTGTTGATATAGCTGGATCCCCATCTTGTTGTGTAATATCATTCAAGTTTTCATTCACAACATCATTTTCAACACTTTGTGTTTTAATTCCATGAAATGTGATATGAATTGATTCCTAAACTTTTCCAGTAACAATGTTGTATTTTCTAAATGATTTACTAGAAGTTGAGTAACCCAAGAAGAATCCTTTATGTGATTTAGGGTCAAATTTGCCTCTATCATCCTTTGTGTTTAAGATGTAACATGGTGTACCAAAGGTATGAAAGTAGTCAACTCTAGGTTCTATGTTATTAATGAGTTCATAAGCATTTTTCTTAAGATGGATGTGAATTGACACATGGTTTAACACATAGAATGTTGTATTTACTACTTCAACCCAAAACGTTTTAGGTGTATTATGTTCTGGTAACATTGTTCCGGACATTTCTTGTAAATAATGTTTTTTCCTCTCTATTATCCCATTTTTTTTGGGGTGCGTGGAGTTGAAAAGTTATGAGTATTCCCTTGGGAAGTATAAAATTCTTCAAAGATTTTATTTTCAAACTCCCCACCATGATCTATCCTAATGTTGCATATTTTTTTGGTAGTTGATTTTCAATCTTAGAGAAAATTGAATGCATATTCTAATAGTATCATCTTTTGTTGAGAGAAAATGAACCCAAGTGTATCTACTATAAGCATCAACAATGAAAAGCAATATATTTTACCACCAATATATTGAGTCATCATAGGACCTAACAAATCCATGTGAATATGTTATAATCATCTAGTAGTACGAAGCATGGCTTTACATTTGAAAGAAGATTTATTTTGCTTGCCTAGAGTACATGGATCGCAATTTTTAGGTTTATTAAAAGAGAGTTTAGGTAAACCACAAATAAGATAATATTTACTTAATTTTTTGATAACATGTGAGCTTGCATGCCCTAGCTTTCTATGCCATAATTTTAAAGATGCTTCTTTAGAAAGAAGACATTTTCGAACAATGGCTTGCATATAGTTAGATTAAAATATATAAAAATTTCCTATTCTCTTTCCTTCATAAACAACATTATTAGTTTTTTTCTATGAGTAACTTGCAGTAAGATTTGTTAAATAGGACATCATAACCACTATCACACAATTGACAAACACTAATCAAGTTGTGACGCAATCCATCTACAAATAGCACACTTTTTATTTCAAGATGCATGCCAACATTACCTATCCCAATAATTGTACCTTTCACGTTATCTCCAAATGTGACTGTTCCACTCTTCTTTTCTTCATGTGTATGGAAGACTTCCTTGTTTCCAGTCATATGTTTGGAACAACCACTATAAACCACTCAATCTTTCGAAATAGGTAGATTTTGGTACCCATGTGGTGGTCCTTTTGGTTACAAGTATTAATTAAAACATTTTAGGTTTTTAGAACAACTTAATTCGAAATGTTCTTTACAGTTTTAAATTACCAATGGTAAATATAAACAAATGTTTTTTTTTTGCAGAGAACGACTAACAACAATCAACTAGAATCACTAACAGTGATCCAGAAGGAGCCTAGATCCTTGAGGTAGGTAGATAAAAGGAAGTATGGGCAGGTGTCCCAGTAGCTTTCCCGGTCAGGTTGCTTGAGGTGTCTTTTGGCCAACTGATCTGCGAGCTTATTCTGGTCTCGATGCCTATATATGATCCTGGATGAGCAAGCTTGGAGAGCATCCATGATAGCTCGGGTAAGAAACTTATATTTGAGAGGATGTTGTTTATTGCTTCCGACCCATTCAACTGCATTGCTTGAGTCAGTTACCACAAGGAATTGTGAGAAGTTCCAGTGTTTGGCGAAGTTGATTCCGTCAAGTATGGCTCGCAACTCCCCATCCATTGGATCGGTGCCTTGATGCTTAGTTGCGTTGGCTGAAATCCAGTGACCTGAAGCATCTCTCAGAATTGTGCAGGTGGCCTTGAAGCCTTTTTTAGAATCCACTACAGTGTCCACATGAACAACAGCTGAAGGAGTGCCCGTTTCCATGGAGAGTGGCGACACAGGGTTGTCATGGTGTTGTACCTTGGGAGGTGAGCAGAAAGCCGCCTCTGCACTGGTGAGACTCACTCTGGAGTTTAGAGCTATGATTTCCGAAGTAGAACGTTGGTCCTCGAAGATGAATTGGTTCCGAGACCTCCATAGCCACCAGAATGTTATGATGAACAAAGCCTTCCACTCCTTGATCTGGAATGTGTTTGTGAGGTTGTACTCCATCCACCCCTCCGTCGTCTGCTGTTGGAAGAAGGAGGTAGCAGAAGGTGGTATCACGTGCATCCAGGTGCGAGATGCAACCGGGCAATCTCTCAAGGCATGGAGCACTGTTTCCTCCTGTAGTTGGTATTGAGGGCAGCGCGGGTCCTCCGTTAGCCTTCGCTTATGCCTCAAAGAGTTTGTATAGAGCCGATTGTGGAAGATAAGCCACCCCTTAGTTTTCATGCACTTCTGAATAGAGAGCTTCCACAATGTGCTTAAACACTTAGAGTAGTCCCCATTATGCAGGTCTGTCATGCGATCATAGGCCGAGCTTGTCGTGAATTCCCCATCAGGGGAGAGACTCCATATTCTTCCATCATCACCCAAGTCCAACATAGGCGCGGGCATGCTGACAATCTCGTTTGTAGAGACGTTAGTGAACCAAGCTTGAAAAAAGTCCTTGTCCCAATTCCCATCATCAAGGACCAGACTGGAGACCTTCATATCTTTGATATCATCGGGTATATGGAGACCAAGTTGCAGAACTCGGGTTAATCCCTCTCCTACCCACGCGTCTGACCAGACGTTAGTTTGTAGACCCGATAGAGGGATCAACCACGAGTTCGCCCAGATAAAAGGAAAGGTGGAGTTGATGCTTCTCCATGTGTGCGAGCCTGAAGAGGAGCTGATATGCTGCCTAAAGTATTTGGCCTTCATAAGGCTCACCCAGGGAGACAATCTATTTTGTATAAAATCCCACGCTAACTTCATGATGAGAGCTTCATTGAACAAGCGTGCTCTCTTGATACCCAAACCGCCTTGTGAGAGTGGTTTGCTAACATTTTTCCAAGCTACCAGGTTGGAACCTTTATAAGTAGAGGAACCAGACCATACAAAATTTTGTGTCAGCTTCTCTATGCGGTTTGTGACCGAGAAAGGCAGTTTGTCTAGCTACATTGTATAGCAAGGAAGTGATAACAGGACTGAATTAGCAAGGGTAACTCTTCTGGCCAGTGACAGGTGCCTGTTCTGCCAGTTTGTCACCTGTTGATGGAGTTTATCAATCAAATGTTGAAAGTGTGCTTTACTCTTCCGCTTATGAATGATTGGGATGCCGAGATGGCATCCCAAATCCTCAGTTTCTAGGATTCCTAATCAGTAGCTCACTTGCGTTCGGGTGGCCCTTGGAGTGTTGCGAGAAAAGAACACAAAAGATTTTTCATGAGATAAGAACTTCCCGAAAGCCTTGATGAAAAGTTTTAAGCAACAGTTAATCGTCTTTTCTTGTCTAGCTGAAGCCTCCCCGAACAAGATAATATCATCAATGAAGCTAACATGAGAAAATTGGATCTTTTGTTTTGATAGGATCAACTGCTTCCAGTGGCCCAAGGAAATCTCTACACTAATGAGCTGGCTAAGTCTGTCCAAGCATAAAACAAAAATGTATGGCGAGAGTGGATCACCTTGCTTGACTCTGCATGTGGGATTAAAGGAACCAATCATCTCCCCGTTCCATAGACTGAAGTATTTCCTGATCGTATAAGATTCATTATCACTCGGATGATGTTCCTGGGAATATTTGTTCTATTGAGAGTGTCCTCGATAAAGGGCCAGCTGAGCTTATTGAAGTCTTTCATCAGATCTAACTTAATTTCCATAGTGTGCTTCCTACTTTGTTTCGATTCCATTGAATGGATTACCTCTTGGACCGGGACAATGTTGTCTCCGATTCTTCTACCCAGGACGAAGCTTGATTGGAAAGGGGAGATCCATTCATTCATAAAGGGTTTTATCCTGGATACTATCATCTTCGATATGAGCTTAGTGCAGAAATTGTTCAGGGAAATTGGCCTGAGATGTGAGCAGGTTTCCAGTGCCGCCACCTTAGGGATGAGCACTAGGGTCGAGTCCGCAGACCCCGGTGCGAGAGGAGAGCCGATGAAGATATTAGTGACAAAGGTGCACACCTAGGATTTGAGCAATGCCCAATTGTTCTTCAGGAAAAGTACATCCACTCTGTTAGGCCCCAGAGCCTTAAGGGGTGCCATGGCATGAAGATTTGCCCATATCTCAGCCGGCGTAGGCAACGCCCCTAGCTGACACAAATCCTCACTATTCTGGGTAGGAAAGGACCCTATAAAATGTTTACTTGCTTGGTGGCGCTCCCTTTGGTTATGGTCTTGGTAGACGTTTGAGAAGAAGGAAAGGATGAGATTCTTGAGTTGGACTTCATCTTCCACTCAACAGCCGTTCAGGTCTTTCAGCTTCACAATTTTGCTAGCCCGCCTTCTGGATTTAACCATGGAATGAAAATATTTAGTATTTCCGTCACCAAGCTTGATCCAGTCACAGTGGGCTTTTTGCTGCCATTTAATCTCCTCATGTCTTAGCAAGGTATCTAGCTCGACTTGTGGAGGGATTGTATCCCTTGCCAAAGAGTTGTCAAAGTTAAGCGTTAGCTGGACCTGATTCCATTTGATTTTATTGCCCTATTGCTCTTTCCGGCTATGAATGTTCCTCCTTTCACGCTGATCCCAAAGGGCTGCCTTGTTAAGGAAAGAGGAACATGATTGATGGAAGGGGACGCTGGTGTTCCATTGTGATGAGATGAACTGCTTGAAATTGGAGTTTTCTTCCCATCGTGCTGAGGTGCGCAGGTGTAGGGTCTTCTTGCTTCCAGTAGAGGATTCTAAGATGAGAAGTGGTGCGTGATCAGAGTTGTTTCTTTTGAGCACCTGGATTGGATTGAGGTTTGTTCTTTCCAGCCAGGCTTCGTTGCCCATGACTCGGTCAAGACGTTCGTGGAGCGAACCCCTTCTGAAAGTAGTATGGGCGCTGTTGTATCCAAGATCATAGAGCTTGTAGTGTGCCATAGCATTTATGAAATCTTGGCTGTTAGCTTTGTCAAAAGAGTGACTGCCAAACTTCTCGGATTGGTACATGACCACATTGAAATCACCCACTACTATCCACGGGCGTGTTATAGAATCAGATACACTACAAAAAAAACGAGTTTTTAGTGAAGGTCATTTGTGAAGGACCAAAACCCTTCAAAAATAGTGACTTTTTGTGAAGGGCCATCCAAAAAAAAAAACTAATTTCCTTCAGCCGAAAAAAGACAATTAGTGAATGTTTAAAATCTTACTAGAATGCAAAAATTTCGTCACCAGGGTTCCCACCAAAAATTCCTGCCACACTAATTAGTAATTAGAAATTAATTTGTCCGATTAGTCCGAACGGTTTCCTTCCTTGCGCTCCATGTTTGATCGCTCATTGCGGTCGTCCGTCGCCTAAGCAACAACGCCCCAGCAAAGGAGCGGCCGCCGGCAAGAGGAACTCCAACGGAAGCAGCGACGCCAACGTGAAGGTTTTGTGCGGAAGAAGCAGCCGCCGCGGCGAGGTCACCCTGCTTGACCGTGTTTGATCGCTCACTGCGGACGCCGGCTACCATCGCCTGAGTAACAACGCCCCAGCAAAGGAGCGGCCGCCGGCAAGAGGAACTCCCGGCGGAAGCAGCAGTGCCAGCATGAAGGTTTTATCCGGAAGAAGCAGCCGCCGCGGAGAGGTTGCCCTGCTTGACCGTGAGGTAGGTCTCCCTGTTTCCATCTTGGTTCTCTTTCAATTCTAAGGATGGGGTTAATGTCGTTAGTGGGGATTTGCTTATAGAGTGTGCTGCAATTGCCGAATCATCTAAACAAGTGATCTCCGTTGGAATTAATTGTACGCCTCCACGATTCATTCAGTATTTGGTTATATCTCTTCGAAAGGTATTGTTACAGTAGTCATATTTTATTTGATCAATTTTTGTTCGACTGTATGGTTTTTCATACTCACTATAAAGTTCTGTACATGTCTTCTTAAACTGTAAGCCATTAATCTGCTATGCTTTTCCAACAATATCATATTGGTAACAGTAGAGGAGGCCAGTCTATTCAGATTCCAGTCATCAAGTATGCTTATTGAACACAACAGAATCCTCCATCAGCATTACTTACTAAGGGCTTGTTTGGCTGGATGATTATGTTTTTCCAACCATACAATATCGATAATAGCAGAGGACCAGGCCTGTAGTCGCTTATAGTAACCGTACAATACCGATAATAGCAGAGGAAAGCCCCAATCTGTGAAAAACACATCTTAAAACTCATCTGGTTGTTTTTTATAGCTGCATCGATGAAACTGAAATAAGACTGTGTGACAACTATCTTAGAGCTTCCCTAGTACTATATTTTGGGGTACTCCACTTGAGTTCGCAGTTTGTAATGACAAGATTAGATTGATCGCGTGTACCTCCATTTCTACATCTCAAAAAACAAACCCTGAGCATGATCGGTCCGATTGTGCCTGGTGTGCAGTTTGATCATCATGTTGTAGATGTCTGTCCGGGCACTGTAATTCTTTTGATGTTTCATCCAATTGAAAGCAAGGGTGTTGTGGTTGAGTGAACCAGACTTGGTGATTTCCTAGAAAAGGTAACACACGCCCGATGAATAGCATAAGTGGCCAAGTTAGGGGAAGAATCTTTCACAGTTAAAGCACATTATCCATACAACAAGTAAGAAAACAAAATAACAGATAATTGCATTCTGATTATCCCTGAGTTGATAGAAATGAACAACCGGGTGGTTGAGCTCGACCAGAGAGGCCTTTACCTGGATTAAAACAGGAAAGTTCTTCCTCGCAAATCGCCCAGCCCACCAGTTTTATCTTCATATCTTAAAGTAGAACTGACATTTTTTTACAAAAGAAGATCCTTAGTCATCATCATTTGCAGTGTAAGTCTTTCTGCAAGTGATTTTTAATTTACATTTAAACAATTTTCAAATTATACATATATATGCAATAATAGAGTATGAGGGAGAAACACTCTCTCTAAGAAACCTGACAGCAGATGCATGTATGATAGCACACACTTTTTAATAATCTATCATTCTATCTACATTAGTGAAATTTCTAGAGCATATTAATATATGTAAATGGTAATATGAACATGCATCTTAGTTTGTTACTATATTTCACATGTGGGCATAGTCACAAGTTCAGTATTCGGGATACGTACGGTCCAACTGAAAAAATAAAAAAATGGGAACTGAAAAAAATAATAAAAATGGGAATTATGCGGAAAAGTCAAATAAAAAATAGTCAACATATGGTGAACTATTCTGGAAAAGGTTGAAAAAATGGGTAATATATATTTGGTGATGCATTATAAACCTTATAATTGTACATTTATATTAATTGTGTAAAATAATTAGCACTAATGAGCCCAAAAATAGGTTAGGTCTTTTTAAGATTTTAGGGATCCAAGGAAATATATCCGTTTTCATTATTTTATGTCTAGTGACTGTATTCATAGATGTATATTGGTAAAAAATATTACAATCAAAAGTTTTATCTTTTATTAAATTTTTCCTTCAATTTATAAGGAATTTCTAATATATTTTTCTCTTGTTCAGTTTTGCTTTTTAGTTGTAGTGTGATCGTTAACCTCTTGTGTAATTGTATATAGATGGATTTCTTGCGGGATACACATTAAATGTATATTGGTAATAGGATGCAAAGTGAAGTATTCCAGTCTGGTTTACAAAAATTCATTGAATTTGCACGTACCCATGAAATACCACCCAGATCGGGAAATTTAATTTGTCCTTATAAAACATGCTCTAATAGATACATTAAATCAGAGGATGATGTATTCTTGCATGTTTTACAAAAAGGATTTGTCCGCAGCTATGATGTCTGGACATATCATGGGGAGATGATTGGGAGGAATACAATAAGTGCAATGTCTGCTAGACCTACATCTGGAAGTATGCATCAAATACTGGGAGATATATTCGGAATGGGCGATACAAGTCATGTCAGTGAGTTTGAACTCGAAGAGGAGCCTGCAAATCTTAATGCCAAATGCTTTTTCAAGCTTCTCAAAGAAGCCGATCAACCACTTTATGAAGGTTGTAAAACTCACTCCAAGTTGTCCTTTCTGGTGCCTCTGTTATATTTGAAGGAGGAGTCTGGATGGACAAATAATTCTATTACAAAGTTGCTGAAGTTGATAATGTCAGCCTTCCCAAAAGAAGGAAGTTTATTTCTTGAGACTTATTATGAAGCAAATAAAGTTGTAAAAGACCTTGGCCTCAAAAAAGTTAAAATTGATGTCTGTCGAAATGACTGCATGCTCTTTCGTAAAGGTTCATCAAAGAATGACGTGTGTGATACTTGTGGTGAGTCTAGATTGAATGAAAAGACATATAAAACAAAAGGCAAGAAGGTAGCTGAAAAGGTGATGTATCACTTTCCTATTATCCCTCGTCTGGAGAGACTTTACATGTGCCCTTCAATTGCAAAAGATATGATGTGGCCATTTAAAGAAAAAGGAAATGATGGTCGTATTCATCATCCCTTTGACACGGAAGAATGGATCTCAATAGACAAATAATTTCCAGACTTTGCTGTTGAACCACGAAATTTTAGACTTGCTCTAGCTACAGACGGATTCAATCCGTTTGGACTTATGAGTGCTTCAAACAGCACAAGGCATGTACTAGTAACCCCTCTTAATCTCCCGCCTTGGCTTTTTCTAAAGGAGCCATACATAATGATGTCTTTGCTGATCCCATGTCCTCATATGGTTGGGAATGATATTGATATTTACTTAGAGCCATTAATTGATTAGCTTCAAAAACTTTGGGGTCAGGGAGTTAAAGTATATGATGCTTATAGCAAGAAGAACTTCACTATGCGGGCAATGATCTTATGGACCATAAATGATTTTCCAGCTTATGGTGACCTTTCTGGTTGGAGCACCAAAGGGAAAAATGATTTAGGTTGCCCATCTTATAATGTAGACACCTTATCCAAGTGGCTTCAATTTGGAAAGAAACAATGTTATGGTTTCCATCGACGTTTCTTGAAAAACAATCATATTTATAGGCGTGATAAAAAAAAAGTTTCAATGGAGAACAAGATTTCCATCAACCGCCTAGGCGTTGGCCAGGTGATGATATACTACAATAATTTCAGGGTTGCACAAACATCACATTCGGAAAAACTAATAAACATAAAATCTCTAAAAATGGACATCATCCATTGCCGTCTGGATGGAATAAAATAAGCATTTTTTTACTCCCATATTGGAAACATCTGTTGCTGAGACATAATCTGGATGTAATGCACATAGAAAAAAATGTCTGTGAGAACATCTTGAACACTTTGTTGGGTGACTCGAAGAAAAGTAAGGACAACTTACAAGCTCGTCAAGATCTAAAACAATGGGGTATCCGAAGGGA
The DNA here is from genome assembly GCA_963693085.1 of Alisma plantago-aquatica. Taxonomy (NCBI): domain Eukaryota; kingdom Viridiplantae; phylum Streptophyta; class Magnoliopsida; order Alismatales; family Alismataceae; genus Alisma; species Alisma plantago-aquatica. The sequence goes on along the minus strand of OY856410.1, from coordinate 428,405,965 downwards.
TTTGTGGCCAGTCGATTCAGGGAGCCATTATTACTTGCCTCCAACATCTTTGACAATGAGTAGTATGGAGAAAGAGAAGTTTCTATCTATTTTACAAACATTGAAGGTTCCTGATGGATATTCTTCTAACATATCTAGGTGTGTCAACATGAGAGAGAGAAAACTATTGGAATTGAAGAGCCATGATTGTCATGTTTTAATGCAACAACTTCTTCCTGTTGCCTTGTGGAACTGCATAGGCGTAGATGTTTATAAACCTATTGCAAGACTATGTTTATTTTTCAATAAACTTTGCTCAGATGCTATTGATGTAGAAGAATTTAAGAAGCTTGAAGAAGACATTGTTGTCACACTATGCCAGTTAGAGAGAGTTTTTCCTCCATCATTCTTTACCATTATGATGCATTTGCCTATCCATTTAGCTTATGAAGCAAGGGTTTCCGGTTTTGTACGGTATAGGTGGATGTACCCCATTGAGAGGTACTTGAAGAAACTCAAGAATTATGTCAGAAATAAAGCTCATCCTACCGGTTCTATTGCAAGAGGCTATTTGGCAGAAGAATGTTTGACATTTTGTGCTAGATATCTACCTGATTTTGACACAAAATTCACTCGTACTCCTCGTAATGTTGATGACTCTCCTATTAGAGTGGGAGTACTGAAACACTTTGATGTGCAAACTTTAGAACAAGCCCATCGAAATGTACTATTTAATACTGACATGTTCGATGATTACAGAAGGTAATCAAACTTTTTTTTTCAATTTTAAATAGTTTCTAATATAGACTAACCACAACTTTTGAATTTTTCCAATAACCAGTGAGCACATGATAAAGCTTCAAGAGGCTGAACCAAATATCACACTACGTGCTTTAGAAAAAAAACACGCAACACATTTTTCTAGGTGGTTAAAAGAGCATGTAAGCAATTTATAAAATTACTAAAGTTTTATTTTGAAAGAGTATTTAAACTCTTCTTATTTTTATGTTGATAAATTAGGTAATATGTATGTGAATGGATCATCCAAAGGATGTTAGTGAGGAGTTGAGATGGATATCCCAGGGTCCTTCTGTAGATGGAATGTCATATGAAGGCTATTCAGTAAATGGATATTGATTCCGCTCAAAACATGTTGAAAGTACTTCTACTACACAAAATAGTGGGGTGTACTTGGTGGAAGATACATCTAGTTATGTATGTGGGAGGGATAAAAATCCTATTACAGCTACAATTACATATTATGGACAATTGGAGGAGGTCATTGAGCTATGTTATGGTCCAAACATAAAAATACCATTGTTTCGGTGTGCTTGGTTTGATGAAAGTTCTTCTAACGGTTTGTGCATTGACAAATATGGTTTCACACAACTCAATTTCTCAAGGAGACATAATCAAGATGAGCCATTCACTCTTGCATCACAAGCAATGCAATGCTTTTATGTAAAAGATCTTGATGATGATAATTGGTTCACTGTTTTGAAACTTCCACCTCGAAATTATTCTGAAGTACCTATCGTTGAGGATTATATGAGTGGGACACAAATTCATAGTGGTAACAACCACACAAGTGATGATATCTCCTGGTCAAGGAATGATATGCATGGATCATTCGTTGCTAGGGAGCCTGAGGAATAAATTTGTTTTGATTAGTTGTTGCAAACCTTAGTGAATGATCATGCTTACAATATTTTTCTTTGTGGATTATTATATTTTGGTGCAAGGATATTGCCTTGTCATTTGTCCCTTTTTTGATCTTATGTAGGATGAGGAATATTTTGTGTTGATGTAATATTTTTCTTTGTGGATATTTATGTATTGGTGCAAAGATATTGCATTGTCATTTGTCCCTTTTTCTTTGTGGATTATTATGTGCTTACAATGTTGTACATTTATTCCATAAACTATTAGACTAACCTCTTATGCATTGCTACAATTGTTATGTTTTCATCTTATGCAGGATGAGGAACACAAGGTCAACTATGAGAGCTTCTACAACCCTGCCACAACCCACTACTACTTCACCTACAGTCTCCTCTCCTTCAACTGAATTAGGAGATGTGCACGAGGAACTTGAGGATGAACATGACCACCATAGATATGGAAGGGGCCATGCAAGTGAGGTTAATCTAATTCCAAAACCAGGAGAGCAGCGACACAAGGTGGAATGGAATGCAACAGGTAATGCAGTTGGAAAGAACAGTATAAAGTTGAACAATGACTGTGGAATATTAGCTAGAAAGCCACAAATATGGAGTTTAGATCTACAGTGGCGAGAGCAACCACAACTAGCATTTTAAGATAGAAAATCATGCATTGAGGTACTTAAGTAATTACAAAATTTCTTTTAGTCTCGACTTAGTGTATATTTGAAGAGTTTTTTATTATTTCTTAACATCTCCACATATTTTCCAGAAATTCATTGATTTGGGAGATCATCCAAATGCATGGAACTATGTAGACGCTCACATTCACAAAGCTTTACAAAGTTGGAAGTCACGGGTTAAGAAAGATTACTATCTAAAGTATAAGGATAATCCATATTTGATGAGGAAAAAGGTTGAGCAGAATGCATCATTAGATATTCATTAGTTTGACAATCTTGTTAAACAATGGTCTTCTGAGAAGTCTGAGGTAATATCAAATTAATATATAATCATTTATCTTTCATTTATAGTGTTTAGTAACTAATTTTTTTTGTATAGAAAATTGCTGCCACAAATAAGGTTAACAGGTCAAAAAAACAAATGCATCATACTACAGGATCCAAACCATGGAGTTGTTATAGGGAGGTAATGGTATCACCTTTCACTTTGTATTTATTTCCAATGAGTTCTAAATATGAAATTGTTTAGGTAGTAGTAATAATCCTATTATTTGATTTATGAAAGAAAATTGTGGAAGGGGAGCCAACTCAAAAAGAATTTTTGAAGAAAGTATATGAGAACAACCCGTTGGTGGTAATTTATTCAATATTTAAATCAATAATATATTAAATTTTCAAATAAAACTTGTCTAGTTTGTACATTGACTTTGTTCAAATAATGACAGGATGAGATAACTCATATTGTTGAAAATGAAGTTACAAATGGTGAAGTAATTGATCCAACACAAATCGATGAGGTGACATGTCGTGCCTTTTTGCGTGTAGTCAACCCCGTAAAAAAGAATAGGGTTCGTGGTATTGGACTTGGACATGCTGCAGAAGGGAATACTGGGAAAGCCGCCAAAATTCGGTATGAAATGTTATTGCGAGAAAGTATTGCAAAAGATGTAAGTAATTTAACAAATTTGTAAGTGTCATATGATATTGTAATTATTGCCTTCTAAAAATATATTTCATTGTAGGATAAATTAAAAGAGGCTACTCAAGAAATGAAAATATGCAAAAATCATGGTCCCAATTTATAACATGGGTGCAACAAAATCAGGTTATTTGATGGAAACAATCGAGTATCAGATAAAACTTATTGATATAATATTGCAATATAAATAGAATTTGTTTTATTCTCTTCTATGTTTTGAATAGGCCGAATCAGCTAGAAATACACAGTTTGGCCTGACGAGTGTGTTTCCAAATCTACCCCCTTCTGGAGTATTTCAAACTAGTGTTGGTACAACATCATCAAATTTTGGAGCACATGTACATATTTACAAAATTTAAGAATTTAAAAAATTTATAAAAAACAGAAGTTGAAAATGAGAATCTTGTTTTCCAGGCTCAAATGTTTCCAAACGGGACTTCTCCTGGTGTGCTTTCTACTCATGCTGTCACAAATAGTATGAATGGGCCATTGTTTACATTTCAATCACAAGTATAATATTACATACATTGTTTATAACGGCTTATCTAAAATAAACTCCTTCTCATACTATCAATTTTTTTTGAAGCCACATTTTTTCCCAAATGGACCTCCTACTGCTATGTTTCCCAGTCAAGGTGGTGCAAGTGGATCCCAGGTATAAATAAAAAATTAAATTCTTTTCAAGAATCAATATTTACCGATTCATGTTCAACTTTATTGAAAGTTTAAATTCCTTTCAAGCATCAATATTACCCAAATGGTCATCCAATTGGTGTGTTTCCCGCTCATGGTGTTACAAGTGGTTCACAGGTATATATATATATATATATATATATATATATATATATATATATATATATATATATATATATATGTGTGTGTGTGTGTGTGTGTGTGTGTGTGTGTGTGTGTGTATTATGAAATGTGTGGTTATTCATGTTTATCTTAAATTGAAAATTGAAATTCTTTGTCAGCCTCAATATTTTCCAACTTCAACTCCTACTGGTGCGTTTCCGGCTCGTGGTGGTACAAGTGGAGAAAATCATGCAAGAGATACTACAACGGAAGACATTCATAACGCTTGAAGAATTTTCAACAATTTACAATAGAGTTTTTAATTGTTATGAAACCTCACAATTCCTTGGATATAGATAGTATTTAGAAAATGCGTTTGAGATCCATAGGGCATTAGATCATACGTTCTTAGTTTTTCATATTATTTGGTATTTTCTTGAAATTTTAATTGATGTTTATAAACATGTGAAGCTTCCATGGATTCCATGAGATCCAAATTTTAAATTTGTTTTCTAGTTGTTCTTTCCATGTAATTGCTACTACTATCATGGCATGATATAGAACAGAAGACTTGTGTGTGTAGTAGTTGTCATATGGAATTGGTGGGTTCTCAATGGCTATGTTTGGTCCAAAACAGAAGCTAAGCCAATGTTTGGTATTATTTGAATTCATATGAGAGATTGTAAAGCCACAACAGTGGTACATGTGTGCTCCATACAACCGAGTGTTTGTTGCATACCCTATATTATAACAACGTTGGTAACGGTTTACATGCTTCACAAGACCAAGGGAATATATAAGCCATGCACTAGCAATAACTTTTTTGCTTTGCACCTCTCTCATTCTTCAGTTCAAGTGACCTGGTAAGCATGACAATAGTACATGCTAGTACTACAATAGGTTTGAAACACAACATTTATATAAATGATTTTGACTCTGAATATACTTCCTCAACCATTTATGTAGTATGTTACCAGCCATCTGATTTTACAACCTCGTATGATGCATCCATATCAAATGGAAGCTGGTGTAAACATTCAACTTTGCTTGAGGTATTGGTTCTGCCGCATTGTCTTTTATACGTTTTTGTTAAGATTGATGGGTTGTCTCTTGATTGGGCATTGATATAAATGAAGAAATTTTTCCTATATAACTTTTTATCTCCAAAGGTATTGATAGCAACCGTCATTGTTGTTTCTTGCCAGTTGTTGAAGTTGTATGGACTTGGTGCTCATAATTCTCATATCATGTTATCTCAGAAGACTGATGCACCCATTTCTCAGCAAGGCCAAGCAAACACCAAAGTGCAAGGAGCTGAGCTTCAGTCTCTAAAAGTTGACATCCCAAATACGAAGGTAATGCTTATCAATTCTCAAGATAAATTATGCATACAAGTTTATAGCTTAACAATCTTCTCTATACTAGTGTCCAGAATATATAACCCTAGTCCTTAACTTATGGATATGGAGTTTTCTTATTGAATCTATTATTGGGAGAGAGGCTTATTTAAAATTTAGGCTGAAACATGATTGCCATGTCAGCTTGATTATTCGTAATGGTACTTGGTACATTAAAGAAAGCAGGATGAATAAAAGGTTGTTTGACTTGATTTCCATCTAGAAGCTTCCTCGAGGTGGAATTTATCTACCAAGAATTTATGGAATAGAATCAAAGGTGACTTCTATGGTCTTATATCTAACCATTGAGGGAGACCATTCTCCTCCTTTTGAGTTTGGCCTGGTTGTTCTTTTTTGATGGTTTCTCCCCTCTCTCTGCTTATTGTAGTGATGGTCAAGTGTTTGCTTCTTGGGCTTTAACAAATGATGGTTGAGTTATGTTTGCTGGTTGCTCCCCTTTCTCCTAGAGTGATGGTGTGATCTTTTTTGGGGGGTTCTGAGGATGACCTGCTTCTTTAAGGCCCTTGTTTTTCTGTGGAGCTAAAGCATGGTAGTGTTGTCATAGCTTCCATCACTAGTTGCACTAACACTTCGAATCCTAGTGTGATGCTTGGTGCTGGTTTAGTAGCAAAGAAGGCCTGTGAATTAGGACTAGAGGTACGTTTATTATCATAATACGTCCTTATCTTGTTTTCTGTTAAATTATTTGAAAATGATGTCATATGGTTACCTTGATGTTTGATTTTGGCCGTGTTGGGTTTCCTTATATGTCCAGGTCAAACCCTGGATAAAGACAAGCCTGGCACCAGGGTATGGAGTTGTTACTAAGTATTTGTTGAAAAGGTAGATCTGACATGAGGATATATTCGAACAATCTACGTTATATATCATTAACACATTTATTTGTTATCTCAGTGGTCTGTAGCTGTATTTAAACCAACAAGGATTCCAAATTGTTGGTTATGGTTGCACTACTTGCATTGGCAACTCTGGTGATCTTGATGAATCTGTTGCTGCTGCAATTGTAGACAATGGTATCTTATATTGTTGTTTTTTTGGGTTCTATCTATCTTTTTCCTTTGTTGAGTATATTCTCATGGTGCTGCAGACATTATTGTTGTTGTCGTTCATTCTGGAAATAGGAATTTTGAGGGCAGGGTCCATCCCTTGACTCGAGTCAATTATCTTGCTTTGCCGCCTCTTGTAGTAGCATATGCTCTAGCAGGAACTCTGAGGGACCTTAATATGATATTTTCTCATGATCTTACTTTTGCTTTTTATTGAAAAGAACTGAGCATAAAACCTGGGTTCTTTGGTTGTATATTTTTTTGCCGAAGAAACATCACTTATAATTATATGATATACTCCATATATATGAAAATTTTCTATCTATGATGGAGACATGTAACTGATTTAGGGACACAAGGATATTTACATTTCTACAAAATAGTATTTTACATAAGCAAGTGTTGTATTCTTGGCACATTTGCACTAAAAATGATTTAGCTCAGTTTATAAGAATTAAGAAGATGTATGTAGAAAACTTCAATACATGATCGAAGTTGTTTTCCAAATTATTTTTAAGCTTCTAATTGAGAAACATGTATGTAGTTATATTATTTCTTTTCCCTTCATTCTTCACCCAATGCATCTCATGTTCACAATTGCATTATTTACATTGCTTGTATCATTTCATAGCATCCATTGAAGTGTTCAATTTCACTTCTATAGGTTGACATTGAATTTGAGAAGGAGCCAATAGGGAATGGAAAAGATGAAAGAGTGTCTTTTTTAGGTACATCTGGCCTTCTACTGAAGAAATTGCTGAGGTAGTCTATAGCTTCATTTCTATCTTTTTCTTTCTCAATTCTCTCTAATTAATTCTCGATGTTGTTTCTTTTTTCTGGGAAAATTTCTTGAAACTGTCAGTCTCTCACTGCAATGCAAAATTAAGTACATATGACAGTTAATGCTTAGTGTGTTACCTGTAAAAGTTTTCGTATCAACATTTTGTTTTTTTTTCCTTTGAAGTTTACATTAGCAAATCACATATAAAACTGTCCTTTTAAGTGTGTTTTTGGTACTTTTGCAATACTTTGCCAAAAAATGTGGCGTAATTTCAACAAATGAGTTCCTGTCTATAGTTGTTAGTCAAATGATGGAATTAATTCATGAGCATTTGTTTGAGCAACCACATATCATGGCATATGAAAAAAAGGGTATGTATGCCAGTTCCTGGTGGACATGACACTATATAATATGAAGGCATCTTCAGTTCAAGAGAAACTTTTACTTTATTAGAATATTATGCAAGTAAGAGTAAAAATGTAAGAGGAGTTACATGATAGACACAAATCATAAAACTATGTTCAAAGATTTTTATTATCAAGTTAGAATTCGAATGCATATTTATGCCAGCTGGCTAGGTAATTTATTGACCCTTATCCGGAAAGAAAAGACACCCAAATGTGGTTTGAATTGCTGGCATTAAGTTTTGCCCGTATATATGTAGGCCCCTCCCCGATGTCAAGCTTTTATTAGAAAGTTGACTAGGAACATATATCAGTGACCACTGAGCAGATTTGAGAAGTCATTTAATTTTGAAATTCACTTGACCCTCAAACCTAATCCCATTTGAAGAATGAAAGCTCAATTTTGACAGGAAGTTGGAATAGGCATCGATTGTTATTAGGGTCAACAACTGTCAATTCTGACAGGAGGTTATTCAGAAGCAGTCAGTTTTACCAATTTGTTGAAGCGACATCTGCTATACTACATGTTGTGTAAGTGATAACATAGTATAACTGGTAAATACAACTTTTTCTGGTGCATTTGACTATCACATGGAAAAAGGAGAAAACAATGCAATGGTAACAAATTATGTTAGTCAAATGTTTAATGGAAAGATTGCACCGTTGTCTCTAAATTTTTGTGAATCATAATAGAAGGATTCACGTATTCAAACTTCTGAAAATTATGAAAATATAGAAGTCGTAATGAAGGATCCAGTATCTCTATATAAAAATTGTAGGACGAGATTATCTATACTGGTTCACTTGTGTTCTTTACTTCTAGTGCAGAATGAACAACACTGGAAATGTTACTGTTTTTTTTTGCTTCGCAACTGGAGTCAAGTATGGCCAAGATCTCGTATCACAGCCAAAACGGTCTACATATTTCAGAATTACAAAACGATCTACAACTCGCTAGATAGGACTAAGACAGAAGCATAAAGTTATCGACTGAGCAGCAGAATCACAAGGAAAAGAGAAGCAGATCTAGATCCAATCTCTGACTTGTTTAGCTCATACTAACAAGTAGATTATCCGTTAACAAAAATAGGACAAACCATAACTAGGATAAAAATCTTTTACCATTAACAAGAAAGAGTTTGACCGTTTAAACTAAGGATGACGAGGGGAAACACAATCATCTAAACACAGTATCTTCTGATAAACTGGCAAAGCCAGCAACCTTTAGCGGAGCCTTCTAGCTTCTCTCTCAGACTCGAGCAGTGTGAGGACATCACCTTCCCTGACAGGGCCCTTAACATTCCACAGTTGCTGATTGTTGTTAAATTCCAGGTTGTTCAATCCACTCGGTTAAAGATCTTGCTGAATACATCAGTATCGTAACCGTTTATTATTTTTTACATGAGCCTATTGCTATTACTCCAAATCTGTCCCACATATGTTATATTTGATCTAATGTATTGATTATATTATAGTTCAACTTAATATGTTTCTCTTTGGTTATATTATGCAGTTTGGAATAAGTACATTTGGGGCCTCTGCTCATTATACTCGTAGATTTTCATCTAAATCACATGGGCGTATTGGTGGTAGAGTTGGAAGGTAACGATATATCTTTTCTTTTGCATTCAATTGTGTAAGATCTAAGTATGACTTTGCTAAGTCATAATATCTAATATATGATTAGGTTCAGCTTCATAATTTTATTAATGCATATTTTATGACTGTGCTTGGCTTGTGGCCCATTGGTATTGAGTCAAGAGTAAGTTAACCTCTTTGTCTATCTGTTTTAGCTGCCTTTCATTTCCCTTAAGCAACAACTATCTCACTCCTTTTTATTTGACATTTGATGTGGGACTACCCTAAAAAAATGGACCATACCGAGTTATGTCTGCCAAATTTTTTTCTATTTAAAATTTAGCTTGATCTATCATATTTACAAATAAATATCCACCCATCTTCGTTGAATGTACATTCATGTTCTGGCCCCGAAAACTATTACAGTTTCTATCGTAGTTCTTACGTGTGTCTGGTGTGGGGTTATAGAGGAGATACGGTTCCCAGATTCTATTGGGACAGATGTGTACTTTGAACATAACTTTAGTAGGCTGTGATGACCGTTGTGGTTTGAAATGTAGTTTTAGTGGCTTGTTACGAACTGACTAATAAAGAATTTAAGATTCTATATTCAAAGAGTACAACTGAATACTTGGTACGTTCTTTTCATATTTCAAGTTCTATATTAATATTGATGGTTGTGCTCATGAACTGGAGAAATGTCAATTGAAAGACACCATCAATACGCTTCCAAACCTACTGGATTCTTCTGGTAAGATCTTATATAACTACAAAATGTTAAAGTAAATGTGATCTATTGTAGAAAAAATAAGTTCACTTTTTTTCTGAATGCAGTAAGCGAAGAAGGTGGAGTGTTGTTGGACAGAGGCAACTCTTTTGCCTGGAACGTGCTCTTCTTCAAAGATGTTCATTGGCTAAACAAGTGATAAATTCAAGATGTAGATATATATTTATATTGAAATTTGTATCGATTAAAGGGGAAAAGGCCCATGTTCTCCCCTATGTGATGAACAATTTTTCTATGTGAAATAAAAAAGAATGTTTCAAAAGAGTGATTTGTTATGGTTGTTGTGTCTTATTAACTAAATTAGTTTGTTAAAATATTCTGTGCTTGATAGAAGCCACAAATGTATTACTTCATGAAATATAAGAAAGCTAAAACCTCATTGACAAATAAGAAAATGTAGATCACAATTGTAATTCTTAAGTATATTCGTGAAGGCCCTAGAACCTCGTTGAAAGATGTTAAATTAGCCTTCACAAATATATTTGGGAGGCTTGGGAAGTCTTTTTGTGAAGGTCAAATAGTCCTTCAAAAAAAGTATATGTGAAGGCCCTAGAACCTCATTGAAAGTTGTGAAATTAGCCTTCAAAAATGTATTTGGGAGGCCTGGGAAGTTTTTTTGTGAAGGTCAAATAGTCCTTCAAAATAGTATTTGTGAAGGCTAGAGTCTCTCAACAAAGTATTTGTGAAGAGGCTTTTAGAGTAGGACTTTTTGTGAAGGAATGCCCTTGAACTGAATTTGTTTTTGAAGGAGTTATTGTACATTTGTGAAGGAATCATCCTTCATAAATAGCCAATTTTCTTGTAGTGACATCCCCTGGAGGTGATGCTAAAGAAAGCGTCGACTGTTTCGAGTAGTTCCTCATTAGATGAAAGTGCAGAAGAAATGTTGGTTGATCATGCAATGTATGAATTGTTTATGAGAAGCAAGAATAACCATGTCTACTCCCGCTTTCCACAAGACCCATATTCCACCTGCGAACCCTACAGCCTCGACTCTGTGAGACTGAGAGAATCTGAGCTTCTTGATAATGGAAGTGGCTCTAGCGCCGCTGCAACGGGTCTCGCATAACCCGATGACAGAAGCATTGTATTTCCTAAAGACCTCCTTAATAGAGTTTTGGGTATCGTCGTCATAGACACCCTGAACATTCCAGCTGATGATGTTCATGGGTCCACTTCTTCTAGGGTTGAGGAACCCATAGCCTGCACTTCCTTTTCAAGGTCCTGAATCAACGAGGTTTTGATGTGTTTCCTGGTCCAGGCCCTCGTTGGGTCCCCTGCCTAAGGAACCCTACGATTGCGAAGGTGAATTCCATGTGATCCTTTCGTGGGGATTCTATACTTGGTATAGCTTAGATTAGGCGCGCCGTAGGACCCTACCTTAAAGGTAGCATTGAGATTGGGTTGCAGTTACTCCCCTCATCCTGCAATAACTTCATCTCTGGAAGGTATGGCAGCGGTGTGACTGGCATCGGGCTGGGGGGGACGTTGTAGGTATGCTGCTTGGAGTCGGTTGTGGCCTTTCTTGTGCCGTCTGTAAATCTGGTGCCTTGTATGTAGGTTCTTTGGCATTCTTTCTCTACTTCTTCCTCTGGTTCCATTCTATGCCTGCAACTCGCTCCGCAACCTGGTTCACGTCTAGAATTTGTGCAGTGTCGTCTTCCTCCTCCTGCTCTTGTAACCCAGCAAAATGGTTGCCTCCCTACATTGTCTTCTGTGTTTGCCCACTTGCAACCTGCTTATTTAAGCGGTGTGGGATTGGTTGAGCGTGAATGGCCTTCGAGAAGCCTTCACGTCTCTGGGGGCTTTCAGCGACAATTTTACCAGCTTCTACGCTCGCTCTTCTCGCCGCATTTTCATCTTCAATCCTTTTCTTGCAATCTTTCTCAATATGTCCCGCTTTCCCGCAGTGGAGGCAGATAAATGGGATATTTTCATATTCAATCTTGTACTGGAAACCGTCGATTGTAATAAGGGGCACAAGAGGCATCTGTATGTTGAGCTCAACAACGAGGCATGCAAAATGGCCCCGTTTTTGTTGCATAGTGTTCATATCGACCTTAATGGTCTTCCCTAGGAGATCACCTATCTCCTTTAGCAGAACTTCTTGATAGAGATGGATAGGGAGGTTTGGGATGTGGGCCCAAGCCACCAGCTTTGGCGGCAAGGAGATGTCGGGTAGAAATTTAGGGGTCCAATGATGTACGGTGAGGTAAGAGCCAAAGATCGGCCACGACCCTCCCGCTAGCACGTTGATATAGTCCTCTTCCGATTGGAGTTGAACCAGCAAAAGGTCGTTAGCGACATCTATGAGGTTAAAGCCTCCCAAGGGCTTCCACATCTTGGAGATGTGATCACAGAGCGTCATATACCCGATCTCCCTAGATAATAGCTTGACGATAACAGTAAACTTCCATGGACGAAGCAGAACCGCCATGGCTTCGTTACGTACCCGGAAGGCTGGGAAGCCATGTTCTGTCGAGAACTCTATGTCCGATTGTTGAAACTTGATGCCATTAGTATCGACGTCAATCATGATGAAGTTATGAGGATTGTCCAAAGACCCTCTGCGTAGCGAGTCCCGGTAAGAAGTGCCCGGAGTTCCCTGTTGAGCGTTCTGCTCTTTGCCCGCGCTTCCGAGCGGCGGGAAATTACAGAGTTGATCCCCGCTATCCACGTCCATGGCGGACCGAGGTTGTTCAGATGCATGGTTTGTCTGTCGGCTGCTGGAGTACGTGAGGTTCAAGCCTGAGGTGTCAAGAGGGATAGAGTCCCGCTGGCGGGCAGGGTCGTCGTCACCCTCATCATCGATATCTCCTCCAGTCGCTCTGGGAGAAACCCAATCCGCCATAGCCAACTTTGTTTAATCGAAAACCATAAAACCCTTCTAAGTTTGTGGTTTTAGAACACAAACTAAATCTTTGTGATTATTTTTTTTGTCATCACATGAAAATGGATTATGTCCAAGTCGTAAGCAATTATGACAACAAATGAAATCACTTTCATTTCTCTTCTTGGCATTATGGTCATGAGCTAGATTGTCTTTAGGTACATACATGACTTTGGTGTTAAGTACTTGTGTCCTTCTAGCTCCTGGTTTTTGACATGATTTATCTTTGGGTACACAATCTAGGCCTCTCCTTCAAATTTGACCAGTTGAGCTTTCGAGAATTTATCAAGAATATCATTATTTTTTAAGCTACTAATATTATTTTGCAACTTAGAAATTTCATCCATTTTTCATTTATTGTCTAACTATGCTTGATTTAATCTATATAACAAGCTATCTCTTTCTTTGACAATGGACTCATAATCGAAATGAGTACATAGAATAGGTTGAGTTTGAAGAATATTTATCTTAGCATGAAATTCAACCTTTTCTTGAGAAAGAAGATTATAGTTAGTCTCTAGAGAAAGCAACTTGATATTGTGATCACTGATAGATTATTTCAAGGAATGTTTTTAAGATATAAGACTTTCATTTTTAGAAGAAAGCACATACAATTTAGTGTGCAAATTATCATTTATTTTTGTAAGCTTCTTCAATTTCTTCTTACAATCAACATATTTATCATGTAGTTTTTAAAGACTAATAACTAACTCTTATTTAGATAAATCAAGAATACTTACCTCACTTGAGTCTTCATTTTGATCTTCCTTAGCCATGAGACATTCCACTTCTTCCTCTCCACTTCCTCTATCATCGCTTGATTCATTCGAAGAATCTTTGTGAGCTTTATCTCCCTTGTCTTTCTTCTAGAAGGAAGATTTCTTCCCCTTCTTGATCTTAGGACATTCATTTATTACATGTCATTTCTTTCTGCATTCAAAGAACATAAGGGAAGAAGAGGAATAAGCACTAGAATTTTTGTTAGATTTATACCTTCTAAATTTCTTACCATTTACAATGAGTGCATCTTCTTCATCATCTCCTTCACTTGTTTCATCACTTTCTTGAGTGATGAATTTTGGTTGAGCCTCGATTGTAGCCTTTAATGCAATGTCCATCATTTTTCCTTTTTGAAGTTGAGCCTCTAGTCTTTCTTCTTCTTCAAGAGTGACTTCATGAGTCTCTAGATTGCTAATAAGTTGATCCATCCTCATTGTGGTAAGGCCATTGGCTTCTTCAATGGTCATCACCTTTGGCTTGTCATTTGGAGGCAAGGATCTAAGGATCTTAGACACCTGGTTTTCCTCACTTATATATTTTACTAATGCACTCAAACTGTTAACCATAGAAGAAAACCTTGTATACATCTCACTAATAGACTCATTAGGCTACGTACAGAATTGTTCAATCTTTTGTTTAAGCATGTTATTTTTGGTATTTTAACTTGAGTGGTTCCTTCATGTGTAATTGAAAGTTTATTCCATATTTCATAAGTTGTTTCACATGAAGATATCCTATTAAACTCACTAATAGAAATGGAACATTATAAAATGCTTACAGCTTTTGCATTCAATTAAACTTGTTTTACCGTATCAGGATTCCATGTTGCATATTCAGTAGTAGGGAGTGCATAAGGTAAGGATACCATTATCTATAGCTCTAGGCTGATCCCTTGGATGTAAAACTGCATCCTTGCTTTCCAATAGGTATAGTTTCTTCCATCAAAGGGTGGTGGCTGAGTCACACGGGTTCCTTCAAAATTTAGATTGCTAAGCAAGTTGTCCCCCATTCTTCAAGACCAGTTAGAGTGGGGTGAATAGAGCCTTTTGGGACTTTAAATTTAATTTAAAGATTAAAACAAAGGAGGAGGAAATAGGGAGGACACTTCAATGTAGAGTGGTTCCAACCTTTGAATCAAAGGTTGACAATCCACTACCCAATTGTCTCCAATGGGGATTTTGAAAGTGATTAATTTTATTTACCTCTCAAGGATGTTGTAATAAAATACAATCACCTTCCTTGAAGTAGTCTTCACCTAGAAGTAGCCTCAACCATTTTGAAGTAGCCTTCTTGAAGTAACCTCAAGCCTTATAGCAGCCTTCACTGCCTTGAAGTAGCTCCACCACCTTGAGATAACCTTCACCTAGAAGTAGAACCAACCTACCATGAAACAACCTTCTTGAAGTAACCTCCAGCAACCTTGAAGAAGCCTTCTCCACCAATAAGTAGCTTCAATGAAGCTCCCACAAGAAGCCTCCACAACATGCAGTAGCCAAATAGCACAAATAACATAACATGTGAATGGCAATTGGAAGAAAGGAAGTACACCAATGAAGTATTGTGCTTTGATCCTATATCAAACATTATACCTCTCGAACCACATAGGATGGATATTTCTTGGATGGAGGCTAATAGGCTATGGCTATAGAACATGAACTTAGAGCTTGAAGAACAAGATGGCAAGCATTTCTCATCTTTGTTACTCACTAGAATGGATTCACAAGTGTAGCTTGTGTGATCTCGATGTCCTAAGGCCTATCCTATTTGGAGGGATGGTTTCCAAGTGTTTCGGGACTTTTTAGGGAGTCTCTAGAGTGTTCTTAGTGCTTAACTAGTTGTTAGGTAGAAAGTAGTTGGCTAGCAATGGCTAATTTTTTCGATCTTAGAAGAACAATCCAGAACCCTACAAAGTCAACAAGTTTGTTGACCGATAGTTTTTCGGTCAAACTTTTTTTTGACTGATCTTGGGTTTAAGGAAAATGTGTAGCAACGTCAATTTCCAACTCTCAAATCCCAACTACATGGTCTAACAGTCATAAGATTTAGATCGAGGTTTGGACGGTCGACCATATTCTCGCCAAAACACATTTTAGAGCACAAATATGTAATTTTTTGAGTGCTCAATATGCTCGACTGAGGTGGTTCTTGACTGACAAAAACATTGAGTGACAGTGTTTCAGTCGACTAGTTTCTCGACCGAGGGTGTTCCTGTTTCAAGTTTTTGTATTACCTATGAAGTGTGTGTTCTAATGGATGATAATGATTCTAACTCTAACAGGATCCTAACTGAGGGTTATAAGTGGATAGGGATGATCTAACTCTTGATTTACATGATATATAAGTACTTGTACATTATATCTTTGTACAAGTATTTACATTGAGTACAATCAAGAAAATATAAATAGTTAAGTGTATTGATCTTCAATTATACACTTAGTATGATCTCCTTATTTCCTTGAACTTTGAAATACTCAAATAACACGTTAGATCCACAAGAATGGAATGTTTGCCATCATCCAAACAAAGGGTATGTTAATGTCCAATTTAGCCAACAAACCTAGAGTTTGCTTGAAGTAATGTTTCCTCTCTGTCTTCTCCTTTCTTGTTTCATCTAATTTTCATCCTCTTTATCAATAAACCCTCAAAGTACATCCCTCCTCCTCTTAAGTTAGGATTTTTAAGAAAAAGTAGGATTAAGGCATACTCCTCCAATTAATGTATATGTAGTGTGGAAATAATGATAAAGTAAAGAAAGAAAAATGTTTTATGGGTTTTTCCTTGCAAGGGTAAAGCCTTGATGGATATAGGGTGGTTTAGGAAATCCCTTAGTAGGTAAGGGCATCAGGGAACCCTAAGGTGTAGGGGTAGTCCCTAACCCAGACCCTAAACCCTATTCCTAGGAAATGGGAGTGTACCCATATTAACCCTAATTAGGGTAAAAGGACTAAAAAATTCAAATAAGTTTAGAGGACCCAGTTTCTTATGCATTTGAACCCTAATGTTCATGATTCATGTGAAGGGTTTTAAGAAACATAAACAACCTATGAGAAACATATGATATAAATATAGCATTGTTGAACCCTCCATACTATCTTTGGAAGTTTGATATGGAAAGAAAGTCATTGAGATGACTATGATCAAACCCCTGGAGGGGAAGGTCACAGAATATCAAGCTTGTAGAGGGGAATATCACACAAGTACAAGCCAACGGATGGGAAGGCCCACATAGTTTCAAAACCCTAGAGGGAAGGTCAAGAAAGTTCAAGCCCATGGATGGGAAAGCCGACACAACACCAAGATCTAGATAGGGAAGATGGCATGAGTCCAATGTAGGGAAGGTCACAAAAGGTCAAGCTTCATATTGGGAAGGCTAGTATGAAACCAAGCCCCATGAGGGGAAGGTGGCCCAAGTCCAATGTAGGTCAAAACCCCATGAGAGGGTATCTATAGATTGACAAAACAAGGGTTAAGAAGATATAATAGAGAATGAATATTTAGGTTGTATAAAAATGAAAATATAAAACCCTCAATTCAACTTTTAGGTCTAGTGTCGTCACCAGGGGTGGGTCGACCCAAGAGTGGGAAAAGGACATGTGGCATAAGGAAAAACCATAAACCCATGGGGTCATGTTGTGTCTAGAGAGCCTAACCGCCTCCTATGAGTTAAGAAGACACCCTAGGTCAAAACTACCCCTATAAGGATGACTTGACAAATCTATTCAATAATTGAGGCAAATTTGAATGTCACCTAATTCTTCAAAGAAAAAAATTAAGTATATTAAGCATGAGAGCTCACATATTGAGTGTAATTTCTTGAACCCAAGTATGCCATCTCTGAGCAACATGAGGAAAAGTCACTATGGAAGTGGTTGACATATGCGATCATGACCAGAAGGGAAGGTCGCCATGAGGCTAATGAAGGGATATAAAGTGAATATCTAGCACCATAAGAGATGGAGGAAATTTGGATTACAAAATTAGATTAGAAAATATTGTGCTAAAAATTGATAAAGTTGTGGTATCTCTATAAACCCTATATAGGGTATAGCCCTAAGTCAACCCCAAGGTCAAGTAGGTAAGAGTAAAGGTACATATGACTTATGTAGAAGGTGATCATACCCTAAATGTATTAGACCATGGGTTCAAGAGATAGTCATTCATGTTTTCCCAAGGCCAATGAGTCAGGAGATTGGCCTCCTTCAGGATTTTATGAGGACCAAGGGGTAAATTTGAGAGGCTGTCCATTAGTGTACAAGGCCCATGGGGTCATGAGGGGATAACTCCTAAGGTACTTGTACTCCAAGAGACCTTGAGAAAATGACTAAGGTTAATGAGATACATGATATAAATATAAATGATACAATAAGTCATTTAATAATGTGGATCAAAATCATAAATAGAGTTTTACATAATCATGAGAATGCAAAAGACACTATCCCATGAATTCATCAAATATATGAAATTTGTGGGATTAAAAAATTATTCATGGGTTGGAATTGTTGTTGATGATAATTCAACCAAAGTTTGCAATTTTAATATAATGTGTGGATACACTATATATGCTCTTGGAATAGATGAACTTTGTATTTGGGCTGCAATCAAGTGCTTATTTCATCTCACTATGAGTGAGAGAGATTGGGTTGATGTATGTTATGCTTAAAATTGACATATGAGAACAAATACCCTAAGTTGAGTTTTTATGACATAATCTAGGGTTTGAGGTGTTACCACACCCTTATGCGAAGATAAATATATAATAGGATGGAACATAGGTGAAATGGTAATCACCAAGTAAAATTTGAAGACAAAAATCAAAATGTAATCATCAAGAGATGATATCATATAATTTCTAAGGATGTGGATATACCTTGAATGGAATTCAGGTACCAATCTTAGTAATAATGTGAGGTTTTTGCATATCGATAAAAGTTGTTTATGATATCCAAGAAGGGTTGTTAACCCTAAGAATTGCAATTAAGATGAGTTATCTTTCACCATTACCTTACTAGGTTTGAATTTTGGATAGAAAATTTCTCTAAAGGAGGGGTGAATATAATATCCTCAAATTTGGTGAATTTTGATTATATATGAATAAGATACTTGATTTTATAAAAAATTACTTATGTTTATTATTGATGGAATAATATAGTGGCATGTGTTCAACCCATGGCCTATGTGAGGTCATGAAACTATTGTAATGACCACATTTGCACTTAATTGGGAAAGTAGGGTTTACCTGAATGATTACATGCTTGATTAGATTGAACATCGTTTAGACTTGATTAATGATAGTAGATCAATTGTGATGTTTCAAACCTAAGAAGAAACTCTAACTATGATTTTATTTTGAAGAATTAGGGTTTGAGAAATGTAAACCCTAATAGGCAAAAATTAGGGTTTTGATAGGACATGAATATGGAATTTGTTCAGGATAGCAGTGTGGTAAATGATTTTTCATATTTTTTACAAATTTTTATTTAATTGAATTTTGGATATGATATGGATAACTCAATCATACATATTGTAGAAAAAGTTCAAAATATTTCAATGTTCATTGAATATGGTTCTTAGTCAAACTATACTTTGACCAAAATGTTGATAGAGTGCTTTTCAGCAGTGTAGTGTTTTATTTTTAATTATTTATTGGTAATTCCAAATGATCTGAAATTTTAACTAGAGATCTAAAACTCAATATTAAACAACATGTAAAATTTTATTAATTTTTGGATGTGTTTAGACCTTATCAGTAGATGAATTATAGTAATATTTTTATGACAGAAAATTCAGCTGAAATAAGAGAAAGTATAGTGAGGGGTCAATGTGCAATTGACCCAAGCAGCTCAATTTCCCTATATGGTCAACCTAACAGCCAAGGAGATCTCATAATTCGTGATTCAATCTAGAGAAATGAAATCCTATAGAGAGAGGGATAGTTAGTGTTTGAGAGGAGAAAGTGATGGAGATGCTGACCTAGGGTTTTGCGGTCTGAGGAATGATGAAATCGTGTAAGTTTAGCCTCTTTGGATATAGTTTCATGGTGAATCTTCTCTCACATGTCAAGATTATATGCCTCCTCTGATTTGATCAAAAATTGTATCAAAACTTCCCCTTTTCTCACATTTTCTTCATAATCCCTCATTTTTAGGGTTTCCGAGTTGAAAGGAAGAAGAATCGGGTGAATTGCTAGGGATTTGATATGAGATCGAGATTTTTAGGGATGAGCTGCGTTTTTAAGGTGTTTTCACACCTTACGGTGAGTGGGAACTTCCTTTAAACAGTATATTGCATGAAAATTGGTTAAATCATCCATAATCTTTAATTCCTTAGTATGTGACTACAAACCCTGAATTGTGTGTTTGATCTAAGTTGTTGCAAAATGATATGAAATGGATTCTTCCTCTATTTGGATGAATTTTAGATGATAAAATCCTATTATAAATGTATACAATACATCCTAATGAGAATTCCCTATGTATCCGTAGAGGTTATAAGAGTAAGCTAAAATATAGGGAATTTGTCTATGACTGAAATTGTTGTATAATTAAATAGAGAAATTTGTTTATATGGGTCCCCTTGGTTATGAATGATTGTTTATCTGAATTCATAGTACATATATGTCAAATACTATCTTGGATTTCATTTAAGTTGAATAGTGTTTGTTTGATATCTCAATAAAGAGGGTGAAACCCTAGATGCGAGGAAAGTTGGATATTTGTGAATAGATATCGTGAAACCCATTTGAACGGATTTTCTTGACATTATAGACTTTATTTATTCAATTTTATCATTGATGCATGTTATCTTAGTGAATGGCATGGAAACCCAAATTCATCTCAGCTCCAATGTTTCATACATATATTTATTTTATATGATTTGTTGATAGTAGTCTTTATTCAGTGAATGTTTATGTCACATGAAATCCTTAGGAGAGCTTTGTGATAAGTGAATGAGGTAAATGAAACCCTATGGATAGAGTGTTCAATGAATCAAGTATTTTGATATTAATGTTCTCAGTATGATATGTGGTGATGCACAACTCAAGATTTGGGTTGAGGTGCATATTTTCCAAGAAAGTACAAATAATTTACAGGTGCAAATGACGATTACTCGTATGTCAAGTAATCAACTCTTATCAGTGTATTAAGAAGTTCAATTGTATGAAGTATCAAGTGTGCATGTATTCTATTATTTAAGAATTTTAGTCTGCTTGTAGGTATAAAATGTTGATTTCTCAGTATATTATAGTGTTTTGAGTATATTGCTCTGCCAAGTTTAGAATGATATGCATGTTGTGTTATAAACTTCAAATAAATAGACATGGTACCATAGAGATACCAGAGTCAAGTATAAGTAAGGGAAAAGATACAATATAGTAAGAGCTTTTCAAGAATAATAAAATAATAGACTTAAGAGCCCTGAACACCATAGATTCCCTATGAGAGGTGTGTGCCATAAGGATGAAATGACCTAACCCTGGCAGTGTCCAGTAAATGGGGGTCAGAACATACTAACAGGTGGTACGGGGGATGAATCCCTACTGAAAGTCTCCTTAAAATACAGAATGTAGTGTCCAGAATCAACCAGAGATCTTGATGGCACTAGAGTACAGTAAAACCAATACGTGGCATGACTCTCCACCTGTGTTCTGAGGTTAGAGGAGGAGTCCTATTTTTACAGCATAATAGGTATGTCGAGGCCAGAGAGAGCCATTTTCCTATTGCAGACCAGCAACGTAGTCAGCCTTAGCATTCCCGGGTGTGTCATCTAAGTCTTGTACGGTGAGATCATAGTTCTCTACGAGTCTTCATATGTAGAGTACACTACATATGATCAGGGCATAAGCTAAAATATGATAATATAAGTTTTAAAGAATTTCTTATAAGTAAGAAAGGATAAGAAATATTCGAGTACAGTTTCCTAATAGTTATTCTTTGTATGCTTCTGAATTATTAGTTCTCTTTAAAATTAATCAAGCATGCTCATAT
This sequence comes from Alisma plantago-aquatica, assembly GCA_963693085.1. Taxonomy (NCBI): domain Eukaryota; kingdom Viridiplantae; phylum Streptophyta; class Magnoliopsida; order Alismatales; family Alismataceae; genus Alisma; species Alisma plantago-aquatica. Next base: position 428,384,199 of record OY856410.1, on the reverse strand, counting down.
ATTGATTTGCTCCTGTACATATAAACAATATCATGCCATATTTATGATTGTAAATGATCAATCTCTTTAAAGCTTACTGCTAATATAATTGATATCAGTTGCTCAAAAGTATATTTGTAATTATATCAGTGCTTTAGACTATTTCTTTGAAGTACTCATTCACTGAGCGAGTATTCTCACCCCTCTACTCAAAAGGTTTTAGGGAAACTGTGGGGATTGAAGATATCATTGCATTAGAGTAGATTTGCCACAAGAGTTTAGTCTGAGTATAGTTAAGTTCAGTCGGTCCTTGTCACTCTAGGTACTTGTATATATGTGAGAGAGTTGTAAATGATGTTTTATATCTTTGTTTCCTTGATAAGAGAGAATGTATATGATTATCATGTCTTATGTACATAAAAGTGTGAAAACAGAATGAATGTATGGATGTGTATCATTAATGTAGATATCATATTAGAGTAATCAAAGTTTCATTCTCTTGTAAAGTTTGAAAAAAAAGAAAAAGTTAAGGGTGATCTTTGTATTACATTAAATCCTCAATTTATGCCCTAATCTCATGATTAATGGTAATTGTGAGATCGGGGTGTAACAACTTTGGTATCAGAGCTTAGGTTGAGTTCTTCAGGGACCATTAAGTTAGTAAGTTAGAGTCATAAGTGTGGCAAATAGGAGATGTTATGATGTTAGCTCTGGGGATTTGAGTAATTGGATATCCTGGCCCAGTATCTGAGTACTTGGATCAACTAGTATCAAGCTACTTTTTCTATTCATTCATGTACACCATGGCCAGGTATACAGTTGAAGGATGGTCTAGAGAGGAACCCCAGAAATATTAGGGTTAGAAACAAGATAAGTAACATGAATTAAGAGCATAAATATAAAATGAGATAGAACTTTCATTTCATATTGTTGTTTAATTGGAGATGAATAGAAAACCTCTTATATGTTTGAATTTAGATATTCGGTATTTTGGAATATATATGGGTCTTTAAGATTTGTTGTACACTATGCAGTTGTAGCATTTATTGATTACATTCTTTGTATCTAGTAGACTAGAAATGATCTTTGAATGAGCTTTCCTAAGTGGATAAGTTTTCTTCCACACATTTTAGATGAATAGGAGTTGAGTAATCACGAGTAGCTCTTGGCTTCAGGATTGTAGGTTCGGCCTGGTCCAGCAGGCAGGATGCATTACTGTGATCTAATGAATCTTATTAGTAACATAACAAGACTAAATTCTGGATAGATGAGATCCAAATTCTAGTATGAATGTATATACTCTAAGATTTTGAAGTATAAGTGAAAGAGTGGGATAACTAAGAATCAGTTGGAACTGATATCTGAGATCCAACTTTGGGGCCTCATATGAGAAACCCTTAGTTGGGAATAAAGGAACACGACATATGGTTCAGATTAAGTTTAATTATTAGTATTATATGGACTCTAAATATGAAATATGGAAAAGATATGAGAAACATATGTAAGGGGCCAAGATAGTAAGAATCAATCATGAGGAATGGATTATATAACTGAGTACAACGTTTTTATGTACTCCAAAGAAAAGGGAAAATAGAAGAAAAGAGATAAGTATACAATAAGTACATAGAAGTGAAGAGTCTTCAGAAGAGTTAAAGTGAAGATAACTAGATGAGCATGTAAATCATAAAACTAGGATAAGAAACTTAGTTGAAACAAAGAGAAATGTTGGAAATAATGATCTTGATTAAGGAATAAGGGTTATGATATAATTGAGAGCATATAATGTATACCTTTATTAATAAGTTTAATACATTCATACTTACTGCCTTTGGATTCTAAGTCTCTATAGAACAACAAACTAGTTTGTAAAAGAAGAACAAAAGTGTAGCTAAATATATGAATAAGTCATACAAATGTAGACTATATTCAGGAAGGAAAAACTTGATTGAAAGAGAAACCATGTTTCACCCATGCATGAGCCGTTTGATTTAAAATGAAGGATATGTAATGCATTAAACATGAGGTGATACTAGTAGAGAGATTATTGATTTAGAATTTCAAAATCACATTACTAGAAGGATAAAAGGAAATATATAAAACATGGTATACATGATCATACACATAAAAGAAGCAACATGATCATAAGAGAAAACTAGAAGTTAAAGATGACATGTGGAATAGTAGTATATGGTAAGGGGATTATGTAAAGTAAAGAAGGGTTTGAAACATAATGGAGTAATATAGATTATAAAAGAAAGAGGTTGAGAGATTAAAGAAAGTGCTAATTAGTCAAGTATCCTTGTTGATAATTAATTAAACCTACATATGAGAAATATGTTATTGAATGTTTGAAGATAAGAATTCTATGTCTCAAAATCATCTTATCTTTCATATCTTCCTTAATAAGAGCAATGTGGGAATGAAGTGATAAGAAAATGAATCATATATGATGCATAACCACCGTGGTAGAGACATCTAGTGAATGTAATAATGACACACAATATGATGATGAAAACCTAGCAGGGTAATTGAGAATGTAATCTATCTGAATGGCCAAGTAAGAGAAAGGAAGTTCAATCCATAAGAAAAAGAAGACTTTAGTCAAACTTGTGAGATCTAAAGTTTGAATTTCAAATTAAGGGAGCAAAGTCACATCACAATAACGTCATGCTACTGATAAGGATCAAACCCTAGAATGTTTAGAGTTGTAGTAGTTCAAGGGATGTTACTAGTGATTTGACCTTGAATACTAGCATCTCTATAAAATAAGATCATGAGATTTGCATATGAGAAGTAAACTAACACTAATAGTAATCCAGGGTTTAAAGGTAGCTAATTTGAAAGGTAGATAAACAATATGGAAATGATTTGGAACAAAGAGTAAGATATAAATTTGAAATGTAACAAGTGTGTTTTGAACAAAAGGAGAAATACAATATGAGTGAAGTGTGATATGAGATAAATTCATGCAGTGATAGCAAGAATGATGTATAATCTATTTGTACCTTGTATGTTTCAATTTTGGGAATGTTTAATCTACATGATTAAAATGAGAAGAATAAGTAGCAAAAAGTAAGTAGTAGTGAATAAGGAGAGATATAAGAGAAAACAATGGCTTTTAGTAATATGTGAATTTGTTTTTAGAAGTATAATTTGTTGAAAGTATACTAAGGGATGTAAATTTGTTTTACATATGATTTCAGTTGTACATGTGCAAGCAATATGTTAATTAAAGGTGTCTGATAGTTTAAGTCATTCATACCAATAATCCATCTTAGTATTTTACAATTGTGGTATGGTGATATGGGTTGAATAATGATGGAACAAATGAAGGGTTACCCTGAATAAGGTAGTCTTACCTGTTCACTCATATGAATAGAAGGGATGATAACCATATTGTATTGATATGTAACCCTAATGAGGTATAGCTTGTTATACCTAGCTTTAATATAACTAAGTGATGGTAATTGGGTATGAATAGTCCTTGAATGACTAATACAATCATGGAGTACTTTGTTATTGTTGTTGAAACCCTAGTATGCTATAACCCGATGGTTACACCTTGAATTATATGTGGGTTCGTACTTGAGAATAATATGGAATGTGATGGTAATGCTTCACCTTATGCATCCATGATGAAATGGGGATGCCGTGAGTAGTATTGTACATAAGCATGGGAGCGGTTTGTTGAGATGACCACCAATCATTGGCCATGGCGGACCATCATGGGAAATATGGTAAAAAGCTTCTTTTTCTGACATAGCCATTTCTGATTGGTCAAATTAATGTTTATCTTTTAAAAAGTGTAAGTAATTATTGGTAGCACCGAAGATAGAAAATCTATATGTCGAATTGATCATAAAAATATGTGGAATCCATTAATATTGATTCCATTACCTAGTTCTCTCTTCAATTCCAAAAGTATTTAAAGATGTAAACTTTATTAATGATTAACATATGAAAACCTTAATTTCATGAATTATATGGTCATAACTTGATTAATTGGTTTAAATGTATAAAGAATGAGTTAAAATAATAAGAAGATCATCATTCATCTAATCTAAGTTAAAGAGTTCATATGTTGCTAAAATTAGGGTTGTCTAAGATGAAAAAATTTAAAATATAATAGTTAGGGTTTTATTAGGGTTTGATAATCCTAACCCTAATAAAACCCTAAATTGACCCTGAACCCTAGATTAGGAGCCGAGTAGAGTTTAATTTGTTTGATATGATGGTGACCAATCATGATTTACATACATGCAGATTAAATTTTGAATTGCTTGGATATCTCTTTGTTTGATGATATGCTTAAACTACTTGAAGTATGATGACATGATCTAGATTGTTCTATATTGAGGTACGTGATTATGATTATGACTACCCGCAATATCGTTTGTTGGTGTTTGCTGAGGATTCTCTAAAGATTGGCTAAATAAATTGTTGAGTGTTTATTTACATTCTGTTCAATTATATTGCCACTATGAGTATCACATAACATATCATATTATGAACCATATGATGATGTGTATAATGGGGTGATGCACATGACCCAAGGGTCAGAAAATTATCACACCCAATATAACATACCAAGTGTGGGTTAGAATATCTGAATAAATTGACAATTCTTATTTGCTAGTAATTGATTGATTTTATGTTGTTTTGTACTTGCACAGTTTTGCATGCACCCCACATACATGTTATATTTTGATATGCTGATATGTGATTTCTTTCATATCATTTTAGGGAAATACAATACATTAAGATGTCAGATATGATGAACCAACAAAAGTCATAAAATCTAAGTAAAGGAGGATTAGCTAGATACTTCTTCTCAATAGTTTGAATTCATGTTGGAAATTCATGTAATTCCTTAGAGGAGGAACATTGTACAACTTGTAAGCAATCTTTTAAAATAATGGAAATTATTTGCTATTATTTGTTATTTGGTTAAATTTCGATCTCGGGAATTTTAGGTAATGGATCACAACTTTAAGGTCTCTTCTTAATTGGGGGACTCTAAAAATGAGGTTGATGTTGTTATGTCTAAACTCAACAAGACATTGTATTTTAGTATCTTTCATGTTGGTCCAAGCACATTGCTTCTACCTTATCAATTAATGGAATAATTCGAATCATAGTTTCTTCTAACTAGCTATTAGATATTTCAAAATCATAGGAGTTATAAAAATGCTAAATGAACTCATATTATAAATGTTTTTTCCTTCTAATGCATTTATAAACATTAAATGTTTCCATTTGATTTCTCTTGCAAGAAGATTACTCCCAATGAACTGACAAGCTAACTAGGTCCTAGGTAGGGTCTTAGAAAGATGATGGAATAATTATATGGTACTACTTATATGCCTAGATACGAAATTCATTTTTGTGTGACATTTGAGTTAGCATAATTTTTAGTCCAACTCTATGTTCAATTCAGATGGTATCTGATGTGAGTTTTGCTACACAAAAAATTCCCAAAGATTAGTACACATGATGTTTTATCCTCTTTGTAAATGCAATCACTGACCAACAAGTGGGCAATTCCTATCCCATTATAGCTTAAATGGTCCAACCAAGCGACGACTTTAGAAAGAATTTGTGATAAAATCTCAAAAGTCAAGACCAATATTTAGACTGGTTAGTTGATTGATGTGTTCACTAATTAAAAATAAATAAATAGTAAAAAAATTGATGAATGGAACAAGGATTCAAAGCACTAGGAAGTTGAATTTCATTGTTACCGCCTAGACAAATATTCCAGTTGTCTTGACTCATTTAGATTCAGCTAAATGAGATTAGGACCAAAGATATTTGCATCCTTTTAGAGAATAAATTTCAAAATGAATGCTTTATATGTGCGATCATGGTCTTGTTACCCACAAATCATGAATAGATGGTCATCTGAGAGAACCACAATCATGATCTGATATGGGGCTCAAAACATCCATTTGATAATGTAGTCTTATCTTTTACAATATCGATGATTAGAATTAAATTAGACAATGCTAATTGAGTGATCAATTCAAAAGACACACTGTAAAAAAATAGAAAGCAAACTAGTTAAAATAAACAACCAATTTGATAATGATTGGAAGAAAATACATGTGACACATCTACTCCATGTGAGTCAGCAATGGATGTACTCTCTCATGTCCATGGAATCAACATAGGTACATATAAGGGAAGAAGAAATCTTGTCACTAGTATGGAAAGGAAGAAGGTACAATGGTATATGTATAAACTCTATGTACCAACACCATAATCTGAGTATCTCTTTGAGGAAGGTGTTCTAGTAGAATACGCCTTGAGCTTGAAAGATTATGACATCTTATTGCTCAAAAGGTGGTGAGTTTGGCATGTATGATGAGTAAATAAACTACATAGAAGCTATTGAGGGACCCGAATCTGAAGCATGGCTTGAGGCCATAAGATCCAAGATGGAGTCCAAGTAAACCAACAAGGTATGACCTTGGTGGATCCACCTGAAGGGGTAAAACCATTGGGTGCAATTGGGTTTTCAGGAAGAAGACCAACATGGAAGGGTAGATTGGTTGCAAAGAGTTTCAAACAAGTTCAAGGTGTTTCACATGATGAAGTCTTTTAGTAGTTACAATGGTAAGATTCGTAAGGATCATGCTTGTTGTTTCAAATTGTTATGACTAAAGAGATTTGGCATATGGATGTTAAAACAACATTCCTTAATTGGAACCACTATGAGGATGTGTATGTGGCATAACCTTAAAGTTTTATAAATTTATTAATGCATATAAAGTCTATAAGATACAAAGTTCAATCTTTGGATTAAACAAGAATCTCAGAGCTGGAATCTTCTATTTGACAAGACAATCAAAGAGTTAGACTTGAGTTAAAATGAAGATGGAATAAGTGATTACAAAAGATTTACTGGGAGCATATTTATATTCAACACAATGATAGGGAATAACGTCCTTATCCTACAAATATTAAAACCTAGCAAAGAAAGCACTTCTCTATGAAGGTCTTAGGCGAAGCATCCTATGTGATAGGAATCAAGATCTATAGATATAAATCTAGAAAGATTCTTGAAAGAGAACATACATTGGAAAGATGTTGAAGGGTTCGACATGCAAGAATCAATGCGAGAAAAACTTATCCATATCTATGGAATTATTCTCTCAAGAGCATAGTGTCCCATTTCTTGTGAAGAATAGGAACATATGAATAGATACCATACACATTCACAATTGGATATATCATGTATGCAATGTTATGCACTTTTCATGTTATCTTGTATGTATTGGAAATGACGAGAGGATATTCATGATCTTGTATGTATTAGAAATGATGAGTGGATGTCTATCAGATTCCAACAAAGATCATTAAACTACCATAAAGAACATCCTTAAGTTCTTCAGAAGCACTAAAAGGATAAGTTCCTTGTTATGGTAATAACGAAGAGTTGGGTGTAAAGGATTACACTGATGCAAGATTCCACAATGACAAATAAAATTAATGATTGCAATCTAATTTCTGTTTGACCTTAAACAAGAACTATAAGTTGGAAAGGGTTCTAAGCTAATTATAGTTGTTTGAATCTACAATAGAAGTTGAGTATCTTGGTTTTATGTGAATAACACAAGATACTATATGGATTAAGAAGTTCATAGAGATGAACTTATGGGAGGTTCCAGCCATTGATGACACTGTAGAAAGTGATGATAATGGATTTACTGGATAGGCTAGGAATCCCAGATAGCATACTACGATACTTCCATATCATATGAAAGGTCCCACAAGGAGGAGATGTGAAACTTGCAAATACTGACTTGAAGAAAATATTGCTAACCCGTTATAGAAGTGCTTGTATAGTAGAAACATGATGGACATGTTAAGATCACTTGGAATAATATTCCTGGGTGATGGGCTTTAACTTCAAGTGGGAATCTATAGGTATATATGCCTAGAGAGACAATTATATGATGATTGGAATGGGGCATTATATACCTAATTTGATAATAATAAAGGTAGTTCTATCTATTATATTTGTCTCAACATTAGATGATGACATAGACATAGTAGATGTCTAAAGAATGATGTTACTCAATGACGTTTTTCTTCAAGTGCATGACTTGAAAAATGAGCTCACACAAATAATAAGAGTACATACATTCTTGTTATGTCCCTAGTCAGATATTATCGTGGAAGAAAAAAAAGAGAATAGTAATACATAAGACTATAGTGTGTGTTGACTGCTGATAAAATCTCATTAGTCATGATATGAGATATCAAGTCAAGCACACAAGTACATGTTAGAGAACAGTGTATCATACAAACCCACCATGAGAGTGATACATGGATACCATGGAATGGTAGTCAGAATCAACTCTTATAGTGATAGTGGTGATTGTGGTTCTTAGACCTGAGGACAATACATTCATCACTTGTGGTTCATGTATTTTGATATCACCCACTATGATCATGAATAAGGGTTGCCATAAAGGTGGTGTGTGGGTGTACTTTGACATATGTGGATTGAGTGTGAAAGATGTAGATGGGATTTGTTACTCCTACAGGAGATTAATATCCATGTAACATGATAAGAGAGACTGGGAAATCTATGGTCATACTCATGTGATTCAATATGTGATATGTGAATTCACATGCCTCTCATACGTCTCCTCTAGTTCAAGGAACATGGATTCAATATTAAGAGGATGATTTAATGCCTTGAATTAAATCTTGATATCAGAGAGAAAGGAACTATACAATCATGGTAACAATGATCAAGGATTGTAGGTTGAAGTTGTTCTCCCACTTTCTAAATTACTTGGGTAGCAGTGATGTGGTTTTAAATGTCACTCTTTACTTGTGATGTCATAATTTGTTACCAACATTCACTGCCAAAATAATTCTATGCATATAGGCTCACACACATAGGATATAATTGGCATAGGAGTATATTCATGAATGATATTGAACTTGATTACTATAAGTGTTTAGGTATCAAGTTTAACAACTGAGGTCCAAAGTTGACAAACTAGACTCTAAACTAACAGATTCAAGATTTGAACCAATCAATTGGAGTGTTAGGTCAATTGGAATCAATGTTGGTTGAACTCTGTCAGACATGTAAAACAACCGTTGCACTTGTGAAATGATCATTTCAGTATGTGAACTGATCAGTTCACCATCTAGATCACCTAGTTCAATTCCCAATTTGAATGGAACATGGATTGATATTGATGTCATGTTTAGCATTAATCGGGCATTGATTACCAATTTGATTCATAACAAGAAACTACACGAAACGACTGCTTCTTAATGAGAACTGATTAATTTCGGCAAGAACCGAACGATTCATGCACGAACCAACCAGTTTGCACATGAACTGACCATTGGATATGTGAAATGACTGGTTCACCATGCAAAAGATATAGAAAATTTGTGAATCTGTCTCTTCCAACTCCCGCACAGACTGGGAACCCTGAACCTAGCCTCTCCGATAAAGAGAGGGGTATTTGGGGCTTCCCAAACACAATAGTTGATCTGACAATTGTTGTTCTCTCTAGTTGTGGTAACCAATAGAAATCTTGAAAAGTCCTACCTGATAAAGGGAGGGATAGCGAGGAAGAGACAATTGTGAGAGTGAAACAACTCTATCAGGTTGACATTCAAAAGCAACAACTCCTTCTCATTGTCTCTAGTAGTGCAATATGGAGTTATTGGTGGTCCGCGTGGATTATTCCAGAGGCAGGAGTCCATTGTCTTCCACTAGGAGGACACCATTAACCGTCGTCCATGGTGCTAGACCAGGAGTCCAGTTCAGACTATTGTTCCAGTGTTGTTGAAGAAGAAGCATGTTTCTACTTGGAGAAGAAGCTCGGTACAACATCAAGATTTGTCACTAGACTTGCTCTAGAGACAAAGTATAACTCTTGTAACTCTCATCACACACAACACCTAGTCATCAATCAACCAAGTGATACACTCATATACCCTATGAGGAATGGTAGTGATGAAGAAGATGAATTAATGGGTTAACTTGAAGTATGTACAAGAATCCTTTGTGTGCAATCCTGAGCCAATGTAGGGGATTTACAACCTTCTATTCCAAAACAAATTACATTTTCTTTCATTTCTGACTCATGCCTACAAAATAGTTGCAAACCTTTTCTATGACCTCTCCAACCTAACGATGCACATCAACTTCTACCTACATGAGCATCTCCTAGTCCCTAGTGAAATACCTAATACTTCCCCAAGATGATGTGGTGCCTCCATGGAAGCCTATGATGAGGATAAGGGACCTCCCACAACACCTTTTCTCCACACAAAGCAAGGCATTCCAGATAGCATTGGCCCTTCTGCTCCTACGACTTCCACAACCTTGAACAGTAGTTGGACAAAACCAAGTTGACATAGACTTGCATGGTGTGGGAGTACCAGTGACAAGGCTATAAGATAAACCACATGGACCTCATGCAACTAAAGCATGAGAAGTAGAATGGGGATTTGGGCGACTACACACATACTTTGACTCACTATGACGATTATAGTGCTAGATGAACATATCCATCCCCTACTTCTTAATATTGAGGGCATAAATACATTGAGCCTCAAACCTATGTGGATCCTCCTTGGTCAGCCATGAGCCATTTTCTATTAGACCGACCATGTTGTAATTCCTTTTACACCCAACTTAACCCATGTCAGTATAGATGTAAATGGGTATGGGTAGATCTGTGGACCCACAAATCCAGACCTTTTAAAGAACCATCACAGGTCTAAATTCTAGTTACCACATACCCTTGGACACACATATAAGTATGTCTGATAATAGGTATGCTCAGACCCAGACCCTCTAGACCCACAAACTTTCTATACATAAATAACTACTGAGATAATATGTTATTTATATCATAATTTTCTACTCTAATTGATATAATACTTGAGATTGTGTCCCATTTTAATTATAATTAGGTTGTGAATAGTCATCTAATTGAGAATTAACTAATTACAATCATGAGCAACATATGTAAACTTAAAATCAAAATAGTTTCACAATATGCTACATTATTTAAGCATGATAATGATGACAACAAATATGTAACCATTAACTCAACTAATCTTCAACCTACAAAGTATTTCATTATTTTAATATAACTATTTCATGTTAATATCTTATGTAATAGCAATATCTCATAGTATTAAAATATACAGATGATAATCATATCTTTTCTTGTAATAACAATATGATGTTTTATATACAACTTCTTACCCGTATACCTACACCGCAAACCCACTAGTAATATAGGTGTCAGTGTGGTGAAGGTCTAGATTTTCATTTTGCCAGTTTAGAATCAGAACTGGACCTGCTAAATCAAATGGGTATGGGTATGGATATAGCCAAACCCACACCGTTTACTCCCCTACATGTCAACACCAGTAGCTCCACCACCATCGGTGCAACACAACAACTGGTGGTCATTCCAATAGTTCTTCCCACCTGCAATCTAGACCTACCATTTTCTAGAGGATGAGGAAATTTCTACATTTGAGTTGGAGGATGAGTTTTATTGATCTACCAAAACCACTTTATTTGTATCTTATGTTATGCTTTTTGTAGTGATAAATTATGCTTCATGTTTCTTTTTAGTCATTTCCATGACCTATCGTGTTGAAATGACATGTAATTTTCCATTACCTAGTCAGCATAGATTCATTCCCATGTTATTATGCTTTATTTTGGCATGTTCATCAATGTAACCTATCTAAGTGAAGTGGATCTTTTTTTTAATGCTAAATAATGAATTGCAAATGCTAGAACATGTTTTGTCACCTATAACCTCTATTACTATCGTTCCAAGGAAATGATAGAAAGCTATACATGTTTAAATGAATCAAATGCATTGTTTCCCTTACATAATAGAATAACATTTTTTGTTACTATCATTATTCTTTAATGTTACATGATAAAATTGATTTTTGACAATATTTTTCCTATATGCTAAGTTATATACATATGAGATGTAGAAGTTCAACCTCTTCTACACTTCTTCATTATCGTCTTACTACTTCGCTCGCCAAAAATACTTAAAAATGTCAAAAATTATGCCAAAATCCAAGTTTGGGGCAGAAAATCCTTCTTCCCACTTTCACTTCTTCCATACCCCTTATATGCAACTGGAGTCTATCACCAAAAAAAATATACCAATGTGTACGCAATCAATATAATATAGAGATTCAAGCAATCTTCCCTCCCTACCTCTCTTCATTTCAATTTCTACCTAGGGGAATCAACTTCCCCCAATCCACCATATCAAAGATGAAATTGTGTCTTGTGTAAAATATCATGGGATCATTTAGGATTAAGTGAATCATCATGAATACAACACATGTTGCATTGTAGGTCATGAAAAGTAAACTTGATTGTAAAGTAAATTCAAGATATGGGATATGGAATTTGTAATTTGTGATTTCAATGAATCGAGGTTTATTGGCCATGTTTGATTGTAGGTACTCAAATGATGATAAGAGAGAAAGGATGACACTCCAATAGTATTATTTGGCAACTTTTTTTGTCATTGTGTGTTGCTTTAGGACGAGTAACATTTAAGTTTGGGGTTATTTGATTAATTGAAGTTCATCTCAATTTTTTACTTGATTTAGACTACATTTCATAGCCTTTCGCTGCTTAATTTACTTATTTTATATTTTTTTTCATTTGATTTGTTTTGATTCTAAAGGTTTAGGGTTTTCATGGAAATTCATTCTTATATGCAAAGAAATCAACCACCATGCACAAATAAGGGACCATTTCACCTCAAGTTCATCCACAATTTTTGAAACAAACACATCTTAAACGACCTTTTTTAGTCTTTATAGACAAATATTCAGGCAAATTGTTTGTCTGGTTGACCTATTAAGATATCCAAGCCAAAAAAATCAAGCATGACTTCAGTTAGTCAACCATCCACGTGGGTTGATCGACTAAAAAAAACAACATGCCATTAAACTTCCTTACGTCATTGTGACCCCTATACAAATTTTCAATCGGTCAGCCTGTGAGGTGAGCCACCAAACTCACACATTGTAGTCCAACTCCCATCAATTCCTAATCCTCAAAGTAGGTTGATGATTCGAAAATCTTAATTATCTATAAAGAAGCTTACCATAAGCCGATTGGCCAACTGGCTTACAAGTCAGAATGAAAATTCCCAAAGAAGTAGCCTAAGAGTTGTGACTAATTGACCCATGTGATTATATCATTCAAATAAAAGGTCCACAATGCACCACTTAAGTCCACTCAATTGAGTGCCTATCTAGTCAATAGATTGACACAGTAGGTCAGGAAAGGAATAGGGTATCATCAGGAAATTTCAATTTCATGAGGTGGTGCTAGAGGTTATGGAATAGATTTTTTAAAGTATACCTAACATCAAGGGATCAAATTGTCACTATCATAATCTTTGTGTAACATAAGGAACTTGAGATTCCAAAGTAGCTTGTGATTCTCCTTGTTCCTACTGTACATCATTAGGTTCACTGTTTGTCTCGAACATTTCAAGTTCTACTTCTACTCCCACATATTCCTTTGAAACTAAGTTCCTATTCAAGAATACAACCATCAAGATCAACAAACAACTTTGTTGTTGAATTGGGATAAGAGTTGTATTTTAACAGAATAACATTCATGTGATTCGTGGACAATGCTAGTTAAGAAACTATTTTCTTACATAAGCTTTCATCCTAATCATTATATAAGACATATTGGGACACCTCCCAAGCCATATCCCAAATGGTGTCTTTTAAATAATTTTAGATGGCACATTGTTTTAGTGTAAAGCATGTGCCCAAAAGAAAGTAGAAGATCAACTAGATTTGATTTTGATAATTGCACCATGACTAATAGGGCATGATTCCTTCTTTTTGATACACCAACATGATACACTATCATTTTGATTTAGGTGAAGTTCATCATGATACATTATCATGATGTCCCTAAAGGTTCTCAAACTCTTGGTTAAAATATTTTAATATTGATCATATTGAGGTATATTAATACTTTTACCAAGTTGGTTACATACCTCATTCATGATCTCCTTGAAAACTATAAGAGATTCATACTTATATTTCATTAAGTACAAATTTCCAAATCTACCGATAACATCAATAAATATAATGAGGTACTAGTAAGTACCTTTAGCATTTATTCTAAAAGCTCTATATACATCAGTATGTAAGATCCTTAATAGAACAATATTTTCTCTCCCACAAAATCTAGTGAACATGCTTTGGTCATTTTGCCCCATAAATAAGATGTGCATGTCTCTATTGGTTCAATAACTAGAAGAGTCTAGATAACCATCACTATGGAATCTAGAAATACATTTCTCATTTATGCACTCTAGATGAGAATGGCATATTTATTCATTGTTTGAGTCATCAAGTCATTTAGTATATATGTCATACAGATTTGTCTCTTCAACTGTGAAGTATAGATCATGAGACATAGGGCACTATCATTAAGATCTCATCTTATAAAATGAAACATCAATTCTTGTCTATACAAGATACATGATGTTTCCATTAATGGTAGGTATATAGTAGTAATTCACTAATTTTGTTACATGTTACTGAATGACATATTCCAATTGTAGTGGAAGTAAATCTTTCTGCATATAATTCTATCTTACTGCTTATTGGGTCCTAAAGTAGAGATCTCTATCTCTATTCTTCTCACCCTTCTTCTTATCTTGAGTGTTGAAGATTTGGACTTTATCTTAGCTTTAGAACCCTTCTTGTCCTTGACTTTTCCCTTATACTCACTTCCATTGATCATCATCATGGGTTTATCATTCTTCAATCTTGCTTTGGCTTTCATCTCATGCCAAGCAATTTAGATAGTGGTTTGGCCAAGTTACTCAAGAGATAACACTTGATAAACTAACTATATGATTTAGGGAACGATTTTAGAATCATGTCTGTGGCCAACTCTTGACCTTAATGAAATCCCAGTCTCTCTACATGCCCAATCATATTGACCACATGAGACTCTAATAAATCTCCCATTGTCAGTTTACACTCAAACAGTTCCTTGTAGACATTATACGTTACTTTCTATACATAATTCTTAAGATGTGTTACCATCTTGAGAATGTCCATGTTTTCATGCTTCTCATGCAACTCGGTGTTCATACAACATAGCATAAGGTACACAAATGTCTATGGCATCATTGGCATATTCCATTAAGCATCTATTTCAGCCTTATTCATATTTGGAGTGGGTTCCTATGGCTCTGGTCTTTTAAGGACATAGATCTTTCACTCATTTATGCGCTTGTCAATTTGTAAACTAGATATGGAAGTATATCATGTTTAGTTTGTCCTAATAAAGGACTAATTGCTAATATGTTTGTAATTACATTTTAAAAAGAAATATTGCATATGTTCAAAACTTTTTTTTGTTTGATTTGATAAGTTAACAGTATTAATTACACCTTTAATTAATTATTTCTCCCACTGTATTGTTAAAATTGATAGCCCACATGTATCAATTTGGACGATTGCACTTTACAATCTTCTAGTGAGCCAAGATGCATATTTCATCAAATCATGACTCAACTTTGGCTGATCACCCACAACATGACTATTTAGGTAGACAACGTTTGTCAATTGCATCGCATGAAACTCTTAGATAGATAATATGCAAAACTCCTTGCCATAGTCATCTTCATTACTCTGATGCTTAATCCCGTTAAGTACACTCAATTAAGCCTGACTCAAAGCCAACACGATAGACTATGTACCCAACTTTCATAGATCTACGCAGCTAGCATCACACTTCCATGAGATAGACAGTACACCATGCTTTGGCATAACCTACACTTGGTCGATCAAGCTTTTCATGTGTGTTGTTAATGGAAAGCATCTAAGACTTAATATTGTATTGAGTGATTTTATAGATAAATACATATACATATCCAATCACCACATCCTTATAGTATGTATCATATACATTATATAACCACAAAAGAGAAATATGTAACATAAAACACACAAGTGATGTTTATGGACACTCTATTGTAATATCGTGGATCCAAAAGGAATTACTACCATCTAAGATCCACATCATATGCAACCTATTGTTGATGAAGATCCATGCTTGGCCCAATCTGGGTTAATTGGTTAAACACTTGAACCAGTCATCTCACCTCCTGGTCGATCAGTTGGGCTCTTGAAATGGTCAACTCATCTCTAGGATCAAGCGGTGTCTAGATTCCTCCATCCAGTCGGTTAGGCCACCATTCGATCACTTCATCCTCAGGTCGTATGGCCTCCTCGATCCTCCAGTTGATCGATTCATCTCACAAAATGGTCGATTCATCTTGTGCAGAATGTCTTCTCATGATGAAACATAAATTAAAACTATCCTATTTCTTATTACATTCTATAAGAACACACCTCGAGTTACATTCAAGGGAAAGTAGGAAGAATTGCATTGTATTATCCAACCATGACGTCGAGATCAATCCTAAAAGCAATACAGTCGGTCAAGGAAGAATGCTTCTTGAAGAGACTAAATTTGGAGTAGACCCACAATATCAAGCTGGAGCATGCCGTTATATAGGATGACCAAGTGACACTTGTCACAACTTCGAGGATCAAAGATTGGTACCTAGAGAAAGATGTAAAATGTAGCTCTACTCCTATGATGAATTGGATTTGGATTTTATTTCAAGGATGAAATTTACTTTTAGGTGTGTAGGATGTTTTGGAGTGATCCAGTAGGGTTCTTGGATATCCTTTTAGATATCTAGATGCAAGGCTTCAAGAGAAGATTGGCTTTTGGTATATATGCATGTATGTTGATGATGGGGTATTTTTTTTTACTTATGATTTTTATTATGGAATTTGAGGATTAGTGGACAATGTGACTCTAAAAAATACATGAAGTGTTACATGATCATACCAATATATTAATTAGATGTGGCAATGGCACTACCACACGGGAAGGCAACAAGGAGGGTAACGGACCAAGGGATCTGGCACTGTCGGCCTCCCCCCTAGGAGTCTGATAGTTATTGGAGAGTAAAAGGAGTGAATGTACTAATGAATGCTACAGATATGGATCTAAAATTGTCCAAAGCTCAAGATCTTATATCGTGGGTGTCGCTCAACAAAGTGGAGAAGAATGAAATGATATTGTTACATCAGAAGGAGATACAATTTTTGTACGGTAAGTTGGTCTATCCTAAGACTGAAGCCCAGGAGAATCTGATATATGGAATAATTGATTGCATGGTTATATCCTTAATTTTCATCTACATCTTCCCACTCTTGCATGCTACTTTTCCTATCTATGGCATCCTTGTGGCTTATTTGAGATTTTCAATAGAGTGGAGGAATTATTTATCATCATGTTCTCTAATCTGAATGATTTGAATGACATGCTTGCTGGTAACTAGTTTGTTAAAGGCAATATGTTGCTTAGAAAATGAAATATCGGTGATTGTCAAGTCAAATATAAATTATTGGAAGTCCTGGTTTGGATTAGAATCTTTAACCTACCGCTAGAACTTTGGGATTGCAAAATGTTTGAAATAATAGGATTGTTTCTTGGTAGTCCTTTGAAGATGGATGATGAGACTTTTAGCTACCTGTGATTTGATTTTCCTGGAGTGCAAGTTATGATGTCATGGGATGTTGGTTTCCCAGAGACTATAAACATAACTGATAATGAAGGTGGGGATCATATTGTGTTTATTGATTATAAGTGGATTTCCTACAAGTGTAAATGGTGTGGATATCTGGGGCATGAGGATTGCCTTGTTTATTCTATTAAAATTCCCATCAAACCAGTGTAGAAGAAGATGGTTTGGAAGAGAAGGTTGTGGTAGCCATGTATTAGATTCCTACTCCTTCGGTTCAAGCTGAATGTTCCTATCTCTAAAGATCCATATGAGTGTTATGTTAAAGTGAATGATGTTGCAAAGAACCATAACGAAGAATTGATTAGACAAGCAAAATGAATGACATTCTCAGGAAGTAGATTGATTCCTTTGATGCCTATTCCAACATTTGTTGATAAATCCCCAAATAGCAGTATCAAACATTAGTTTGTTGATCAATATAAATTTGCTTCTCTTTCAATGTCAAGCTAAAGACAATGTGGGTATTTTTCATAGGGTTCCCAACTTTTTTTTTACACATATGAACAATAATTTGGAGGCCTTAAAATCATAAGCAAGAATATTGAGGCTGTCAGTTCAACAACCCATGTATCAAAATGAAGTCCTTGCAAATTACCTCTTGGAACGTCAGGGGTATAAGAAATAAATCCCTGGGTGTCCAAGAGGATTTTAGGAGGTTCGGAAGTGATATTATCATTATTAATGAATTGAATCTTTGGTCCTCCAAGATCTCCAAATTTATAAGGAAGTTATTTCCTATTTCAATTGGTTATCCAATCTTGACTCGCATGTCCAGGGCAGAGTAGGCATTCTTTTAAAGAATGAAACCTATGCTATTAATAAAGTATCCAAGTGTGATCAGGCCATTCTTGTTAGAGTTCAAATTGATGAATCTATTTTTTCTATCTCTGCTATATATGGTCATAATGAGGATGTAGATAGAGTTTGCCTTTAGAATGATTTGGAGAGTATTGCTAGAGTCCATTCTCTACCATGGATTATTATGGGGGATTTAATGATTTTAGAAAGAATGAAGAGAAAATTTGGAGGCAACCTCCTATAAAGAAATACATGGATGATTTCAATAACTTTATATTATACAATGCTTTATTTTAACTTGAGTTGAGTGGATCTTTTTCTCCTAGTATAACTATCATGATGGAGTTGGTTTTGTCACTTCTAAAATCGATAAGATTATGTTCAATGTTGAATTATAGAATTTGATTGATGTTTTTCATGGTGAATGCATATCTAACACAATCAGTGGTCATAGAAGGATGAACTTGTTCATTAGTGAACCAAGGAAAGTCAGATCACCCTTTCAGTTCATAAATAACTAGACTAAATACCCAAAGTTCAATTCTATTCTCAAAGATGTCTGCTATAAATAGTTTGATGGTTTTTCCATGTTCAAACTTTATAAAAAGCTTACTCCTTAGATGTAAACTATGTGAATGGAACAATAAAACCTATGGTGATATTTTTGAGAATGATGCCATTTGTAAAGATAAATCCCTACAAACTCAGAGAAATTCTAATTTTGATCCCTTGAATGAACCTCTTAGAGAAATTGCTAAGAATCTGAGAGTGGAAGCTAAGAAGGATATGCATGCTGAGGAATCTTTATTGAGACAAGAATCTCAGGTCAATGGCTTAAAGAGGGTAATTCTAATACCAATTTTTTCTATTCATCTATGAAAAAAAGGAAGTTGCTGGAACTCTATTAAGTGTATTCAAGATAATGGGGAGATGATCTGTGATTCCAATGTTATTCCAGAGATTATGGTGGATTCCTACTTTGGAATATTTTGTAAAGATTCTTCTGGTGGTGTTTGGGAAGGGGCTCAGGAAGGCCCATGTATTTCTAAACAGCACAATATCATGCTTAATGATATGGTCAATAGTAGGGATATTGATGATGTTATATCTGACTTGAATGAGGATAAAGCCCTGAGCCCAGATGGGTTCAATGGCCATTTTTCTAATTTTTTTTGGAAGGTTATTAGGGATGATGTTTTTGAGGTTGTGAAGGATTTTTTAAGAATGGTAACATGTTAAAAGAGGCTAATACAACTTTCGCATCTCTCTTACCTAAAGGTCAAGATTCCTCTCTCATTTCTAATAGGAGACATATTGCCTTGTGCAACATCTTTTATAAAATTATTTCTATGATTCTTACTAATAGGCTTCAAACTGTCCTTCCTTTTATTATTGATAATAATCAATGTGCTTTTGTAAAAGGGAGATATATTAAAGATGCCATTTTCCTTTCAAATGAAATCCTATGTGATTTTAAGAAGTCTTCTAATTCCAACTTATGTATTCAACCTGATATATCTAAATCTTATGACTCTATTTCTTGGACATTTCTGTTCTCTATCCTTTATACGATGGAGTTTCCTAGCAAATAGATCAGGTGGATTGAAAACATCTTTCTTTGTACCTCATATCAGATTCTCGTGAATGGAGAGCCTTCTGACTTTATTGTCACTCTTAATGGGGTTAGGGAAGGTGACCCCATTTCCCCTTGTTTGTTTGTCATCACTATGCAAGCATTCTATGAGCTTCTAAAGAAAGGTATAAAAGATAGGAACACTAAACCAATTTATACCTAAAAAAATTTTGTTGTTCTCATTTAATATTTGTTGATGACTTGATGGTTTTCTCCAAGGTGATTCTCACAATGCTCAGTGTATTAAGGAGTTGTTTTACAAATTCAGTTTGTTACCTAGTTTGTACATCAACCATTATAAGAGTTCTATCTTTTGTGGCAAGAATGTTGACTCATTGTTAGTTTCTAATATTCTTGATGTGAAGGTTGGTGATATGAAAAATACCAAATACCTAGGCATTCCTCTCTTTTCCAAGAAACTTAGGAAGAAACATTGTGTTGGTCTTCTTGATAAATTAGGAAGAAGATCGAATGTTGAAAATCTGTCTTATTATCCTTTGTAGGGAGAGTTGGGTTGGTTAAGTCAAATCTCTCATCTATGTATTTCTTCTAGATGTTATCCTTTCCCATTCTAAGTGCTACTTTGGATATTATTGATAACATCTATAGGGATTTCCTCTAGGGTCAATATGAAGACAAAAGAAATCTTCATCTTCTTAAGTGGGATAAATTCACATACCTAAAAAGGAAGGTGGTTTGGGTTTGAAGCAAAGAAAACAAGTTTCCAAAGCTTGTATACTCAAGAATGCTTGGGACATAGCAAGCAAGAAGGACTCGTTATGGGTCAAATGGATTGGTGAGAAATACTTAAAGAATCTTTCTTTCTAGTTTGTTTCTGAATCTTAGAACTTTTCATGGATGTTTAATAATATTTTGAGGGTCAGAGTTGACTTACTGCCTTATCTTGAGTTCAAGATTGGCTCTTGTGATGGTGTGAAAACAAGACTGGATCCTTGGGTTCATTCTAAATTTATGGGTGATATGGTTGATAAGGAAATGGTCATTAGGGCTAGCATTCCCTTCAAATCTAATCTGAGTATTATTATATCTAATGGATCTTGGTGCATTCCTGAATCAAGATGTTCTCAGAAAATTTACGTATTGTTAGCAGCGTTAATATTTCTCATATTTAGAACGATCTTATTCTTTTCAAAAGGGAGTAATGTTGTTAAATTCAAGAATATTTGGGAAGTTATTAGATATAAAAGTATGGAAGATGCTGGTTGTGAATGGATATGGGATTGTAAGTGCCAAACTAATGCCTTTGTTCATCTTTGGAAAGCAAGGCACAATAAGATCCCCACATCTGATTATTCAAGAAGGAGGGGCTTCTCGATTGTTTCCATTTGTTTTCTATGTATGTGCAATTATAAAGATATAATGCACATTTGATTTGGATGCCCTTATGTTCTAGAATTATGGAATATGGCTCTTTAAAAGAATGTCATCAATCTTATTCCTTCTAAATGGGATAATCTCTTTAGTATGATAGGCCTTAAGGCTAGGACTATTAGTCCTTTGATTTTGAACCACTACTGGATGGAGAGAAATAAAAGAGTTCACTACAATCTCAGTAAAAATGTGGATGCAATCTGGAAGTTGATCTAGTCTGATTATGATGTTTTCTCTTCTTGACTTTACTTTCTATTTGTCCACAACAGTGGATGGGTCTATCTATTGTAAGCATGTTCTTTTGGTATTCTTTTATGGTTTCTCCTCATGGTGGTGTTTTCTTGATGTATTGTGAGTGTTCCTTCTTACTTACATCTTTTTAGATCCTTCTTTTCCCAAGATGGTGTTAGGTTGGAAGCCTAATTTGCTATTGAGTCTTATCTGAGGTGTGTCTGGCCTACTAAGCTCTAAGTTTCCACTAGAGTTGTGCAGCTTACAACTCATCATTTTTTCTTTTGAAGACCTGGTCCTGGTTACAATGGTTGATATAGATCTGTAATTCTTTTGTTCTTCAGTGTTTTCACGCACAAATAGAGAAGTTTTCCTTTTTTTGGTTATTTATCTGGGGTGTGTCTGCTCTACTAAGCTTTGAGTTTTCAACCTGAAGACTAAATTTTGTCTCCTAGCTTCAATGAGTATAGTTTCTTGATGTGAAGATATATTCTTCTCATTTCTCCATATGTCTTGGTCATTTGTCTATGCAACTTATAGCATCTTTCCTTTTGGAGGACTCTGAACCTAAAAATAGGAGTTGATATACATATGAAGTTCTTATCTTATTCAATGTTGTTTTCATGTATATATAGAGAAGATCTCCTCTTGTAAAGTTTCTTTTCTTTGTTTTGTAACCCCTTTTTCAAAAATATAGAAAAAAGAAAGGTGAGTTTTAATGACCAAAAAAACATTTTGAGGTCATAGGATATGAATTTTATTCTTCATGTTCCTGAGTATATGTGGCACTTTGAAGGGATTGATTGAATTATCTTTTTGTGGTGTTTTGGCACCAAACATTGGCTTGAATATGTTGAAATTTTTGGTTTATTTGGTTATTTATGAACATGGTTTTTTCGTTGTAGACCAAGTTACTAATAAAATTAGTATCATGAACATATATTGGACAATCTGCCCTTTCATTTGAGGAGTTCGATGGATGGCCTTGTTAGCACTCTTATCCAAGCCATTAGATGGGAATGATCATACAACAACATGATGATCTCCTTCTTTAAACTACTCTGAGATGATGGAGTACATAAATGAGCACGCTCCACACGTCAATGATTAGTGATCATGTGATTGAATGAGTAAGAGATGGGGGAGTTACATTCAGTATTGCAGAGACACTCTATGACCCCTCTGTCATTTAATACAAAGCTAGGTGCAACACATTTGAGTGCTCTCTCTCCATTACCTCTCCACCACAAAACACAAGTGGCATGGGTAAGATGAGGAGATGGGAATAGTGGTAGAAGACCATCTCAAGGAGGATCCACTAGAGGGAAATATGAGAGGGCATTGGCTATCTCTTGGTAGCATTTGAAGTTGATGAGTAGGTGAGTAACAATTGTGTTTGCTCACCGCAGTGCATCGTCAATGGAAGTGAGCCAACACGGACGAAGATCTGGAGCCATTAAGGGAGGATCAAGAAGCCAAAGATGATCAGTCAAGGTCTAGGAGATGATATTAGTTCTCTATTTGTGGTGAAAAGGACTATGAATGCGAGGATGCGCTCCAAAGAGAAGCCTAGATCTACATTGCTCACAAATCAAAGGAGCGCTAACTCACATAGATAAGTGGAGCATATCCAGTCATTACTCGTGAAGAGGATGTGGGAAATAGTAGAGTCTAAGAAAGACAGGAGTGTCACCCACCTCACATCAGAGTGGTTCCTAGATACAACTGTAAGACAGGGGAAACACACGCATGCATTGGACCCAACATATAAAGAATGTGAGAAAGATAGACTCTGAGATCATATGAAATATTGAGCATACCAAGTTCAAGTCTTGAAATGACCACCAAACTTATAGAAGGATCCATACTCCTTGAGTGACGTAGCAGATATGGTTTTGTCTATAAAACGTAAAAACTCCCAAAAATTAAAAAATATTAGATAATTCATAGTAACTAGTCTGGTTATCAGTAAAATACATACAAACTAGAAAAATTCTCACATATATGAGCAGAATGATATGGAACCATAATAACATCCCTTTTATTCTTAGATATTACATATTTTAAGCAAAATGTATAATTTTCATATCTTGTGTAGTAAATATCAAATGAAAGCCAAAAATTAAGAGGAACATGTAATCCTTATAATATTAGATAGTATAATATATAGACTCCAAAATCATATAATTTTCTTGATGTGGATAATTAGGGATGAGAATCCTATGTAAAATGTGAGAAACTTGTTTATGCTCAACAAATATTGGACCTTACAAAATATTTTCATAACATATATGAAACATGATGGGTGACTAATATATCACTGTTATGCTTGAAATTCATGCTAGGATGATAATGACACATACTATATGGTTTGAAATGATAATTGAAATAATACATGTAACCTATGGTTAATAATTTCATATAATTATGTAAAACATAAAATTGGTTGATGAACCATAATTTGGAACATAACTAGAATATAAGCTCAACTAGTTCTAAAAATATAAGGAAAGTAATGATGGTAATATCTAAATGACTAAGCTAAACCCTAAACTAGACATACTAAGGTTAAGATGATGAGAACTTGATCATGATATGTAACCTTGTCTTAATTGGGGTTTGACAAAGGTTTGTGTTTTATAATGAATGTGATGATTATATTACCTCAGTTGAAGGTGCACTTTAGCTCTTACTTGGCCTACTGTATACTATGGTTGTATTATATGTATACAAAATACTTGGTATATAATATTGGATGAAATGATTGTTTTTTATGTGAGTCTGCTCAATTTTCCACACATATAGTTATGAACACATGAAACATAATATATCTGATCCATTTTGTCATAGCACAATATCTCTATAGTAAGCTTAGTGCTGGTGAGTGATTTATGTGGCTTTTACTGCACTAACAAACTCACTTAGGGCTAAAATCCCTAAGTCTTTACCAAAACCTTGTGCAATAATACCACCCGCAAGAAAACATGTCTTATCGCAATATAGTTAAGGATTGAATCCCAAGGGACAACATTTTTAAGAATATTACTAGTTGAATCTGGCTCAACTAAGACTAATATTTATAATAAGAGTTGATTTGGGTTTAGTTAAACTAATTGCAAGGAAAGTAAAAGAGCGGGATTAAAACTAAGTTTAGATTAATGATGGGATTCACTGAGGTGGAAGCGGGTTTCACAACCAATACACATGCAAATACATCCAAAACACTTCTAGGGAAGATACAACTATCCAAATGGAGTAGAAAACTATCTATTAGGAAATAGAGTTTGTGTAAGAATCTCCATGGGATCAATGTCTCGTTACCCACGGGTCACACACTTACGACTCTGGAGATATCCCTTCAGAATTTCTCATTCGGGCATAAACCATATTAATCGATATTCAAATTGTATGAATTGAAGTTCTCGCAACAAAGGAATATAATAGATCATGCAAGGCAGGTGATAAATCCACAAAGCATGCATTAAACGATTAACAATGAAATGAAAAGTTATATACAAGCCATGGAATGTTATAAAATTGACATGTAACAATGAGTAGAGGGGCTAGTCCCCTCAACCTAGAGAAAAGGACTACTCTCTCCTCATGATAGACACAAAAGAAATATAAGAGTGGGAAGATTCCACCATGGTTAGGGTGAAGAAGATGATCGCAGCTCGGTGGAGAAATGGTCTTCTACACGATGGAAGGGAAGATCTAGATGAGGAGGGGAAGAAAACCAAGACAGATGAGGAAGATCTTCTCTCTCCTTCTTCCTTCTCTTCTCAATCACTTGCTTGCAGGAGATGGAGCGGTAGACGGCTGATGGACGAAGATGCTATAGATCTAAAATCCCACCACTTTCATGGGTAGGATATAGATCTTGATGGAGAGGAGATAGAGGAGCAACAAGGACACTACACAGGTAGTCTTTGGCGTGGAGATCGTCTTCCTAAGCTAGGCACAGAGTGGTTGCCTATCAGCATTGTAGAGAGCAAGAGATGCCTCAAATGGATGAGGGGGTTGTCTATTTATACGTACAGTTCACTGACATAGTGTCATGGTCATGGTGTGCACCGACTTAGTTTCGCAGTCGAGGAGACATGTCACATTTGAGGCGAGTTTCACAGTTGAACAGTTGGCGTTCCTCGGTCGAGGTCGTGTGGGTGTGCCTTGGTCACGGTCACAGTCATGTAGTCATATCACGGTCGTGGTGTCATGCACTACAAAAAAAGTATGATTTGGCTACAATTATTCTAACTACATATATCATATTTATAGTTAAAACTTGTTTGTCTTTACAAATATAAAAAATATAAGTAAAAAAAATATAGTTACTTATAATAGCTACAATTTGACTACACATATTAATTGACCATAAATTGAGAATATTCTTTCCAGACTCTCCCTCCCCGTCTGAAATAACCAATACATATCAAAATTTCAGTTTGACGCGCCCACCCCCTCTCCTCCCTATCGGCGCGGTCCTTCTCCTCCCCCATTGACGCGTGACTCTCCATTGAGGTTTGACTCCTCAAACTCCCTCGTCTACTCCGCCAGAACCCTCCGTACCCCACCCACCACCACACTCTCTTCCGCACACCCCTATTCCCCTCTCCTCACAGCCGGAGCCCCTGATTCGGTCACAATCCCACCATCTTCTTCGCACCCATCCCCATCTTCCCTCTAGTAGCACCCGACCCTCAGACCACCAAAGGGAGGCATTGAAGGACGGCATGCGAGGAAACGTATAAGATATTCCACTGAGACGTCTTTTAAAAAGGAGCCTGACATTTGAAGGCATGGCAAACTGGGTTTAAATCGAGAAAGAGACCAAATCTTTGAGGCTGAATCTTTGGTATGCAGACTCGATCCATTTTCGATTTTGCATTGTTGATTCTGTAATGTAGTACAATAGTGATGTCTTATTCATTTGAAATTTTGTCTTGAAAATATTAAGAAGCCTATCTAGTTTTTCCGGCAGTCGTTCATGCTTGTAGGTAAAGTAGGTTCAGTAATTTCAACCTCATTTATGCATGCTTGACTTGTATCTTCTCCACAACCATTATCGATGAGTAGTTGAAAGGAATTCCCAATTCTTCATCTGGATATAGGATACCATTTAAGGACTCATCTGGCTGTATGTAATTGCAACTCACGGTACGAGTTTTATAATAGGAATTGAAAGGCGATGAGTTGGAATTGCAAATCTTCTATTTGGTTCTGTGTGGATCGACTTCGTTGATTTAGATTGTTATTATCTGGTATAGTGCAGTTGGCATATGGGATTACATTATTCAGATGTGATGATGTCAGAGAACTGCTGGAGATAGGCACGATTGACGACATCATCTGCGGGAATTACTTGCTGAGCGTGAGGAAGAAAACCAACTGCGTCCAGATCGGGTGCAGTTCGTTTTCCAAAAAGTGCTACATAAACGGAGTGGGATGTGCAGTTCATTTTCCTGTTGCGGGTTGCATCTCCAAGAAACCAACCAGATGAGTTGCAGATAATCATGTAGTTAGAACTGAATGGTTTAGTTTTTGGTCCAACCAAACTGGGCCTAAATCGACAGTGGCTTCCCATGTTCATCCATATTCACTGCAAGATGGTAAAATATACCCACAGGTAAGCAAAGGCATGTGATTTCATTACATACTAAGTTAGGCATAAGTAAATAGTGATAGTAGATAACTCTTTATTTGGTTCTCAGACAAATATTTAGTCTTGAAGTGTTTTGGTGCATGAATTCCACATGTGGGCAGGGAATAGTGATTAGGGAGGTCTCCTTACTGATTCTTGATTCTGAACTGCAACAACTTTGGGAGCATACTTGCATATCATCTCTTTAGGGCATTGACTGCATTGTCATTTCCAATGCCTATAATGTTCCAGCAGAATACACCCATTAGTGAATTCAGTAGCAAAAGGGTCATACTAATTAGGAAACCTTCTTGACTTGTTCAACCTATTCTGCTTGTCAACTCACCTGTGCTTTTGTTTGGCTTGATCTTCATCCAGTCTCACAGGCTTTAGAGGTTATGTTCCTATGACTACTTCTTCCTTGCACCTTTTACACCCTCATTGATTTCCTAAAATTAGGCATAACATCTCAGGGCATCCTTTGATACTTGTAGGAATGTCAATGGGTTCAAGGTAATACACATACCTTTTACTTTCAGATATCACTAAGTTGTCTTAAATTTGATTAATGTTACTCTTTTTGTATGATACTTTTATGTAGAGTAAGTTGTATGGTAGCTCTTGAAGAAGAAGTTAATGCCACTATGATTATTTGTTTGGGTTATCCATTCAAGGTATTTCTCCTTTTTTGTTACTTCTTTTATGGTGGCGCAATGTGTAAAGTTGTTCACCATATATCGTCTAAATTATAAATATATCATCTTACGAGAAATTTGGCTCTGCTTATAGATATTTATCTTTTGGACAGGTCCCACTGGTTAACTTGTGACAGGTAATTAGTGGTACTTCGTTGTAAGATCCCCAAGAACACGCTACAAAGAGAAAATCCATTTGTTTAAAATTATTTTGTGGCCTCCATTGTAACTTCCACGGAGGCGTACATTTAGCTATTGTGTACAATATTGCACTTGACTTCTATGATGGAAGCTGGACACTATAACAAGTTGTTAATCGGGAGTCATGTATTTTAGCAGTTGGCATTTAATTGAAATGTGGCTCTCTGATTTGCCACTAGGGCAAAAACTGATCGACATTCATAATATATATGCCAGAGTGACTTTTATAGAAATTTTACTGTTCCATGCATATCATTTTTTTTGGTTTGATATTATCATCCAAACAAAATGGTGAAATATCCATGCATATCTGTAGCATATAATGATTACTGGCTATCATAAAGTGCTCGTATAACAAAAAATGGTAAAATATCCATCATCTGGGCTTTTAAATGGCTCATCAAAACTTTTATGTGTTGATCACGAAATTCCTCTCTGGTCATCTAGTCCATGGGCCTCAATACAGAGCTATCCTTGTTTTGAAGAATGGCAGTGATATACCATAAAATTTTCCTTATTGTAACCTACATAGTTTGTAAAATTCATCCCTATAGTTCTTGTATTACCATGTAATTATTCTCAGTTCTCCATGACAGTGCTATTTTTTTTCTGTGTTGCAGGGTATGAATGGCAAAGTGCGAGATGAAACACTGTTACAGATCAATATGCCGATCATGTTTGCACAGGTACAATTTTCTAGTCATGAAAATAGGAAAGAGTCCTCTTCATTTTATCAAACAAGGTGTGATGTTTCATTCCATTTGAACAAATAAAATAAAATAAATATGGAAGGAGAGCACTAACTTCATTTCTCATCGGAACCTTCTCTCTTAAGGTGTTCTTTATTTAATGACTAGGTAGCTAGCATTGAGAAAAATGAATTCATTATCTGATAGCCCGAGCATAGGAATAGTGGTTCCCAAATTTGTAACACTCACAGAAGAGCTTTCACCCACATTGCTCAGATGGCATGCGCTGCGACCCTATATTCCATCTCAATACTGGACCTACTCATGACCTTGCTATCTTGTTATGCCGTCACAAAGCTGCACGGATCTCAAATTTAGAGGAGAAAAAAGAGGGTTGATGTCTAGGATATGCGAAGGGGGCCTACAGTATTTGCTTTGATACCATTTTGAGAGAAAAACTTTTATGCTTTGTATTGGATGAGTGTAAGCTTATTTCCATAGGTAGGGGAAAGAGTGCAAACCCCGGGTACATGATTTGAACTAAAAAATAGAGAGGACATGGTAAGTAACAAGATAAGATGTAAATACAATAAGGGACTAATAGGACTATAATATATCTTGATAACCACCATATAGTCTAATGTGCTAGTCTTGATGTAGATCAAGGATTATCGATATTAGCAGAGATGTTACTGGGCTGCTACTACTTCATTTGCTTATGTGGTTTTTCTATCTTTCTTCCAATACTTATCTCATGATATATTTTCCCACATTTATTATATTAATGAAAGCTGAAAGAAATCACAAAAGACCATTGGTTTCCTTTTCCTATTGTGCTCAATGGTCGCACTCCTACCAAGGTCTCAATCAGATTGGGCATGAAGTGTAAGGGGACGGGAGACTAGTGAAAACTATTGTAAAGAAACGAGATAATGAGATATTCCCTTATATGTTTTGTATTATTAGATGGCCAAACCCCTCTTGTATATAGTAGAGGAAACAACAAAAGCCCAATAGACTAGGAGTCCAAACAATAATGTGCCAAATAGATTTGAGCTCAACTACAAAATAAACTAAAAACTCATATTTACATGTCAATATGCATATATTTGTACATAATACGAATACACATCAAATATGCTACATGTGTCATATATATAAATATTTCAATATACCATTCATCTAAATTCATATTGGCACTTAAAATATAGCATATTTTTTGTTCTACAAACTATGTATATAATTTGTATGCTTAATATATATTTCTATGCTATATTAAATAATTTATTAAAAAATGTAATATCGCACGCATACCGGCATATACTCCTGCATATACTCTATTTTGTACCCTCTCTACCAGTACACCGCATACTGCTTTCTAAAACCATGGTGATGCCCCACCTTTACGCACTTATGATCATAGATGGAGTCGTGTCACTAGTTAGGTTTCATTAGCAGGCTTTATTTTATTTTTCCTTTATTTCTCGTTTTTGGGCTTTTGTAAAGTCAAGTGGTGTAGTCCCACATTGGCTACGCCCCCTTAGTCTTTCTTTTAAAAGCCTATATAAAGGCTCTATTTGCGTCCATGTAGGGACACAATTGATGAATACAAATTATTTTTTAGCCATTGCTTCATTTATCTTAAGTTGGCATGTAGTTTTACATTAAGTGGTATCAGAGCCTAACCCTAAAAACATTAGGGTTAGGTCCTGCCCAACCGCCGTTCTCCATCCCAACCCGTTCCAACCATACCCGCCACCGCCGCCACCACCACCCCCTTGTCCGCTGCCTACCACCACTACCACTGCAGCCACTGCTTCTATCTACGGTCGCCACCCTCGTCCACCAGCCGTTGCCTCTGTCCGCTGTCATCGTAGCCTCTATCCACTACCGTCGTAGCCTACTGCCACCGCAGTCGCTGTCTGTTGCTTCCTCTGTCACTGCCACTGCCGCCCTTTGGTCGTCCATCCACTACTTCGTCGACAACTGGCCCCAGGCCGCCGTCGCTGCATGTTGCTACCGCTGCCGCCGCTGTCGTCGCCCTTTCGTCAGCCCTCTACTACTCCGTCGACAACTGGCCCCCGGGCCGCTAGTAAGCAACCCCCCGAACCCCCAAGCAAGGGGCCACTGCCCCCCTACAACTCCCAACCAACTCATCGCAGAGTTGGATCCAGGTACGGTTAGAGCACATATCAAACCTAATTTTACCAAATTAGACCTATTTTCCCCCAGATCAGACATAATTTGCCAAAATTTTACCTGAAGTTGGCCTAAATCAGACCATATTTCAACCATTACATGACTCAAGGTGATCTAATTTGACCAGATCTAAACTCAATTCATGCTAAATTAGCCTTTAAATGGCTTAATTTGGGTCTAAAAGGCTTTAGACGCCACTTAATGCACTTAATAGGCTGGGCGCCTACTTTGAGGTTCCTTCCCTAATGCCTTGGCGGGCACCTTGATAACTAATCCTAAAAGATGTAGGGGCTTGGCATCCTTGCAGGCAGCCAAGGGGCAGAGGCCACCCACCCGCAAATGGAGGCACTATTCTCTCTCTCTCAAGTAAGGTTGTGACGGAGTAGGACCAGCTGCTTTGATAGTTGAGTTATAGCTAGTTTCTAGGTGGTAAAACATATAAGCCATATTCAAACTTCATTACTCAGGTAACTAAAGGATGCAAAATACAAACTCTTATTTCATTAGCTATAGATTCATTTTGATTCACCCCTATTATTTTGTATATCTTACAATTAAATTATTATGTCTTGTTTTTACTTTTATTTGAATAGATGTAAGAAAAATAGGTGCTATTGTTGACCGTCTTTCAACAAATCTCATCTATTAACTCAAAACTTGATACATATGTCCTCTTCCTGTTGACTATTCTATGTATATTATTAAATGAGTTAGGGTGGTGGACTTATTTATGTGTTTATTTTTCTATTTCCGATAACTAGATCTTAGGAGAGAGACCATCTTCAACTTTTGCACCTATGGAATATGTGCTTCGAAGAATTATGACACATAATAGACTTGTGCCTCTCTAATCCTCTGTTCTGAGCTTCCTACTCGACACATGTCTCTTTCTTTGATTATTCTCTGGTCATTGTTCCTGAATAAAATAGGAGCACATCAATTCTGTTGTATGAAGCAGCTTTCATCACCTGTAGGGCATAGCAGCTAATTTCATGATGTCTGTCAACTTGAACATGCCCCACATTCCCTTTAGGCAAGGGACAATCACCCCAATTCAGATGTCTCCCAGTCTATCTAGCTTCACATATCAGCACCCTACCTATCATTAAGTCAGGTCTTATTTATCCAAAACGTAACTTGTTAGCTACGTGTAGGGGGCACTTTGTTGTTGATGTACCACTTTACTCCTTTCGTGCTCCTTATGTTCCCTCACTACCCACCGCTCAATCTTCCTTTAGGGTTACAATCTTCTAGTCCCTCCAAGGTGCATGGGAAAAGGGAGCAGATAGGGTGGAGTCGGGTGTGTGGTGGGTGGACACCAGTGATGGGGGAGGGGAGGTGGAAGGATTTCTGCAATGGTGATTATGAGGGTGGGCCAGAGAGGGTGGCAGCTATGGCTGAGGAAGATTAAGCAAGAAACTATTATCTCTTTGCTTTTTCTTTATCATATGAGGTGCCAAATCGATGGTCATTCTAGCATGAAAAAGTTCCTCAAGTTGGCATATAAAGACCAACTTCACTATAAACTGAGTATCATCATATTGATGTAGATAATTTGTCATAAATTTGATTATTAGATAATAGGTTAGGCTAAGTAATATGTATATTTTAGAACAGAGAAAGTGAATTGCATGGAGTATGCTTGCAGAAAATCTAGAAAGGAGGCTTGGGAACAGTGATATGGGTGAAGAGACACATGACCAACATGATTATGATGCAGATTGTACTGGGAAGGAGCTATATATTCCAAAGGTACAACAGTTATTGTAGGACTTCTTCAATGGGAAGGATCTCTGTAAGAGCATCAACCCAGTTGCTGTTGTTTCATGTTTCCTATGGTGTAAGAGTTCAACTCACTATCATGAGTGGTGAGGGTAACAAGAAGGTGCCATAATTTTATAACTATGAATGTTGTATTCTTACCTTTGACTTCATGAACTACTAAAAGTATCATTGTTCAGGATGGATTTGAGGACTTTTCTTTGAGTATTGTTTCCTTGGGTTTCCACTATTTAAAAATCTACATACGAAATTAGATTTGTTACATATTTAGGTAGTGGAATTAGGTCTGCAATGCATGAAAAATGTGATGCTTATGGATATGAAATCAGATTTGTTAACATAAGTTTTATCATTCAACCTACAAGTTTATTGTGTTTAGAATACACATGTAGGAAAAATGATATGAAAAACACTTGGCTGATGGAGACAATGAAAATTGAATTGCAAGCAGCCAATTACAGAATTTAGGATATGTGTTGTAGAATTTGAAGGTAGTCATATCATCATGAACATCAACTACAACTATCCCGTATGTGTTCTCCTTCATCAAATATCATTGTATATCCTTGTAACATGTATGTCCAAAACCAGGATAACTAATTCTAGAAGTTCCCATGCTTTCTAGCTGGGTTTTGTTGGTAGATTTCTCACTACTAGATCCCATCTACTGCCACTAAGATCAAGGATCTAGATGGTTCCAGTCCAACTTCTTATCAAAGACTAATCAATAATTGGGATCAGAGTGAAATGGTATATGCACTCATGCCACCAGTCCATTATATGTTGGATTGCTAGAAATAAAACTTGATAGGGAAATGGATAAGAAGTGACTTTGATGTTCACATACGATAACTTGATAGCCATTGCAATTAACTTGATAGCCATTGCAAATAACTTGATAGCCACTTTATTCCATCACCAAAATGAGACCTCGCATGTGACAATGATGTTCACATACGATGCCCAAAATCTTGATTCTCCAAACCCTCCCTTCCCTCAGGTTCCACTTTTATATTTGGGAGGTTGAGATGAGCGCCCTCCTCCTCATCATCCAGATTGGGCGCTATATATAAGGTCCTTGGCTGACTGTTTCCTTGATTTTTAGTTCGAGATGTATGATTTGCTTCAAGGTTTGAGGCTGATCCATTTCCGGTGGAGTAAGATAAGATGAAAAAGAGGCACAACCTACTGTGATGCGATAAGGCAGTTGGCTGGAAGAGAAAGTATAGAAGGAACAGGATAACAAGAGAAACATTTTCAGGGAATCCATGCTAAGATCGATTCACGAAGTAGGAGAACACCCATTTCTATCATGTGTATGAGCCTCGTGTACAAAAGGCAAACAAGTAATACAAATCTAGTAGTTTTTTTCGTTTTCCTTCCGAAAGTTGTGATAATTATATTTCAAATGCTTTAACTTCCCAGCAGGCGGTGCTTGCAGCTACATAGTCTTATGATATTGGTACCAAGGCTCTAATCACCACCTTGCTTCTCCTTTTCCTCCTTTGAATTCAGGTGCGTGACCTACAATGCGGTATAGAAAACTGTGGCATCCTAGTCTCAGACATGAACTAAGACGAAGGTACATGCTATCTGAATGCATCTATTTTTAGCAATACGCTATCAAGCATACTATCTTATATGGAAGTATATATTATGTTCAATTGTAATTTGAGGTGCCTGCTATGTTGTGCAAAACGTGCTTTCAATTTTTTTTATTTGTTGGTTTCTCTCTATTTTACAGAGTACAAGAACCAGAATTTTGTTACTGCTAAAACTTAACATCGCTTGTTAATAAAATAACTATGGAACTCGGTAATATCTCTTTGTTGAGAGTGAGAAGGAGACAAGACAATTCTTTTCCTTTTCCAAGTCTGTTTCATTTTAAATTAGATCCCCTAGTGTTGGGTTTGTTGGAGGTCAGATGGAGGAGAGCTTGTCTTACTTAGTGTGGCATTTTTAATTTGTATTATCTTCAGAGTTTTATTTTGGATATGCATGCTATGTACAATGCAATGGAACTTAGAACATTATTCTGGAGTGCTTTATCAGGTAAGTGACGTGACAATAAAATCAAGTTCTACCTAATTGTGTTTTCATGTTTCTAGTATATATAAGGTAATGGAGCCTGTGTCTGAAGCATGGAAAGATTAGCACCCTTATTGATTGATCTTGGAGATTTCAAGGTTTTGTGAGGAGGTCAGTTCTTGTTGAATGTCCTGAGAACTCATATAAATCTGAAATTCTGTGGTAGATGGAGATACACACCTTATGAAGAAATCAAGTCTTGTAGTGTGTGTTATGAAAATCATTGATTCGTGATGTATCACTTACCTACATGCACGGTTTTGTTTGTCATTCTCTGCTATAACTTCTAGAGTTCTGGAGGGTATATACTTCCTTCTTTTAACGTGGATGGTCTAAAAAGTGGTGTTTACCCTTGTCTGTTTTATGACTTTAGAGTTTATATTTGGAGTCTTGCAGGGTCTGCACTCCTTGTGAAAGGGCCAGTTTAGTCAAACGACTTTTCATGTTCATACTTGTTTATAGTGTTCTTATATTTGAAGCGGTGACACGATACTAATTTTTATTCTGATACCTATTAAGTATAGACTTTTTTATTATCTTAGATGGCTTCTTATTGCACTGCTTAGTAATGGTACTACAATTCTTTAGATTAGGTAAGTGATATTCCAAGACAAGTTAGAAAAATGTGCCTCTACTTCTAAAGACAGTATCTACAAGGTCTCATTCTTATGGAGGTGAGAAATATTCATTATATTCTACAACATTTACTGCATCTCATATAATTTTGCTATAAGTAATTATGTAGATGTAGTGTGGTGATTGGTATGTACTATGCATCTATGCATGAACATTTTAGGGATGATATTACTTTCCAGAGCAAGTATTCTCTGCTTAGTTGTCATAAAAATAGAGTGGATATCAAGTGAATATTAAAACATAATCCTACTTAAGCCCTCTATTCAGGTATATTACTGTAATAGTTTAGCCACATTAACAACACCCAGATCATCTAGGAAATGTTTAAATGCTCAAGACTAAAAAATGAACTTATAATTTATAATCTGCACAATTAGAAGTCCCACAGCAATATAGCATGTTCAAGGGATTCAATGATCACAAAGGTTTTATACCTGAAAGAAGCACTACTGTCTAAGACGTTGGATACTATCATAATACATTTTAGACCGACAATGCATTACATAATCGAAGACTTCCACATCTTAATCCAGGCCACCTAATAGTATTAGTCTCGGTCATGCCTGTTATTAAACCCGAAATCTTGTTAAAGTACAATGTCTAGAGAAATCAAAGCTTATAGATCAACCTACATAAAAATCTATCATATACCTAGAAAGTATTTGTTCGAAAGGTAAGTGAAGCATTGGACAATAGAATGGTTAGACAGCCAGACAAGAAACAGCAACATGAACTTGGTGGAACAAAGTCCAACTCCTTCATTTGACCCTGTTAGGAATCATGGTCGTCCATGAGAACTATTGTGTGACTTGCATCTATGATGCCCTGCAAAACTTTGAATGCTAACTAATGATTACAAATTAGAATGGACTCTGGACACCATCGCTTTCACAGATTTTAAATTTTCTCTTTCTTGCAGATACTATGGTCCATTGAATCAATCTGATATAAGAATTTCATCTGGTTCAAGAAAAATCTATTGGCAAGGTGAGTGTTTTGTTGTTTCTTTATCCATGAGCCTAATAATGTACAAAAGTATATACACTAATAAATAGCGCTTATGATATATGTCCTACACCTTAATCCCTAAGAGACTTTTTTCCTATTATTTGAATCCAAACCAGTAAAGGAACTGGTATGGGACAGTTTCTTTCTTTTGTTTGGTGCTGATTGCTACTTTTTTATTACATAGTGGTTATGTTGAATTGTAAATTAATTAGCTCTCCCAACCTTGGCAAAAAAAAATTTCTCGGAGATGGTCTTACACTAATGATTTCCATGGATGGATGTTTGTTTCTCCTATTTAGTTGGAGCAAAGATTTCCACCCCTAAATGTTATGTATTCTGGATGGTCTTGCACTAAAGACTTCACTTGTGCTTTAGTCATCATATGCATCTATGATATTTGTGTTTAGCTTAAGTAATCATAGTTGATCCCTGCCCATCCATTGCTTCATGGATGAGGATACTTTCTAAAATAAGTATCTAAATGATCTCCAACTTCATGATACACGTAAGAGAATATAGTATAGTTGTAACATAAGTGGGAAAGGCTTCTGGAACTACATATTGTGATTTGGAATCCTGGGATTAGAAAGGAATCCTAGTGAGAAGCTTCCATTACCATCAATTATTTTTTAGATTTGACTATAATAATAACATCCTTTGATGCAAAGCTTGTGTTGGGCATATTTGTAAGGTTGTCTTTCAGTGTTAGGATAGAACAACACAAATATTGAATCTGAGATTGTTTGGTCATGATGTTGTGAGGCTTTTTAAGGGACAACATCTATGAAATACTTTACTTGATCTTTATTATGTGGTTATGGCTTATAATTCTAGTAAATTGCAGCTTGACAATTTTAAGTCAACTTCAACCAATGATACATGAGATAAGTGTTGTTATGTCTGAGGTCAATGAGTAGACTGAAAATTTAGTGCTGGAAATTAGAGTCCCATGAGGTTGGTTCTCTATACTGAGTTAATGTTTCATTGGCCATGCACACCTAGAAATCCTCATGTATAGGAAGCCCTTTTTGAAGTTTGAAGTGATAGCTCAAGCACATCCCCTATTATCTTCTGTTTGGGAGGGATCTCGTGTCGGTGCAATTTTTGTTTTGGAGACATTGTTTTTCTACTTGAAGGTTTTTTTGATGTTGTGCATGGTTTTCTATGCTATATCTAAAGTTGTAGATCACGATGTACTATTATCTTGAAGAATTGGTTTCTTTGTCTAAAAGATGTGTTGCTGTCCTTTATTTTTAATCCTTATCTGAAGATGAGGGCTTTTGGTTGTTTTTATATATTGGAGTGGCTATGCCTTTATTTGTTGTTACCATTGTATGTCTTTCTCATCTAGCTGTTTGGAGAAAGTTTTAGTGTAGTGTTGATGTGCTCCTTTAAAGCTTTTGTAAAGTGGCAGATCGAGCATGAGTTGATATATATGGTTCAGAACTTGGATGCCTATTGCAATCTACAGAATTATCACGATCACCTCATTCACTGTTTGAAGAATCCATTATGGACGTCACCTTCTATACAATGCCATGATCACCAAAAGTCACCATGAAAAAGGTACCATGCGTGATTTTATCTGTTGGTACCATATAGCAGAGCATCATACTATATATTGTGCTCTTGGTCTTGCTCAGTCAGTAAACAGCTCTAAAAGGAGTTGTTAGGCTCTGTTTGCTATTGTAGTGTCTTGGGGAGCAAGCTGGAGTCTTATTACATGACATTTTCTACTCAATATACCTATCCCGTCATATTTTACTTTAACCATATTTGTTGATTGTATTTTACATTATGTTGATAAGGTGTTATAGATGGCTAATGTTGCCAAATATGAATTTGTTCATGTCCTTCATCGACAAAGCAGTAGTATCCCTAGGGATAGTTCCAAATATAGAGGCTTCGCACTCCACAAACGTCGGAGATGTGAGGCTAGAATGGGCCTGTTCTTGGGAAAGAGGTACTTTTACTCTGACCTTCTACCTTTACCCACTTCTTGTCTTTTAAAATAATCTTTATCTCATTAGCCTGGAAGTTGCTAATTCCTTATATAATAATTGAAGATAGTATTTCAATATGCAGTAGGAAAGATGAGTACCTTCCTCACTGATATGCTGAATGACTTTAGTTTGAGCTCAAGTCTTTCATAGAGCGATGATGCTGGACTGTGCAAGGCTTTAATGTGAATGGTATTGTCTTTTTATTGTTGTTTCCTTTTTCTTATGGAGTTCTAAAGAAAAAAGCTATCAGGTGGGTAAGATTAGAGATTCAATATCTGTGCAGTCTATCAGTCACTCTCTATCCATTTCCCACTTTCTCTACTCCCAAGTACACTTAAATTGAAATCTTATCCCATGCTGTACTGCGACGAGAATCAGCCCTATACACCCCACTTCATTCACTCTTTTCATCAATTAACTACTATAAAATATGATGCACTCATTATTGCATTAAATAATGAAATTCGAATGAGAGTTCACGAAATACAAACCTTTAAAAGCTAGTTAGATTGGGGCTAAGTATAAAAAACCTAGGTTACAAATTCGGCAGAAACACAATATATAAATCACTGTTCCCTTATGTTTTTATATAAAAGCAGTTTATAGTTTGCCACCCTCTTTAAGACACAAGGGGATCATAATGAACACCGAAGATGTCAAGGAAATCGATGCATAGGAATGTGTAAGAAATTGCCCAAAGAAAAATTGATTGAAAAACAACAAAAGGGAGGAAACAATACCCACAGGTAAGAAATACGCAGTGAGTTTCATAAGTCTGGCTAGCTATCTGAACTACGGCAAACATGTGCAGTGCCTCCATTAAGAATAATGCATAGATCTGAGAACAGAAACCATATATGTGCTAGTATTGCACTAGCAATAGAACAAACAAAAAGCAACTGGACAACCTCATTATAAATACTGAAATTTCTGTCAACTTGTGGATATAAGGGATATACCGAGTGAAGGTTCAAGAGGCTTGTCGTGGAATAATATGTTCTCATAGTGTAATAAAGAAATACTTCAGTTCTTCGCAGAATTTGGGGTGTTGCCCAAAGATAAGGAAACATGATCTCCGCTAGCTAGATACTAATGGAGAAATAAAACCATTACAAACATAGTGTACTTGGGTATAACATTGACACCTGATAGAAATATTGTGAGTAATAAACGAACAGAATGCGTAAGCATTGACCAAGTCACACCGTAAAATATAAACACAAATTAAGAAGAACCTGGAGAGTATTACTCATGTATTAAGCATAGCTTTATCATCACAATGGTGGAGATACTAATGTAGCAGGCTTACCTCCCTGCTACACATCCCGGGGTTTGTGTGGTTATTGGACAGATAGGCTAACCCATTTACTTTTGCTTCAAAAACCTTCCAGATTTACCCAATTAAGCCAAATCTGAATTACAAACTGCACCTCTCGTTTTTATCTGCCTCCAGTTGTATTTGTAGCAACAAGCAGTTAAGGTCTACTATATTCCTCATTCCTCATTTTTTAGCAAATTGAGAATGACGTTTGCATCATCAAGTTACAACTTTCAAAGACATACAGTTCAATCTGGATAAAAGAGGTGTGAGGTGTTGGCATTTTCGTGTGATTTAGGATAGATCAACTATAGTATACCAAGCACTGTTGCAAACAATGTCCACAGCCAATCCGCCCTCAGTATGCTTCAAAATGGAAATGGCCGTAGAGCGGCAATCTTGCCCAACATCAGAATAAAAATCCTTCATTCAAAGTTTTCAGATTCAACACCAGAATCTGAACTTACATCCTCTTCATCGATATAATCAGCACAAACAATAAGGAATTCCTTGTATCTTCCCCGAGCGACTCCATCATAACCCCATCCAAGGCTGGTGAGAGCCCTTTTTAATCCACTTTGTTGGGTCTAAGAAGCAGAAGATGAGCAATTTTCCTCCTGGCAACGTACAAAGGATTGGGCCTACAAGAAGTCCAAATATTATGTGACTCTAGATTGGTTGTTCTGAATTCAACTTTTATTGCATGCTGCTGCTACTTAATTTTATTGCTTGCTACAGACTAAAGGATTGGACTCTTTCTATTTTCTTCTCTCCTTTGAACAGTATTTTATTTGTAAACATTGAAGTAGACCATGCTTGTTTTTAGGTTGAGTTCTTGGATCTATTTTGGTTGCCCTCTTTAGTTTTAATGTTACAGCTGCTGGAATCTATCTGAAAAAGCTTGGCCTATTCAGGTTGTTATTGGTTGTTGAATGCTCCTTCTAAGGTTTTATGTGAAACCACAGTTTTTGAAGATGATTATGACATGGCTCAAACTTTCTCTTGTGAGATCCATTCCCTTTCAGAATTACTTCTTGCTGCTGAAAAATCAGCATTTCACTTGAATCACAATGTATGGTAATGATTTGAATCTCACCTCTTTGAATTTTCTTCATAATTTGAATTTTGTTCATAGTGCTTCTCGAACACACTGGTAATGATTTGAATTTTCTTCACAGTGCTGCTCAAACACACTGGTAATGATTTGAATTTTCTTCAGAAGTTGTTTAATGGATTTTTTTTGTCTTTTTGGATCTTTTGCAGTTTTAGATGGCTTCTTAAGGTGTTTTTGAATCTCATCTCCAGTAGAGTTTCGACCAATGTAGGGGCAGCTATGATCATGTTGCTTCATAGGAATTCTTGAAGGGCTTGACAAGTCTTTCTGCATTTTTTTCTCGTTGCTATATGTGTAGAAATGGAGGTAAACCTTCCTTGTTATTAGTTCCTAGAAAGGAAATCTCATGTCAATTTATCCCTCACCATGAACATCCTTGATATACAGGTGAACATCCTGGTGAGCAGAGTCTACTAGAGAGTTTTTTATGTTGTCCAAGTACAAGGTAGATCTTGGTGAAAAAAGGCTGTTGTATGTACTCCTCTTCCCAGGTATATATGTGCATGTGTCTCACTATAATGATTTATCTAGTCAGACATTGTCAATATTAGCAGTTTAAGAGGTCGTGTATTAAGTTCTAATGAAGCAAACTATATATGATGCAGGATAAAAAAAGGCATCAATGTCAACTTACTGCTAAACAAGAATCCCTCTTGGGTCTAGATCAAGTCCAACAAAACAGAGTACAAAGAAGATTCCTAGAACATCTATGGATGGTCCAAGTTGTAATAGAAAGATGTCACTATGACGGGCGATGCTACAATATTCAAATCAAGACTTCTTCCATTCAACAAAATCAACCCACTCATCAAGGAAATCAGACAACTTTGTGCAACACAAGAACCCATGCTATCGCCAACTCATTGAACAAAAGGAGAAGACAACAATGATTCTAAAACTGGTCAAGAAAGATACATACTCTTTTTCCAAGATGCGTGTAGACCTCACCGAATTTATTAGTATATGTATATCCTTTTCTTTGTACACATTATGTAATAGGGGCAAGGTATACGTCCTCCCCATGTACATTTGACGTTTCCGTATAAATGAAAGTAAGTTTGTTGGCATAAAGAGCATAACTTGGTCTAACTACTACAAATTTGTTACTAAAAGAGCT
Source organism: Alisma plantago-aquatica (assembly GCA_963693085.1). Taxonomy (NCBI): domain Eukaryota; kingdom Viridiplantae; phylum Streptophyta; class Magnoliopsida; order Alismatales; family Alismataceae; genus Alisma; species Alisma plantago-aquatica. The sequence goes on along the minus strand of OY856410.1, from coordinate 428,341,982 downwards.
TCTGGACTAATTACACAATACATGAATAATCAAACTATACATATATGTATATGTGGCACTACATATGTAGCTAGTGCATAATCCAACTACATATATATGTGTGCAGTAGATGCTACCTTTCCCTACACATTAACTACATATAATTTGTATTAACTTCATGTTTTTACTACATACTGACTATATATACAATTGTAGGCATACATTTAGCTATAATTATACCTATATTTAAATATGTAAGGACAATATCTAGCTACGCTTCTGGATACATACGAATTTGTAGTGAATGGATTATCTAACTACATATTTGAAAAGTATAGTTAAAGGCTTTAGCTATACGAGCATATACTACAATTTGTATGTGTAAAGAAATATGTAGTCAAAGCCTTTCGCTACAAAATATGGGGTTTTCGCTACAATTTTTTTATAGTTAAAGACCTTTTTTTTAGTAGTGATGGTCGTGCCTCGGTCGCGGTCGCATAGACGTACCACGGTCGAGGTGTCGTGGTCATTCCTTCTTGGTCGCGGTTGTGGACCTTCTCTTCTTGGTCGTAGTCACTGTCCTTATGGATCAAACCCAACCCCATGGGGGGTATTTATATGGATCGAATGGCATGCATTGATGAATCCTCTGACTGATGAGGATGCTTTCTGATGAAGGAACTAGCCATCAAAAAAGGGTTCAAATTAACAAATGTTTCTTGGGTCGGCTAGTCAATTAGCGGCACCACCACCTCCTACACTAGTGAACATAGTTTAGGACTTAATCCTACAATAGAGACGAATGGATTTGATCAAAACTCTAAATAATCAACTGAAATAGAGGAAAATTATATATCAGTAGATTCAGGGGGCATATGAGAGCTTTTAGTGCAAAACTGGGCCAAAAATGGTGACTAAAACTAAGATGAATATGCATTCATCAGTGATCTATTACTTTGGTAACCACATCACCTTTTACAATGATCAATCTCTTTAATAAGATCATAATGCCTTAATGCATTTATCCCTTTAGTAGGAAAGTGCATGAATGATAAATGGAAATATTGATTAAAATGTGTGTTCCCTTTTGTAAATAGACATTTTTGTTAAAGTATTCTATTATATTTTCTTATTACTATTAGGTTCTAGTTTTATCTTATTGTGAAGTCATAGTAATGAGAGGTATATGAACCATGTAAGAGTGCTCAACACAATATTTTAATATACTGTGCTAACATGTACCACTTATAATCTCTATTTTAGATTTGTGAGTATATTATCTCGAGGAGTTTAATAGTTGAGAGTTGTGTGGTGAGTAGATGTACTGGTGGACCTATTGACTATAGATCATGTTGTGGATGTAGTATATGCATATGTAAATGTCTATTCTTTAATATGTAATCTCAAATGTTGTAGCCAGTCTTGTGTAACTATATGTTGAATGGTGAGATATGTGTTGTATGGTTTGTTTTTTTTTCATGTGGATGTGCTACTTTGATTTCCTTTGAATCCATTCATTTTATTAATCTTGGCCTGGTGTGTGGTGTCTAAATTGAGATTCTTGTTGAGGTGACTATTTCAAAATTAACATCACACATGTGTTCAAGCCCTTCAAAATCCAAGGGCGGTACAACTTTGGCTGAGAAGACACTAAGCACCTGTTATCTCTCCATCACTACTTCCATTTTGTCCTCAATCATGTAATGGTCATGTGCAGCCTTATAATCCTAAGGGATGCAACCCTAAGGGAAACTACAAATATAAGAGAAGAGATAAAGAGGGAGAAGGGATACTAGAGATGGCTAGCCACCTTGACTTATTCATGCTTGACTTATTTTGTGTGAAAATGACATAATGAAAGGAAGAATGAAAAATAGGTCATGCTTCCCAATGAGATACTCAGTCTCATTTAAAGGGCAACCCACAACGCTATCAAGACATAACAATGAGGACTCCGTGTCCACAACCACGTTTCTTGAGTGTGGAAACTTACGTTATACACGACTGACACCCTTCTATAGGGATATGTTTGATCCTTCTCTCTAATAGATGGCATGGCTTTTTTATAGAAAGCCCATTGAGATACATTTTTTTAGGTTTCTGGTTTGGGGGGACAAGTTTGACACCAAAGCACTACAAGTGTGTGGAACTTCCTCCTCCCTCCATCTAGGTGGGATGCCAATCTTTGACAACCACTTTTCACCTAGGGGTGCGTCTTTTGCCCATGACTTTTTTCTTGTACACCTGTTAGGCTACGACCTTCATCGAATATAGTTACACAACATTTTGATGTTGGAATTTCTATTCATCCTCCTTTGCAAGGATGGTAAGTAAAGAAAACTCAGATAAATAGTTCTCAATTAGTTACTTTTCTTTGTTTTGTTCCTTTTCGTTGTTAAATTGTGGTGTGTCTTATTTACATTCTATACATTTCTTTTATTATATTTTCATTAGAATATCCTTTCTTAGTATAGATTGTAATTTTTACTCCAATCTCATTGGTAATAGCACATCATACTACATGTTTTCAAGATTATATTTTAATAGACCGTAAATTAGTAAATTCATGAATGACATGGATCATGCATAAAAAATTACACTAATTTTGTTCTTTTCAAAATAACGTAATGATTCATTCGATCAAAACAATCAAGTTTAATTCCTATTTTGATAATGTTGATATTTTTATAGATTGTTCTAGTACCACATATAACCCATGTTTTTCTATATAACAAAATAAGGACTTCCTTACATTTTAAAATTTTCTATGTTATCATGTACATGTCTTGATTGAAGTGTTTCCTGGAATGTGATGAGAACATAACAAAATTGATGTTTTATATATGAGTCGAGAGAATTAACCAAACCGTGACCTATGTTTAGGAAATGGGATTGATATGTAATCTACCATTTAAATAAATTAATTTATGTATTGATTTTTATACTAGTCATGATAGATTCAATTCATATTACCAAGAAGAATTATAATCAACTAAAATAATAGTGTAACAAAAATATATAATAAGCTTTTGTTTATGGTGTGTGATTGTTTAGTTTGTGAAATACCTAAATCAAAAAGTATGGATTTAAGATAATCAAAGGAAAAAATTGGTACCAACTCAATTAATTGTTAAAGGGACTCAAAGGAAATACATATATTGTTATTTCAAAGAATATGTGATGTTTACATAATCAAACCCTCATGTCTTAGGAAGCATCCTCTCACTCTTCTCCACTCAGTCTACTACATTTTCACTTCACTCATAGGATGGAAACAAAATTTCGTTGCAGTAGGTGGAATTTTTCTATCTCATCTCTCATGCTAAACCTTACCATTCCCTCTTTCTTTCCTACTCTTCATTCTATCTTTTTTATATGTCTTGGATACCTTCCCTTTACCTATTTTAATGTTATCACAGTAAAATTGATGTGACTTATGTATACATTCTCTCAACCTCTAATGTTTCCTACTAGCATTAACCCATTAATGTTTGTTTTCTTCACCCATCCTACCGCCTCCTCATGTCCTCCCTTGTCGTGCATCTAACTATCTCTGAGAAGCATGCTCCCACCCATCTCTCCCCTATTTGACTTTATGATCTTGATCGGAATAGATGCATAATAGTATAAAGAAACAAAGTGAAAATGAATTCTCAAGAAACCAATTTTTTATAGACAATTGTGTGACCAGAGATGGATGGAAATTCGAATCATGTATGTAGTACAACTCAAGTTGGGACCAATTGATCCTAAAGGGCCCTTATAGTAGTTGCATTCATTGTGCAAACTAGCTATTGTGAACATGGAACCACAATAGCTACATCTTGAGAACACTTAGTCTAGTGAAATTGAAACAATCAAAATTATGATTCTTTGTATTCCTACAAAAAAGTAGTACATACTCAAAAGGTGTCGAGAAAGACCATGATGGAAAATAATAATGAGTAAACTTTGGAGACCAATAACTGGTTCTAGAAACTCTTTGTTGTCAATGAAGATATGGAGATCAGGTACAACTGTAGTAAAATAAGGATGAGTAGAAGGAAAATTAAGCAAATCACTAGACCATGAAGAATAGAAATTGATACAGAAACCATCCACAATGACAATCCCAAACTAGTAAAGAACCTAGGAATAGAGGACCCATCCCCTGTTGGACACGTAGAACCAAGTTGCAAGACGAAACAAGCAAATAACCTAGGAATAGAGTTTCCTCATGCCATTTTCTAGCACCTTTCGAAAGTTGAATCAGATCAAATTTCTTTTCTAGTTTATCACTCACCACCAGTATCAACACACACATGTCTTCAAAACAAAGGCTCATTGATACACAAATGAGAAACATCACACAAACAAAATTAGAAAAGGAAACAAAGAGGCCTAATAAATATTCAGACTTCCATTCAATATGAAACTTATATTAATCATTAATACCATCACATCAAGTATCGTCAAGCTTGTTTGTGGTTCACTCAAAAGAGACCATCCTTGATCTAGTATAGAAATCATCCACTATGATACTAGAATGATTTATCAATAGAGAATTTATCAAAAGAATTTTTGATGATCTTTCTTAAGAGTAGGATTGTATTCCTCAAAAAATTAAGTGAAATGTTGCTTTAAATGGAAAAAGTAGTTGTAAAGAGTGGGACCCATAGGGGATCCACTCCCTACTAAAATTTGAGTAATAAAACATCCATTCCAAACACACAAAAAAGGTATGTTGGTGTAGGTGTAAAATTTTCAAATCTCAAATGATGGTATCAAAAGACCAAAGTATAGAAGTGGAATATAAAACATGATTATAATCAATTTTAACAAATTACATCATCATCTCCCATATTGGTTTTACATGGATATTACAACATAAGGATCTATTACCATGAAATCTCAACCATATCAATTTTTTCTTCAATCATCAACTCCGTCAGCTAGGTCCATCTTAACATGCCATGTCCTCCTTGTCCTACACCTATGGTTGGAAGTATACCCCAATAAGAGGTAGATGAAATCCACTTAAAGCTGGTATCTGCATACTAAATATGGATTGAGCAACACTATGAAATAAAGGGCATATAAATAAACAAGGCTTCCCATGGAAAACTAAATAACTACCCAAGTGGGTATCAAGAGGAATCAATAGAAATCAGATGATAACAAAAAGAATACTTTCCAATAACAAAACAAAAAATTGTGCCACACAAGCACATATAAAGAATTAGCGAACAAAACCCATCATTAATAATCATTATCTTGCATGTAAGTGAGATAAGCATAGAACTGTAACAATAGAAATAATAAAGGAGGTCAAATCTCACAAACCTCAAACCTACTAGAGAATGATATACTTCCAGACTCCCAATATATATAAAAATGTGCATCACCACACCGGTATGGGGCACACAAGCTCCATCCCAAAAATAATACATGGGCACACAACCCAAAAACAAATGTGCATACACTACTCTAGGGCTAATGTATCACATAACATGCTTTAAATATGGAGACAAGTATAAAGTTTAGTCTTTTACCACACAATCAAAGTTTCCATCACAAAAATGGACAAATTAAAAATGAACCACATAAGTGGCAAAATTAGGTTTGCACCAAGAATAGAAGTACAAATTTTATTTCAAAAGAAAGTCCAACAATATAGGATGATCATAATATCATAATCAAGTAGAATAAATCACATGGAATAAATTCTCAAAAGAGAGAGATTGTGTAGGATAGTATGTCAAGAAAGTGAGAAACTAGGTGTAATGCTCAAAGAGAAAAATATGAGATACACACATACTTCACTTCAGAGTCTAACAAGTCCAAAGTCAGTCCTAGGTCCAAACCTAGGTCACCAAAACACCTATTAAACATATATGTAGAATTAGTGTTAGGTTTCATTATTTTCGTAAACCATAAAAATTGCCTTTTTATTATCTGTGAGTTAGGTTATCAAAACCATGTCATACTTTTGATTTTTTTTTTAATTTCAAAACATATTTTATTTTATAATTTTCTTAGCTATAAATAATTTAATAAAAATTTTGCAAATTTGACCGACCGGAAAATACCATAAATCCTCGTCAACAAAAAATCCATTCAGTGGGTCAAAGTTTATTGAGTTGGCCACACCCGAAGAACATAGCGCACAACCCAACACATAGCCCAGCTCATAAAACAAGAATAATAGAGTGTGAAAAGGCAATTTTACCCCTACTATAGAATATAAAAAAGGGATGAAAGCAGAGGACCGAAGGGAGAAATCATGATAAGGATTCATCCCCTTCCTTCGCTTCCACACCATAGCTACAAAGTTGCTCTAGGCCAAACATCTAGAGGGTGAGCCGGTCACTTAGACATGCTAGAACACACCTGGATGGCTTCATAAGAACTAGACGAATCCAAGAACCTACACTCAACTTATGAGGTTTCCGAAATTAGCACCACAGTCACGTAGCAGAAGGCAGAAATAAGTCAGAAACCAAGAAACTGTGGCCAAGGATGCACATGAGAAACCAACTCAAAGGTGAGAAGGAACTTGTTTTCCAAAGCTATTGAATCCAAAACAGAAACCTTTGGGTCAAGGAAACACCAAGAGCCCTCACTAAGAACACGTTCAATGGGAAACCACATAGCCTAATCACCTGGAGGAAAAACAAACTCCCACAAGGAGACAAGAGCAGGGAAAGGAAGTTTGAGGTCGAAGGAAACTTATTGCTAAGGCAATTTGGTTTGGAGTGGTTGTAGGTGCTTAGGAGAACATCGAGACCTCAAAAATGCAGATCGGATCCATGGACAGAATATCTACCTCCTGGGACAAAATCAAAGATGGAGGAGATATGCTAAGGAGTGGCAGAGGTTTCTAGGTGCTCGAGCATAGGTAGGCGGTGGCAGAGGAGGTTTTTTGACTCGGTGGGAAGAAGGATAGAGAGGGTAGATTTGGGGGTTTCTTATATAATGATATTTGGGGTTCCATTAAAGGATCGTTAGGTTCAGAATTGAGAAGTGAAGCAGATAGCAAATAAATCTCATGGAAAGGTGTAGTGAAGAAGGAGAAATCACGAAAACAAAATCCAACAGTATTAGGCGTCCAATTTCCAAAACAAATGAGGGGAAGGTGACGATCCCCTAGTTGTGAGATTGATATCCCATGGGTCTAAGAGAGGCACATGATTGATCAAAGACCAAAACTATAGAGTGACACATTCGATTAAAAATCATAATCAAATTATAATAAAGGGTTAAAATTATATTATTTCCTTTTCTTAGCTACTCAAATTGAGGGTCCAAACAAAACCCAATTAATATGAAAGTTTCCACCTAGGCTAACTAGTATATGTAGAATCCAACTTTGTAATTAGTTTTCACATTTTGAGAATTTTGATATCTAATTTAATTTTTGAAGGCAGACCATATTTTCTCTTTCTGAAAATATTAAAGGAATCCACATTCACTCATTTAATGTGAAACTTCACCCACAAGCGAACTCTAACATATGGAATATGAATTTTCCATAAATTTCACATCTTTAGATTATTTATCACATATTTTAATTGTTGGGTCTTTTACACCCTCTCTCTCTCTCTCCTGAAATACACTTAAACATTTATGGTTGTCCAAATTAAATGATAATGTACACATAGGCCAATTTTAACATGTAGATTAAGAATCTGAGATTTGCATCCACATTTGAAGTAATTCAATGATTCATTTGATATTTTAGAGAAAACTCATATTTCCTTTTTCTTAAAGAAATTAGATAATTATTATTGTGCAAATAAGGTGAAACTTAGAGGGTGATAAATTTCATTACTTAGGCTCTAACATTCAAATGGATGGTGATGTCTAAAATGACATTTGTCATAGGATCACTCCAGGATGATTGAAATGGAGGAGCACAGTAGAGTATTATGTGATCGGAAGATCCCTCTCAGACTAAAAGGCAAGTTTTATAAAACTGCTATGTGGCCAACCATGCTCTATGGGAGTGAATGTTGGGTAGTGGAGAAACAAGGACTCAACAAGATTAACGTGGTTGAAATGTGGATGTTGAGATGGATGTGTGGGAAGACAAGAAAAGATTGCCTAAGAAATGACTATATCACAAATAAAGTGGGGGTGGTGAGCATTGAGGACAAGTTGTGTGAGGGCCGACTCAGATGGTATGGACACGTGCAATGCAGACCGACTAATGTGCCTATACGAAGCAATACTATTGAGGAAAGAACAATTAATAGAAGAAGAGGAAGGCCTAAATTAACATGGGAATAGATTATAAAGAGAGAATTTGAATCTCTACATCTCAACCAGAATATGGCGCATGATAGAGCTGAATGGAAAAGAAGGATCCATGCAGCCGACCCCAACATAGTTGGGATTGAGGCTTAGTTGATGATGATGATGACGACGATGATGAAATAAGGTGAAACTTCACTCTAAAGCTAATTGGGACCCAAAGAGAACGACTTTCACATTAGATCTCATTTTTAAGATTTCATTTCATGAATTATACATATTTAATATTTGTGGCCCTTTGTTATTTTAGCTATCATATTATTTCATCATTAATACTATTGTTCACCCATTGGTATCCCATATCTTCACATTACTACCAAAATGGTTATATAACATTATTGTGCACGAAATTCTATGTGTTTATCATTTATCTCATATGATATATTTTATGTATCCATTATTGGTATACAAATTAATATAAGAGCATTAGGTCATACTTGTTTTCATGCTTATATGTTAGGGTGATTTATTCATACCTTAACTTGTTTGGGTTTCAATTAACTGCTTTTAGATATATCTACATCCTTGTTTGGCTAAGTCTAAAGAACTGAGGTATCCAACCTCTTATCCTTGGATTAGGGTAAGGTCTAATATTTTAGTATGTTACATCATGCCAACACATAAAGGGATTTCTTACTCAAAATCTATACATCCACATATAAACAAAAAGCTATTCACCACCCCTTAAAGGATTCAACCTAACAAGTCAAACTAAACATCATCAAGGTACTACGGTCACTTTGCAACTTTTAATTGTGAATATTTAAGGAGTTTATGCTATTCATGCAGCAAACTAAAAAAGTCATATCCAACTAGGGTTTAACTTTAGGTCCTTGTGTATGTAACCTAACAACCCTGAGGTCCACATTATTAACCAAAAAGTCATAGGGTACAATGGGTAGGTCAACTAACCTTTATGACAAGACATATCTTCCTAGTGATCACTCCAAATATTAGAACTAGGGTTTTCAACTGAAACTTCACATATCTCTTTATTGTGACTTAGTTCAAGAAAACCTCGATGAAATCCAAAAAATACATTTGTAAATATAATAGTAATTAAAATATTTTTTGGAAATGAAATCTATTCAACATAAACAAAAGATGGATCCAAAATCAGTTGCATAAACCAAGTCACAACTGAAAATAATAAGATCTCCTTATCCTACATGTACCTCATGCTCATAACATGACTCTATCCTCAAGCCAGAACATGATAACATCCAAGGATATAAGTCACCATTAACCTATATGGTAGGGTAAGATCACCTAAAACCTTATCACATTAGGGTTTTATAAACATGGTTCTAACGAGAAACTTATACCAACATTTCATCATCTCATGAAAAATATAGATCAATTGTACGGTGAACATCTAACCAAGAGGGGGACTATGTGAAGAAAGGGTTCTAATTATGGAGAAAAATTTGAAATAGTCATATTTCGACTACCATGGGCTCTGATACTATGTTGTAAACAGTGGGACCCGATAGGGGATCCACTTCCTACTAAAATTTGAGGAATAAAACATCCATTCCAAACACACACAAATGATATGCTGGAATAGGTGTAAATTTTTCAAATGTCAAATGATGGTATACAAAAGACCAAAGTATAGCAATGGAATATAAAACATGACTATAATCAATTTTTCAAAAGTACATCATTATCATATCCCATATTGGGTTTACATGGATATTACATCATAAGGTTCTAGTAGACGTAAACCTAAATCATATCAAGTTTTTCTCCAAGCATCAACTCCTTAAGCTAGGTCCATCTCAACATGCCATGTCCTCCATGCCCTACACTTGGGGTTGGAAGCATACCCCAGTAAGAGGAGAAAAGGTAGATGACATCATCATAAAGTTGGTATGTGCATACTATACATGGATTGAGAAACATTGTGAAATAAAGGCCATCCAAAGAAACAACGCTTCCAATGGAAAAGTACAGAACTACCCAAGCGTGTATCAATAGGAATGAATTGAAATCATATGATAACAAAAAGAATACTTATCATTATTAAAATAAAAAAATTGAGAAACACAAGCACATATCAAGAATTAGGGCACACAAACCATCATTAGTAATCATCAACCTGCATGTATGTGAGATAAGAATAGCACTAGAACAATATAAATAATAAAGGCGGCCAAGTCTCACAAACTTACAACCTGATAGAGAATGATGTACTGCCAGACTCCCAATATATATAAAAATGGGCATCACCACCCGAGTATGAGGCACACAATCTCCATCCCAAAAATAATACATGGGCACAAAACCCAAAAACTAATGTACTTACACTGCTCTAGTGCTATTGTATCACATAACTGTTGGGTTTTAGGGGAGACAGAGAAGGCAGCGCAAATGAAAATTTTCTCCCCAACCCATACCGAGGAAACGCGTCAACGTCTATATAATAGGAAAGGATGGTTTGTGGAATCATACCTTGTCCCGAGGCTTGCTCGGCGACAATACCTCATGCAATGCGCGGTCTTCAACTCTGGTCTTGGACGGTGTCTGTGCAGCTCCTGGTCGCACCGGGACTGACGACTCCTCCTCCTACTGGACTGTCGGATGATTGTTGTCCTCCTAAGCGGCAGTGTCCTCCCGCCTCTGTAGTAGTCCACACGGACCACCTGTAACTCCACTCTCCTTGTCCCACAAGGAAGTGGAAGGAGTCGCACCCTCCTGTTGACGTACTAGTTGCCAACACACTCTCCTGCTACTAGTTGCAACTGCAGTTGTCCTTCCCTTGCTGCACCTCCCTTTTGCGGGAAGCACTTGCTCGGGATCTCTCACGGTTACCAAAACCAGAGAGAACGACAACTTCGCAAAGCAACCGGCTTGCATTGAGTTGTGCTTTGAGAAGCCCCCAATACCCCTATATATATAGGCGGGTCATGGGACAGGGTTCTCTGTGCCCGGCAATATGGGACTAAAGTAGGAGTAGAAGGGTTCGAGAATTTTCCACAAAAAGGAACCGGTTCGCAACTTGAAATGATCGGTTCACAACTGAATCGATCGGTTCGGCCATTGAGCCGATCGGTTGGACCTGAGCCGATCGTTTGGGGCACTCCAACCGATCGGTTGGTGCCCTGAACCGATCGGTTCATGGTCCTAATCCGGCTCAAAAAGACTTTCCTTGTTTCGTTCTCAATTGGTATCGTATACCAATGTTATTCCCAATCGAATTGGGCAATTTGAAACCAAAGGAAAATTCTTGCCGACATGACTTTCCCAACTGGTCGGTTGCACCAGTTGAGCCGATCGGTTCAACACTTGAACCGCTCGTTTCACCCTGGGCTTGAGCCGATCGGCTCAACACTTGAGCCGACCGGTTCAGCAACCTCAGCCGAACGGTTCATCACATGAGCCGATCGGTTGGGAGCACAGGTTGGGCAAAATCAGTCAATTGCGATTTCAATCAATCCGATACTCCAATCAATGCGTCCAACACCTTGAACCATATGATATTGAGCTATCGACTGATTGAGTGTTTAATTGAACTACTAAACTCCTTTAGTAATCAATCTAAACATTGCTTTGTGGACAAAACTCCTTTTCCAGGTTAAATCCTATGTGTGTGACCCAGCAGGTCCATTTCACGTTGGCAGTGAAAGTCCATAACACTTATGACTTCACAAGCAAAGAGCGGTGCCTAGTCACACATCAGTGCTACCCAAGTGAAAGTAGAAAGTTGGAGAACAACTTTCATCCTACAATCCGTGAATGGTGTTACAGTGAATGTATAATTCCTTTGTCACTGATATCCCGGATGAACTCAAGGCATGGAACAGTCATCCTGTCAACGTTCATTCACTTTCTTGATCTCAGAGCAGATTGAAGGAGATATGTATGACATCAATATCACATACTAATTCACACATGCGTGCGCACGCCTATCTCAATCCTACTCATCAAGTGGCCTTGGATATCAAACTCCCTCAGGAGGGACAAATCCCATATCTATCACTCACCCCTCAAAAGCCCCATGTGTCAAAGCCACCCAATCATCACCTTTATAACAACCCATGTTTCAGGATTGCGTTTGATGATGTCAAAGTGTGCCCAACGACATGTGTTGAGTGTAGTGATTTCAGGTCTAAGAATCACACTCACCACCATCACTGTGAGTACTGACTGTGACTACCATCTCATGGTTCCATGTGTCAAACTCACGGTGGGTCTGTCTGGTACCTTGTTCTCTAACAAGTACCTATGTATTTGGTTTGATATCTCTATATCATGACTAATGAGATTCTGTCATCAACCAACACCACAATCTAGTCTTGTGTGTCATTGCTGTCTATATACCTTCCACAATGACATCTGACTAGGGACATAACAAGAATGTACAAACTCTTAGCATCTGTATGATCTCATCATTCAGGTCATGAACCTGAAGGCATACGTCATTGAGTACTGTCATTCTCTAGACATTCAATTTGTTCTATCACTATCTCTTATGACTGAACCAAAAGGAATTGGAAGCTTGCCTTTGATGTTTATCAAATCAATCTTAATGTATCCCACCAATCATCCCATGATTGGCTCTCAGGGCATACATACCAACAGACTCCCACTTGCACTGCGAGCCAATCACCCTTGAATCATATTCATAGTGATCTTCAAACATGTCCCACATGTTACTGTGCTCTTAGTGCGAACATAGTGAGTAATGGCAACACCTTGCCAATAGTCAGTATAAATTGCATGTCTCACATCTCTTCGCTGTACAACACACGTATGAGATGGAGTTGTCGTAATATGCGATCTAGTATTCCTTTGCTAACCTTTAGCCCCATTGCATGATCAAGGATTCCAGACTTGTCATCAATGACCGGAATATCTATAAGTTCATCTCATGAACTTCTAGATCCATATAGTATCCACTGATGTTCTCTAACACATGGATACTCGGCATTTCCTTTTAAATGGTTTTATTGGAACATTTCCAATAATCAACAAACTTTCACTTTTATACATCCTATGTATATTTTGCAATCAATTTTCTGTCCTTTCGGAAGTTCGCATCGATGTAACTCTTTACATCGAACTCTTCCTTATCTCCATAGAACTAGTACTTCCCAAGTACTTATCAAGTTCTTATGGTATTCCAGTAACCCTTACTGGAAGTAGACAGACATCCACTCGTCATGTCCTACATACGAGTTATCAGGATGAGCACATCATATTGCTATGTCCTACATACAAGATCATGAATGCATCTTATTCTTGCCATGTCAATACATGCAAGATAATGGGATGATTGCATACATGATAGATCCATATCTATTCTTAGTGTTCCCATTCTTCATAAGAATTGTACACTTGGCCTTGGGATACTAATATCCATATAATTTGGACAAGTTTTCTCCCACTGAATCTGTGCATACTGAACCCTTCAGTACAGATTGCCAATGTATGCTTTCTCTTTCCAGGTCAAGAGATTTTTTGAGAACTATCTATATAGATCTCTATTCCTATCATATAGGAAACATCTCTATCTTCCTTAAAGATAATGTCCACTTTTGGATTTCCATTCTAGAACATTTCCATTTCACATCAACATGTGAAATGTGAATGCGCTCCCACTAAATCACAAATCCCTTCTTTATCTTTGACATATCAGTCAAACCCTTTGACTATATCATCAAAGTAAAGATCCAATTTTGAGTTGCTTATACTTAATCAATCACATTGATTTAGTCCATTGTAACTTATAGACTTCATTTGCATTAGTGAATTCATAAACCTTATGGATTGTGTCACGTACACATCCTTGTTTTATTCCTCATAGGAATGCGGTTTTAGTATCCATATGCCAAATGTCTCAGTCATTAAGTTGCAACCAACAAGCATCATCCTTCTCAAAATGTTATCCATGGGTCTTAACACTTAAGACTCATTTGCACTTATGGATTTCATCCAATGAGTGCTACCATCAAGGCCATACCTTATGGTTCACATGGAAATCATTTAGGATGTAATGATCATAAATCATAACTCAAAATTTGATTCCTCATATTCATCTAGATAGTTGACTCATCATATGAACAACTCATCACATAGATAATTGAGGTGTATCTGTCAAGAATATAAGAATTCACAACCCTTGTGATTCTTAATGTCCTTTATTAGTGTGGGGTATTCTTTTATTAAGAAGAATTCAGTTATTTGATAATCATTCTCTAACTCCTTAGAGTATGATTCCTTCTTGATTTAGACATCACCATGCCTTAATCATGAGTTCACTATGATACATTATCATAATCACTCGTAAGGATCTCAAACATTTGGTTCAAGTGTTTCATTCATTGATCTCATCAAGAATTAACACTTTACCAAATTTGTACTTCATTTATGATAATCTTGAACACTTCAAGACATTCATATTGGTATTTCTCTAAACACCATTTGAAGTATTAGCATTTACTCCAATAGGTATGTAAAGACATCACATGTATTATACCTAATAGGATAATCATTCTCCCACTATATTAGTGAAGATTGATTAATCATGTCCAAGATATTCATGTCTCTTACTGGTTCTCTAACCAAAAGAGTCTAGATTTATCCATCATATGGAAACTAGAAATGAATTTCTCATGATTAATGCTAATTTCATTGTTTGAGTTATCTATAACTTTTAGGTATCATTTTATCTTATACATACCATGTATTACAAGATAAACAAGGCATTGCCAAAAAGATCATATCTTTAAGATTGAAACATCAACTTTATTATTTGCCATCATTGGCATACAATATGCAATAATAAAGTGTTTCTATCTATTGGAAATATATGAAATAGCAGTTCTCAACTCTATTCCGTGCCCTTTAGGCTGAAATAAACTAAAAGGTACTCCTATCTATGGCAGCAACACTTGCTCCAATGATGGGTACTTCTTTCTTGGTCCTTTCACAAAGGCCATCACTTCTTTGCGGATATTGCATATCATATATGACATATCCATATATTGATATCATATACCTCAGATAAAGAAGCGGTTCATTTCATGGTACCTTAGGTGGAGATCTCCATCCCCTCCTTCACCTTCTTTTGTTCTTCCAGATATAGAGGGCAATCCCTCATACACCCTTTCCCCATGTGCCTTGAGGCTGAAGACGGCTTGGATTGTCAGCTAGCAATAGAACACTTCTTTGCTTTCCCCTTAAGACTTACCTTTCTCTTTGATCACATCAAAGATTATGATTTGTCTTTCTTCATCTTTGCCTCTACTATCCTCAACATGTCCAACAACTCTGTCAACGTTTGTCAAAGTTGTTCATGTTGTAGCTTATCATGAATTGTATGATCCTCGCAACATTTGCAGTATCATACCAATAGCCAACTCTTGGCTCAGAGGGAATCCTTCTTAGTCAGGTTTTTCCACATACCCAATCACATTGAGTGTGTGAATCCCTTACTGGATCTCCTTCTGTCATGCCATACTTGGATAGTGTCTTGGAGACATCATATGTCTCATGTTGTCTCTGCAACTCACAGTTCAGAGAACACAACGTCAAGCACTCTAATCAATGTCTTTCTCAGTACGCTTCCATAAGCATACTTTTAGCCATTGATGTGGTGGGATCGAGTTCATCTGGTTCTGGTATAACTAGGACTTAGAGCTTTCACTCTTTGACTGAGAACACTTCTCATCATCCTAACCAGTCGTGGAATTATTCCCATTTAATTTGTTGGTCTCAAAGACTGATCGCAAATAAAGTGATTTGTTGATTAACCATTTATATTAACAAAAAAGGAAATATATGCAATTTTAGTCCAAAACTCTTTTGACTTGTTTGATTGATTTGAAAAGTTTGACGATAAAATTAGGCCTTTAATTAATTATCGCTCCCACTATTTTAGTTCAAATTGATAGCCCTCACCATCAATTCGGAAGATTGCAGCGTACAACCTTCTAGTGGGCAAGATCCTGAAATCCTCTAAGTCATGAGTCAGCTTTGGCTGATCGCTCACAACTTAGATCTCTCAGGTAGGCAACTTTTGCCAATTACATCATATGCAACTCTTGTTGAATGAACATGCACAACTCCTTGCCATGAACATTCCTTGCCTCTGGGATTAGACGCTCTAAGAATCACCAGTTAAGTCTAACCCAAAAGCCGACACGGTAAACATGCACCCTGCTTTGGCAGAATCTACATGTCTACCCTTCACACTTCCACAAGATAGACGGCGCACCACGCTTTGGCGTAACCTACACTTGGTCGATCGAGCTTTTCATGTGTGTCCCTAATGGAAGGCATGTAAGACTTAATATTTTAATGAGGGATTTGGTTTTATATACATATACATATCCAATCACCACAATACATAGTACGTATCATATACATGCTATATCCCACAGAAAACATGCACAAAACGATAAAAGCGATGATTATGGCCATCCTAATGTGATTCCTCGAGCCAAGAGGAATCACGGTCATCTAGGTCTACATCACATGCAACCTGTACAAGATGAACTTCTGTGCCTTGCCATCCGAGTTGATCAACTCATCACATGAATGATCTGTACTCTCCAGCCGGTCGTCTGGGTGCCACCAGCCGATCGGTTGGCTCCTCCAACCGATCGGTTTGCCTGGTCATCGTGCATCTCGTCATGTCCGCCACCCGCTCGTCTCACTCCTCGAACCGGTCATCAACCGATCGGTTCATACCTTGAACCGACCATCTGGAACATCAACCGATCGGTTCACGCCTTGAACCGATCGTTTCAGTTGTCGTCTTGATGTCTGCCGGTCTTTGACATAACAGGAAATAAAATCTATCCTATTATTACATTGCTGTAAAAGGGAAACCCCGAGTTACATTTGGGGGGAGCAAAGGTAGGAAAGAATCTCAAATTATTTCGAGTTACATCAGGAATAAGAGAGGGAAGATCGGTGTGCAGACCGAGATGCAAGCAATCACAAACCACCACACACAGATAGGGGTTTATAGGCCATAATCATGCTACACACATCCACCACAAAACTCATTTAAGGGAGACGCGTATCGAGTGCATTAATAATACATATCATATATGTAATTAGGGATTTGTGGATTTAGGATTGGACATGCATAAAGCCGATATTATTCGCATCGTATGCAATAAATAAAGGCGACAAACCAAAATTGATCATATCGATATTCCTAAAATATAAAACAGCTGACGTGGCTCTGATACCACTATTGGGTTTTAGGGGAGACAGAGAAGGCAGCGGAAACAAAAATTTTCTCCCCAACCCATACCGAGGAAACGCGTCAACGTCTATATAATAGGAAAGGATGGTTTGTGGAATCATACCTTGTCCCGAGGCTTGCTCGGCGACAATACCTCGCACAATGCGCGGTCTTCAACTCTGGTCTTGGACGGTGTCGGTGCAGCTCCTGGTCGCACCGGGACTGACGACTCCTCCTCCTACCGGACTGTCGGATGACAATTGTCCTCCTAAGCAGCAGTGTCCTCCCGCCTCTGTAGTAGTCCACACGGACCACCTGGAACTCCACTCTCCTTGTCCCACAAGGAAGTGGAAGGAGTCGCACCCTCCTGTTGACGTACTAGTCGCCAACACACTCTCCTGCTACCAGTTGCAACTGCAGTTGTCCTTCCCTTGTTGCACCTCCCTTTTGCGGGAAGCACTTGCTCGGGATCTCTCAACGTTACCAAAACCAGAGAGAACGACAACTTCGCAAAGCAACTGACTTGCATTGAGTTGTGCTTTGAGAAGCCCCCAATACCCCTATATATATAGGCGGGTCATGGGACAGGGTTCTCTGTGCCCGGCAATATGGGACTAAAGCAGGAGTAGAAGGGTTCGAGAATTTTCCACAAAAAGCAACCGGTTCGCAACTTGAAATGATCGGTTCACAACTGAACCGATCGGTTCGGCCATTGAGCCGATCGGTTGGACCTAAGCCGATCGTTTGGGGCACTCCAACCGATCAGTTGGTGCCCTGAACCGATCGATTCATGGTCCTAATCCGGCTCAAAAAGACTTTCCTTATTTTGTTCTCAATTGGTATCGTATACCAATGTTATTCCCAATCGAATTGGGCAATTTGAAACCAAAGGAAAATTCTTACCGACATGACTTTCCCAACTGGTCGGTTGCACCAGTTGAACCGATCGGTTCAACACTTGAACCGCTCGTTTCACCCTGGGCTTGAGCCGATCGGCTCAACACTTGAGCCGACCGGTTCAGTAACCTCAGCCGACCGGTTCATCACATGAGCCGATCGGTTGGGAGCACAGGTTGGGCAAAACCAGTCAATTGCGATTTCAATCAATCCGATACTCCAATCAATGCGTCCAACACCTTGAACCATATGATATTGAGCTATCGACTGATTGAGTGTTTAATTGAACTACTAAACTCCTTTAGTAATCAATCTAAACATTGATTTGTGGACAAAACTCCTCTTCCAAGTTAAATCCTATGTGTGTGACCCTGCAGGTCCATTTCACGTTGGCAGTGAAAGTCCATAACACTTATGACTTCACAAGCAAAGAGCGGTGCCTAGTCACACATCAGTGCTACCCAAGTGAAAGTAGAAAGTTAGAGAACAACTTTCATCCTACAATCCGTGAATGGTGTTACAGTGAATGTATAATTCCTTTATCACTGATATCCCGAATGAACTCAAGGCATGGAACAGTCATCCTGTCAACGTTCATTCACTTTCTTGATCTCAGAGCAGATTGAAGGAGATATGTATGACATCAATATCACATACTGATTCACACATGCGTGCGCACGCCTATCTCAATCCTACTCATCAAGTGGCCTTGGATATCAAACTCCCTCAGGAGGGACAAATCCCATATCTATCACTCACCCCTCAAAAGCCCCATGTGTCAAAGCCACCCAATCATCACCTTTATAACAACCCATGTTTCAGGATTGCGTTTGAAGATGTCAAAGTGTGCCCAACGACATGTGTTGAGTGTAGTGATTTCTGGTCTAAGAATCACACTCACCACCATCACTGTGAGTACTGACTGTGACTACCATCTCATGGTTCCATGTGTCAAACTCACGGTGGGTCTGTCCGGTACCTTATTCTCTAACAAGTACCTATGTGTTTGGTTTGATATCTCTATATCATGACTAATGAGATTCTGTCATCAACCAACACCACAATCTAGTCTTGTGTGTCATTGCTGTCTATATACCTTCCACAATGACATCCGACTAGGGACATAACAAGAATGTACAAACTCTTAGCATCCGTATGATCTCATCGTTCAGGTCATGAACCTGAAGGCATACGTCATTGAGTACTGTCATTCTCTAGACATTCAATCTATTCTATCACTATCTCTTATGACTGAACCAAAAGGAATTGGAAGCTTGCCTTTGATGTTTATCAAATCAATCTTAATGTATCCCACCAATCATCCCATGATTGGCTCTTAGGGCATACATACCAACAATAACATGCATTAAATGTGGAGGCAAGTCTAAAGTTTAGTCTTTTACAACATAATTAAAGTTGCCATCTCAAAATGGAAAAATTAAACGTCAACCAAATAAGTTGAAAAGTTATGGTTTTCATCTAGAATAGAAGTACAAGTTAGATTTAAAAAGAAAGTCCAACAAAATAGGATGATCATTATATCAAAATCAAGTACACTATATCACATCGAATAAATTCTCAATAGAGAGAGATTGTGTAGGCTAGTATCTCATGAAACTAAGAAACTAGGTTTACTGCTAAAAGAACATAAAATGAGATGCAAACATAAGTCACTTCAAAGTCTAAAAAGTCCAAAGTCAGTCTTAGGTCCAAACCTAGGTCAATAAAGCACATATTAAACATATATGAAAAATGAGGGTTAAGTTTTCATTATTTTCATAAACCTAAACATTGCCTTTTTATTGTTTGTTAATTAGGTTATCAAAACAATGTAATATGGTAGACTATGTTTTTTTTATTTGGAAACATATTTTACTTTATTTTCAGAGCTATACATAATTTAATATGAATTTTGCAAAAATTGACCAATTTGAAAATACCATAAATCCACATCAACAGTAAATCCAGTCAGGGGGTCAAAGATTGTTGAGTTGGCCTAACTACACCTGGCCAACTTGGCATACAACCCAGTGCATAGCTGATAACACCTTTTTTGGGGTTATTTATGGCCTATATTTTGTTGTCAAAACTGCCCTCTAAACTGTTTTTCCTATCAATTTTGTTATGTTTTGGACAAAACTAATATGCGCTACGCTCTGACCAATTATGCATCCTTTTGCAGATTTTTTCCTTATCTTTCCACCAAAAAGGCCCGTCCCGGCCTATGAACGGCGTTTACCTGCATCGGCCCTCCTACCAATCGGCCGAAACGCTCATTAGCCGTCGCGCAGCAGCCCGATACACCTTCTGCGCGACACAGGTGTGCGACACAAGAAAGCTCCGTCGGGTGATACACCACTTACCCGACAGGGAGCTGTACCCTCCATGACTACTCTCCTGATGAAGCGTGTCACGCGATACAAGCCACCCACCGGCAGGCGCCCACCCGTCACGACTACCTGACACACCTACAACCCGACACCCACTGTGTCGTGCGACATGCATGTCGACCGTCCCTGAAGTCGTGCTAATGGAGCTGATGGAGGACATGTGGCACCCGGAGAACTGCAACTTCTTCCAATCGCTGCCTATAAATAGCAGCTATAGGACTATGATGGGACGGGTCGAAACCCTAGAAAAATCTAACCTTGGGAAGCTTCGGGAGCTAGTGTGACGCGTTCCAAGGGCATACCGGGCGATACTAGGTCAGCACAACCCCTACCCGAGAGGGGTGGGAGTGGTTCACTTAGACCCTTTCCCGGTAGCTGCAACAGCCCGATATGACCAAGAAGGCCACCCGATGTGTCGGGTTACTAGATGGGCTCTTGCCAGAGACAGCTCGCCCCTACACCCTATACAAGGAACCTGATAACCTAAGTCATCTCCAACCCGACACGATATCGAACCCGATATGGAACACCCATCATGGTGTGTCGCCTAAGAGGGTGGTACCCTGACCATGACCGTATCGGGTAGGGTGCCTTGACCGATATGCTAGCCCGTCACGGCATACCACCCGACAGGGCTGGCCACCCGACACGAGCATGTCGGCTAGAGCTCCCTCCCAGTATCGGGTTAGAGGTGCCCTAGGGGGTCTGCTGTTGTATGTCGTCCTCCTATATCAAAGAGGCGATACATATCTTCCCTTTTTCAGTCATTTACTTTCTTTATTTACGCAATGTAACTAAACCTTTATGCAATGCTCATGCTAATGGTATTAGTGGAGTTTTAATACCTATTTCTCTGTATTTGGTCCCTTTTTGTTGGATGATTTCGTTTTAGCATATGAACTCTAGCTTGTATGCTTGGATCATGTTTTGACTAGCTATCGAATCGTGTTTCCCATTGTAACTCCCTCGAGAGAGGTGTTGTAACTCTAGCATTTGGTCCGATCATGGAGTACGAGAGTACCCAGGGTCGGAGTTGCTTTAGTTATCTTTCCACTCCAACCCAAGGCCGCTACCTTTGAGAGAGGGTGTTGGTGCTTAGTTGGAGGTACCCTATTTGAGAGAAAGGGTACTGGATGTTTTCTATTGCCGCATGTTATTCCTAAGTTTTCTTCCTTCGTTCCTTACCTAAGAAATAGTGTCATCTCCTCCCATTTTGTTGCACAAAATTCATAAAAATTGATGAAATGCCAAAACCTTAAATCTTCCTTGTAACTCCAGTTGGAGATAGCCTTTTTCTTTATAACGCTTTCTTGTAGTATTGTGTTCCCTTTCATTATGTTGTTTATCGTCCTTGATCTACCGTTCCCTTGGGGAACTTTTTCTTACCCATCTTTTAACGGAGTGTAGAGTGTTGATTCTGAGTTCTTAGCACGACCACCCTTGTCCCTTTGGTTTGACCCCGATCACTACTACAGACCCCGTTATCGTTGCGGGGGCCTAAGAGTCGGGTTATTTAAAAGTCTGACTACTTCAAATATGCTCCTTTTGGAGGCGCGATTTAGGCCGTTCAATTTTTTGGCGCCGTTGCCGGGGACGAGGGAAAATGGTATTGTTAACGAACCTAAATCCACTAACTACACTCCCATGCCTCAAGCTAAGTAATAAGCTTGAAAGCGCAGTTTATTTTAAGTCTTCTAACCTGGATGTGTATAGAATAGTTCGTTTCGTTAACACAGGTTTTCTAACTTGAATATACGTTCTATTTAGGTACTTAGGGAAGAAGCACTATGTTCAGTTGAACACCATTCATCATGCCACCTCGTGTGGAACCACCTCTTTCTGAGGACGAGCGAAATGCTAGAGTTGGCACTACTATAGAATAGGCCTTTGGCTTCGGTTGTTTATGCCCTTTTAGCGATGGTTCGAAAGCGACGCCTATGTGGGTGCCACTAAAGGTTGAACTCTTCAGCGTCAATTTTATAACCGATGCCAAAAGCCTTCACGCAACTGAAAATGTGCCAGCAGGGCACCGATAGGCGTCGGTCATTTTATACTAAGTCGACGCCAAAAGGCTTCACACCACCAAAAGGGCGCCATCTAGGACATTATCTGCGTCGGTTTGCACCTAAAACACCGATGTCATATTCCCAGACGCCACGACCGTGCAGGGAAGCACAGCCGTGTTTAATACTATAGACATCGGTTTTGTACTAATAACCGATGCTTTTTCTACCACGACCGTGCTTTCTTGCACGGTCGGGTTGTTTGTCATATTAGGCGGCGGTTTTTATCTAATAACCGACACTGTAAGCTTTTGATGACTGTGTTCTCTAAATAAACGACGTCTACATTTTTTTTTCTTATCAGTTTGCAGGCCTGTTGTAGCTGGTCAGCAGGATGAGAACCTGCAGTTCAGTTTTCTGAACTACAGGTTTACAACATCCATTGATATCAGCCAACAAACCGGCCCCAAACCTGCAAAATCAACAAATATACTTTTCACACAAGTAGATACATTCAGACATCAATTCAATTCTCACATTCACACATGTAGAAACATGTGAATACATGTAGAATTATTCAGACATGTATAAACATTCAGAAAAATTCATTTACAAAATATCATTCAACATCGCTATCAGCATCCCAATTATATCTTACAATCGTCACTGCTTGTATGGCTCTTGCCCATTCTTCTCTTACTTCATTTAATACTTCCATCGTATATGGAGCATGTACATCTTTTAAGCGTTTACCTATAGTGTGGTTAGTTTTAAACATCTGCAAAGAGAATGATGTATATATATAAGTAATAATATAAAAATAAGATTGATATATTTCATACTAACTAATGAGATTATATATAATACCTCATGTATGGTATCAATGTCCAATGTGGCATATTGAATAATCATATGCACAAATCACATCACATAGTATGTGCATGCCCAGCCGTTGTCTTGTGCAATGCACTATAAATTGAAACATACAAAATATTAAAAAATACAACTAAGCACAGTTCACATAAATAAAAAATACATTGGAGTCGGGAACTTACTTTTATGTTCTCCCAAATTATTGGCTGGTTCTTTTTCCTTTGGACCTTTCCTCCAGCCTTTTTGAATGCATCTAAACACCTACATGTTAATGTAACACAGTAAATTGCATAATTAAATACTAATGTAATAACATATGTTAACGGATATAAAAATGAAATATTTCTCACCAGAATAATGGCAATCTCATTACGTGTCAAATTTTAGTATTCAATGTACTCCCCGCAGGATCTAGATAATAAACAATGAACGTCCCGAGGAGAATAACTATTAACTCCCAATGCCAACTGCTAGAGGTAAAAAAGTTAAAAATTAATAACTCAAAATCCACAATAAAAATGTAATTTTCTTAAGTCCAAATTATAAGTAAAGTAAACTTACTTGACATTGAATGGAGCTATTATTATCGTCTTCTTTTACTGACCAAAAATTATAAAAGCATCTATACAGTATTGTTGAACACTATCAGGGTCTTTAGCTACCATACTAATCAATGATGGAATCAAAAATCTGACATGGTCAAATGCAAATTATAATTTTACATGGATTTTCGACTAAGTAGCTGCAAAACATGTATTACGTATGCATTAATATATAAGAAACAAGATCACCAGATCTTACACAAGGTATATGGATGTATAAACAAGATCTCACCTTATCCATGTCTCTATCATTGATGTATTCAGCCAATCATATATAAACAACTCAATAATATCTTCTATAAATAAAGATCTTTTGTATGATTGACCTGCATAAATTGCTACTAAAGAAACAATTATAGGGCAATGTATATTATGTGTCTGTAGCCAACATGCCATTCCCCTAAAAGCAAGACCTAATGGGTATTTTAGGTCAGTTGGAACCCAACTTGGTAATGCAGGAAGTGGAGGTGGAGGCCTAGGTTCTCCGAGTGTCTTCTTTTTAACCTGTATATATAATTTCAGATCAATTGACCTCATATATACACATTAACAATCTAAAGTAATGTAAATTTATCTTACAATTTCAGTAGTGTAGACGACATCTGGTTTGGGCCACAATATCACCCCGCCTTCTGCCTCAGCAAGTGTATCATTATCCAAGTGGGCATATGGCAATGTAGCTTCCCTCCAATCGGGTAATACACGTATCGGGCTCACACGAATGTAGCCCTGTGGCATTGGAGTCCCATGAAACGTTACCGCAAGAAGGGATAGGTAAGCCTGCGCCTCTGCAACAACATAGTATTGCATTATTAAGCGGCATGGATTCATCACCTACAAATTTACGTAAAGAATGTTATACATATATACATATCATCTTGAAAACATATCATCTTGAAAAGACTAGTTACAATGTCATAAATAATAATTACATCAGACGTGGGAGGCGGTGGGTCTACAAGATTACTCTCAGTCTATGCATCAGGAGAAGAGTGGGTCGCCATAGGCTGATTGGAAGCCTGAGATGCATGCCACCACACCATTTCTTCCTTGACCTTCTCAGAAACTATATCATTGACCTTCTTAGCAACTATATCCTCGACTCTCTTATTCTCCTATACATGGATAAAAGAAACATTAGCTTCTTATTATTGAATTCCCTTTTGCAGTAACATTCTAAAAAATAATAGGTTACCTCTTCTTATGAAAGTCCCGCTCTGGGTTTGCGTTGGGATGGCCCAAAGAATGCTTTGATGCCCACACCAGCGCCTGCACCCCTAACACGTCCAGGATGCTTTGGGTTACCCATAGCAACTGTGTAACATACTGAATCTCAGGGTGTTCCCTACAATTTACCCATTCTTGAGCTTTTCTTTGTCTTTTAGTCCATTTGGACCTTTTCCATAAATTTCCCATCCTTTTGGATCATTTTTGTACACCTTGTGCAATTTGAGCACAATCTGAGGTTGAAATCACTATTTACCCTCATTTATGTAAATTGAGGGGTGTTTGCACAAATAACCCACATTAAGTGATAAGTTAGGGTTAATGTTGTAATTTGGTCTTTAATGAGGTTATATAGTAGATTATATTTATTTGGAGCCTTTTGGATAAATATATTATTAGTAATGTGTATTTGAGTTCATATATGTGTATATTAACCTTTATTGTTTCTCTCTCCTCGAAATATGATTTTAGTTCATGATAATATGTTATTTTGTTGAGAAATGATTATTTGTACCCTAATGTGTTTTATACCTCGGATTTACTCATTAAGTAGCCTTTTCATACAATTCCTTGATATTAATATATTTTTATACTCTTTTATGAGCCATATATTTATTAATGGCCATATTATGTATTAAACGAGAATCTAATTATATAGCATTGTAGTTCTCGTCATTATAAGCCTATGGTTAAATTTTGGTGTAATTTGGAGTTGATTTGACCCTTGAAATCCTTTTTATTAGCTTTTACTATAGTATGAATATAGTGCTTTAACTGATTTCATTTATTTCATATGTAACGCTAATGTTCCGTTATTTTAACCTGTCACGCACCTCGGGTCCATAGTGGACTCACATCCGACGGCCCGGACTTGTTGGACCTTCGATCCAACGGAGGGGGGATCATCCCCTTCCTCCAGCCGTTCGCGAGTTTGGGAGCAGACCCGACCGCCGAGCTCCCGCGATCCGTTCTCCCTCTCCTCTCCACCTTTTATTGCGATTTTTGTTCCGTTGGCTCCGTCTCTCGCTGTCGGTTTGATTGAGCCTTAACTCGGCGTCATTTCCTCATCATACGAGAAACCCCCAATAACGTCTTCTCCACACCCGTTCACAGTAGCACCATCGGCCGTCATCCCGGCTATATAATGTGTCGTCTAGCACCCTCGGGCTTCCACCTTTCCTCCTCCTCATCTAATTTCACCTCTCCACGCCCGAGACACCCCGACCTACTCCACTTTCATCTCCGGCGACTTTGGCTTGCTGCTCCCTCCTCCAACCATCTCCGGTCAATTGAGCGCTAGGTGAGCATCCTCAACCACCCCTCTTCCTGTTTCTACCCTCGCGTTTGCTCGTAGTGCCTCCATGTGCCAGGTCCTATAGACCACAGGCTTGACCTCCGTCGGCGCCAACCCTTATGCTGTTTTGGTGCTCCTTCGCCTGCGGAAGAAGGTGCTTTCACCTCGTCTCGACTCCACGATCACGACAGGATCTTTATCTGAAGTTTTTCTCGCGGTGTTGACCCCGGTTTTCGTTGCTCTGTTCTCCGACGGTTCTCCATGGTTTCACGTTCCTTCTGCACCAAAGGTCCTTGTCTTGGTTTCTTCAGCGACGCCGGCGCCTAAAGCAGTCGAGGGGAACTCATCCACGGCCTCAGTTGACAACTCCAAGCTGGGTTGCGAGCTGGAGCAATGGAGCCCGAGCTCCAGTTGCTTTTGCTGTGCCATGGCTCGAAGAAGAGCATACCAGGTCATCAAATGACCCTGGAGCCCCAGCTGCTTCTATTGTTAGCGTTTTTTTTTACAGGGGCAGTATCAACTTTTCACCCCAAGATCTTGTTTCTCGCTTGCAAAGCAATCGACAGGTGCAAATGACTCCTCTGCCCTCGTAGCTTTAATTGGTTTGATTTAACGAACAAGGGCATTTTGGTCCTTTCACCTATAATTTACATCGAATTTGTATTTCGATTTTAATACCTGTCACACTATGGTTTTTCTTAATTTCTGATTGGTTGGATTTACTTAATTCATAGTAAATCGATCCTTTGTCAGAAAAATATGAATAAATAGTCGATGGAAAGGATTTTTAATGTAGAATTTGATTTTGTGGTTTTTGAGACCTGATTCTCAAGGATTTTCCGAAGTTTACTTTGAATGGAATTTTTAGTATGTAAATGTTTTAAAATACATAATTAATTCATTTTAACTCTGTTTTGTAAAATAAGATATGTTTTCTTAATCAGGAGATTATGAGTAATTGTTTGGACTTGGTTTTGAACTCTAAATCGTAGTTTTGTAAAATTAGGGTTTTTCCTATGCTTATGTCTTTATATATATTAATACATGTGTTATGTTTATAACTAGGATATTATGTGGATGGATTTTGGATACTATCTGTTTGGTGGATATGATGGTAATGTATTATATCTAAGGTATGTGAGCCCTATTTTGTATGTGCACCCTATTTTGTATCCGACCCCTATGTATGTGAACAACCATGATGAATGTGTGGAATATATAATGTGCAAACTACCTAACTTTCTATTGGGCTTTTACCCAACCCCACTCATTATTGTGCTAGCCTCATTTCCCTCTAATTGCATTTATTGGCTCCTAACTTATTTTATGCTTCTAATACCGTTGTTGTCTCATCTTTTGATATACTTGCTCTTGTTTCACTTTGACATATCTGATTCTCTTGGAATATTATTTACAGGTGGAATTGGGTCCAATGACCCCAATGTTATTGTGCTTGTCTTATGACACAAATTTCTAATGAATGATATATTTTGCCACTATTTTATGCATGGTAGATAATTTGACTAGCTAGCTATCGTTGACGCTTATGCGTAACCATTAGGGTGTGCTTTTCTACCCGGGGTGTGCTTTTCTACCCTTATATATACAGAGGCGTGCTTTTCTGCCTATGGGTGTGCTTTTCTACCCAAAATATATATTTAGGTCAATGACTCAGTGGTGTCTTGACCCTACTATAGTTAATTTAGTCCAATATATCTACATGCAAATATTTGTTGTAATGTGATGATTAATGGTGGCAAGATCTGTTATTTATTGGAATATTCATATATTAGCCTCATTCCTTTTGAAATCTCTTATTGTGGAGAATCCTTTATATTGCAAAGCTTTTTATTATTATTTGTCCTATCCCTTTTTATTAACACGTACCTTTTATCTTTCTCTTGCTGGATGACCCCAACCATCCAGGTTAGGATCAGAGTGCGCATGGAAGCTTGGTGAACCCAAGGCTAAGGATAGGATAAGAAGATGAAGAACATATAGTATATGATCATAGTTGCTTTTATGTTATATAGTTGTTTTGTTTGGAGACAATGTTGCATTAGTCTAAGTCTTCCTCTACCTAGATCCTTGTAGTTGCTTGTATAAAGTTGTACTACCATTTGGGGAAATTTTATAATGTACTCTTTATACATTTTGAATAAAGTCAAGATTTTATTCTTCCGCTGCTATCCAATTGATGATTTGTTTATCATGTTTAATAGTAGAGACTTGGGTCTTTACAGCATGGTATCAGAGCATCAAGGTAGTCGGATTCTTGACTAGTTCAAAATTGTCTCCTAGATAGAACCCTTATCTTATATAGTTTCCCTTTAGTTAGTTTTTCACCTTAGAGTTGACCTATAAAGAATGTTTGATTTAGGATCATAATAATTTCTTATTAGAAATAAAATTTGTCAACTTTTTGGTGAATTGTCTGATTGAGTAACTATTAGAGCAAGAAGTTGAAGTGATGGTGTCTAGAAAGGGTCAGAGCTTAGGGGATGGCAATATTTTCCTCCGCCCCACTAGCTTGGTCACGAGGACTCCTGAGCTCATATGACCTGGCCTGGCCTGATCTGAAACGGACAGCTCGAAATAGTCTACCTTTAGACATTACCTTACTTTTGAATAACCTTTATAACCCTTATATGATGATTTGATTTCTTTTCTCGAACAAAAATCATCTAGTAATCCCTAAGTATCTTGTATGAGCCTTAGATTTCCTATGTTTAGGGTTTGGTGTACCCTATTCCATACCTTGAGTTTAGAAGATAGAGTTTAGTAAGGCTTTCATGTTGGGCTTTATACCCTTAGAATAGTTTGACTTAGTCAACCCTTTGAATGGAAGAGTAGTGTTAGTACCTTGTAGATTTTGGGTTGTTGATTTCGAGGACGAAATCCTCTTTAGGGGGTTGGAGTCCCTCAATGCCTTGAAATCAAGTAACCATAACTCCTTAGACATGGGAATAGAGAGCTTATGTGTTTAGAGTTTAATAAACCTAATATGCTTCTAATTCATCTTGTTTGTTTATGAACAAATGGATAAGTCATATAATCCATATGCTTGAACCTTAATATACTCTGGATGCACATAATCATTAATTGTTCATATGTAGATGTACATAGTTTGGATTAAGTCACCCTAATGATAAAATGTGTATGATAAAATACACCCTAAGGATGCTTTATCATGTTAGGGTCATGTTGACCTAAACTCTAGGATGTAATCATCTAGCCCTGACAACATATGTACATATATACCCTTCATGCCTTTCTTGACACATTAGTGACATTAGGTGTCATCACATGATATACCTTAATGCATGTAAATGGATTATAATCACTTAATCATAGTTGTGACCTAATTAGCAACACATGTTAGGCATAGCACCTTGTTGATTAAAATACATCTTATTGATCATCTTATTGGTTTATGGATAAAATCAGTAATGAGATGATGAGTAATTAGATTCATATGATGTGATGTTAATTCATAGTAATTAGTGTTGTGAGAGAAAATGATTAGTGATGCCATGGATATGAGTATGTTAGATGTTGTGATAAGCCATATACCCTTAGACTTGTGATTAGAGTAATAATTTGTCGGATAAAATTATATGGCATAATCCCACATGATGTAGTTATTGGATAATAATATTGAGTTATTTAGGTTTTAACCTAATACATTAATTGTTGTTGGGATCGGTTTAATATAGGTTGTAATGGCCTTGTAAACCCTAATTGTGCTTAAAACCCTTAATGAGGGAGATACCCATAATACACATATTCATATGTTAAGATGTAATAAAATGTGGCACAAGTGTTAGTATAATAGATATGCTGCCTTTTCATGATAGAGTTTATACAACAAGATGTTAGTTTGAGTTTGATAAAAGGCTATAGGTTTTGTGGAAACCTTAGTAATACCTAACTTATGTAGGTTTTATGTGGTACCCTAGATTAAGGGTTATAACCTAGTTGCTTATGGTTGGGATGTTACACACTCACCCTCTCTTTCCTCTTGTTGTGATTTCGGGGACGAAATCCTCTTTAAGGGGTGGTGTGTTGTAACATACTGAATCTCAGGGTGTTCCCTACAATTTACCCATTCTTGAGCTTTTCTTTGTCTTTTAGTCCATTTGGACCTTTTCCATAAATTTCCCATCCTTTTGGATCATTTTTGTACACCTTGTGCAATTTGAGCACAATCTGAGGTTGAAATCACTATTTACCCTCATTTATGTAAATTGAGGGGTGTTTGCACAAATAACCCACATTAAGTGATAAGTTAGGGTTAATGTTGTAATTTGGTCTTTAATGAGGTTATAGAGTAGATTATATTTATTTGGAGCTTTTTGGATAAATATATTATTAGTAATGTGTATTTGAGTTCATATATGTGTATATTAACCTTTATTGTTTCTCTCTCCTCGAAATATGATTTTAGTTCATGATAATATGTTATTTTGTTGAGAAATGATTATTTGTACCCTAATGTGTTTTATACCTCGGATTTACTCATTAAGTAGCCTTTTCATACAATTCCTTGATATTAATATATTTTTATACTCTTTTATGAGCCATATATTTATTAATGGCCATATTATGTATTAAACGAGAATCTAATTATATAGCATTGTAGTTCTCGTCATTATAAGCCTATGGTTAAATTTTGGTGTAATTTGGAGTTGATTTGACCCTTGAAATCCTTTTTTTAGCTTTTACTATAGTATGAATATAGTGCTTTAACTGATTTCATTTATTTCATCTGTAACGCTAATGTTCCGTTATTTTAACTTGTCACGCGCCTCGGGTCCATAGTGGACTCACATCCGACAGCCCGGACTTGTTGGACCTTCGATCCAACGGAGGGGGGATCATCCCCTTCCTCCAGCCGTTCGCGAGTCTGGGAGCAGACCCGACCGCCGAGCTCCCGCGATCCGTTCTCCCTCTCCTCTCCACCTTTTATTGCGATTTTTGTTCCGTTGGCTCCGTCTCTCGCTGCCGGTTTGATTGAGCCTTAACTCGGCGTCATTTCCTCATCATACGAGAAACCCCCAATAACGTCTTCTCCACACCCGTTCACAGTAGCACCATCGGCCGTCATCCCGGCTATATAATGTGCCGTCTAGCACCCTCGGGCTTCCACCTTTCCTCCTCCTCATCTAATTTCACCTCTCCACGCCCGAGACACCCCGACCTACTCCACTTTCATCTCCGGCGACTTTGGCTTGCTGCTCCCTCCTCCAACCATCTCCGGTCAATTGAGCGCTAGGTGAGCATCCTCAACCACCCCTCTTCCTGTTTCTACCCTCACGTTTTCTCGTAGTGCCTCCATGTGCCAGGTCCTATAGACCACAGGCTTGACCTCCGCCGGTGCCAACCCTTATGTTGTTTTGGTGCTCCTTCGCCTGCGGAAGAAGGTGCTTTCACCTCGTCTCGACTCCACGATCACGACAGGATCTTTATCTAAAGTTTTTCTCGCGGTGTTGACCCCGGTTTTCGTTGCTCTGTTCTCCGACGGTTCTCCATGGTTTCACGTTCCTTCTGCACCAAAGGTCCTTGTCTTGGTTTCTTCAGTGACGCCGGCACCTAAAGCAGTCGAGGGGAACTCATCCACGGCCTCAGTTGACAACTCCACGCTGGGTTGCGAGCTGGAGCAATGGAGCCCGAGCTCCAGTTGCTTTTGCTGTGCCATGGCTCGAAGAAGAGCATACCATGTCATCAAATGACCCTGGAGCCCCAGCTGCTTCTATCGTTAGCGTTTTTTTTTACAGGGGCAGTATCGACTTTTCACCCCAAGATCTTGTTTCTCGCTTGAAAAGCAATCGACAGGTGCAAATGACTCCTCTGCCCTTGTAGCTTTAATTGGTTTGATTTAACGAACAAGGGCATTTTGGTCCTTTCACCTATAATTTACATCGAATTTGTATTTCGATTTTAATACCTGTCACACTATGGTTTTTCTTAATTTCTGATTGGTCGGATTTACTTAATTCATAGTAAATCGATCCTTTGTCAGAAAAATATGAATAAATAGTCGATGGAAAGGATTTTTAATGTAGAATTTGATTTTGTGGTTTTTGAGACCTGATTCTCAAGGATTTTCCGAAGTTTACTTTGAATGGCATTTTTAGTATGTAAATGTTTTAAAATACATAATTAATTCATTTTAACTCTGTTTTGTAAAATAAGATATGTTTTCTTAATCAGGAGATTATGAGTAATCGTTTGGACTTGGTTTTGAACTCTAAATCGTATTTTTGTAAAATTAGGGTTTTTCCTATGCTTATGTCTTTATATATATTAATACATGTGTTATGTTTATAACTAGGATATTATGTGGATGGATTTTGGATACTATCTGTTTGGTGGATATGATGGTAATGTATTATATCTAAGGTATGTGAGCCCTATTTTGTATGTGCACCCTATTTTGTATCCGACCCCTATGTATGTGAACAACTATGATGAATGTGTGGAATATATAATGTGCAAACTACCTAACTTTCTGTTGGGCTTTTACCCAACCCCACTCATTATTGTGCTAGCCTCATTTCCCTCTAATTGCATTTATTGGCTCCTAACTTATTTTATGCTTCTAATATCGTTGTTGTCTCATCTTTTGATATACTTGCTCTTGTTTCACTTTGACATATCCGATTCTCTTGGAATATTATTTACAGGTGGAATTGGGTCCAATGACCCCAATGTTATTGTGCTTGTCTTATGACACAAATGTCTAATGAATGATATATTTTGCCACTATTTTATGCATGGTAGTTAATTTGACTAGCTAGATATCGTAGACGCTTATGCGTAACCATTAGGGTGTGCTTTTCTACCCGGGGTGTGCTTTTCTACCCTTATATATACAGAGGCGTGCTTTTCTGCCTATGGGTGTGCTTTTCTACCCAAAATATATATTTAGGTCAATGACTCAGTGGTGTCTTGACCCTACTATAGTTAATTTAGTCCAATATATCTACATGCAAATATTTGTTGTAATGTGATGATTAATGGTGGCAAGATTTGTTATTTATTGGAATATTCATATATTAGCCTCATTCCTTTTGAAATCTCTTATTGTGGAGAATCCTTTATATTGCAAAGCTTTTTATTATTATTTGTCCTATCCCTTTTTATTAACACATACCTTTTATCTTTCTCTTGCTGGATGACCCCAACCATCCAGGTTAGGATCAGAGTGCGCATGGAAGCTTGGTGAACCCAAGGCTAAGGATAGGATAAGAAGATGAAGAACATATAGTATATGATCATAGTTGCTTTTATGTTATATAGTTGTTTTGTTTGGAGACAATGTTGCATTAGTCTAAGTCTTCCTCTACCTAGATCCTTGTAGTTGCTTGTATAAAGTTGTACTCCCATTTGGGGAAATTTTATAATGTACTCTTTATACATTTTGAATAAAGTCAAGATTTTATTCTTCCGCTGCTATCCAATTGATGATTTGTTTATCATGTTTAATAGTAGAGACTTGGGTCTTTACAAACTGTCAATTCATCTCTTGTGCCCTGAGGGATGAACATGCCTTGTTTCCTCTGCTCGTGCAACTCCCGCTAATCACCATCAACAGAAATCGGTAAGTTAACACCACAATTAATCAATATTCAAACGATTGCTCTAAGAGTTGTATTTTACCATTTTTGGAGCCGCCTAAGCAGTTACGGGCTTCTTTATTTCACCCTTCTTGTTTTGCCTCCCAGCTATCTAGACATCATGGAGAGGCATGGGTGTGCCACATGTAGTAGAGGACTCCTGAGTAGCATCAAACTCCTCCTGTAATCTTTGGCGAATGCTTGCATAGCCTTTTGGACCCATAGTGTGGTCATGCACATTCAGTGCACACCTTTCTTTTTGCGCCTCAATGAAGGCCTAGCTAGTATGCACATTAATGATTTGGTTAGTAGCACTAAATGTTAATCTTGAATAGGTGAATACAACGTATGTTAATTAAATTGGGAGTGACTCCTAATACCTTGAATTCTTTAGATTTTCTTCAAGCAACAAACGTGTCCCAGTCTTCTTTGTCCAAGAAGTTCCATTGTTCAAGGGCTGACTTCTTCTTCTTATCACCATCTTTTATGTATTCTCTGTTGAGATTTGTCCTATAGTTCCTTAGCATCTTTCCAGCATGTTGCATCACGCTTTTATGATGCAACTTCTCATCCAATGCAAACAGATTCTATAAAATAGAATTGCTCTTAACTAGTATCCAAAAATAGAATTGCAAATAATAGAATTTGTAATCTACAAAATAGAATTGCAAATAATAATAACTCAGACATAAATCCTTCCATATCATGTCTTTCTTCGCCTGAGGAACTTTATGCCAATTATCATACTTAGCACCACAATGGCTTCGAGTGACAACCCCAAGATAGTTTACAAAATTATTGCGGTTCACTCCAATTGCGGTTCAACCCCAGTGATTAAAAAAGCGGCTGGAGCGTCCGCTTAAGCGGCTGCTTAAGCGCCCAACAATAGGATCCGTAGTAATTTCACCTGAAGCGGCTCCTGGAGCGTTTTTACTGGAAGCGGCCGCTTTGATCCGCCTTGGCCCGCTTCAGCCCGCTTTATTGGACCCGCTTAAGCGGCCCGCTTTGTCCGCTTCAGGCTAGAATATTTCATAATGTGTTGGTTAAGTGAAATAAATAAAACAGTAGTACTCTATCGTCCTGTTCTCAATTTTGTGTATTGTGTTATCTTATTAAACATCACCAATTTTGCAGTTATCACCATTTCTACATTAAGCTTACTGTTTCCTTTCAGATTTTTATGCGTTACTGTTGCTCACATGCAAAAATTTATAATTGTTGTGTTACTATTGAAATAGAACCATTTCTTGTCTGCTAGCATTGCATATCAAAATAAATATAGGAACTGACTACTGTTATTGTTATGTTACTAAAATACATATAGAAAATGATCACATATTGAAATGCTTATCAAAACATCCTGATAGCTTACCAAATGGTATGGTGTAACGAGCATGTGATCCTTTTTAATACATCGATTGTAACAGTAGGTTAAGATTTATGTCTGAATTCTTTTATTGGTTGTCGTAAATCAGTAGTTATTTAGCTAATATTGTAACTTAGTATATCAATATCATTAAGTAACATCCATCAACACCTATTGGTATACTCAGTTTTTTTAAGGTCTGTAATTTGTCATTTTATATTCTTTTAGCATTACTAATTGCATGTTCTGTATCGGTACCATATCGGAGTGTATCAGTTTTGTGAAGTAACATGTGTTTCACTTGTATAGTAAGTAATTTGATGCTCTGTAATCTTGTCATATACTCATAATATAACTATAAGAATTGCATGATATGCAATTTTTCCATATGATGATACAATATAACAATATTGCAGTACAATGTAACATGAGTCAATACTCACTAATATACAAAGTAATTTGATGGTCTGTAATTTTCTAGCATGTTACAATACCTGCTTGTTAGTTGTCAATTCTTATTGAATATACATGTTTGTTTCGAACAATTAAATTCGATGTAGTGAAACATTATTCAGAATGCTTGATTGTTGAGCAATATTTCTTTTTGTTAGTAGTATGACAATCACTAATTTTTTCTAAATGTTTTAAAACAATGTGGACCGCTTTTTCAAAAAGTGTCCGCTTTAGTCCGCTTCAAAACCCGCTTCCCGCTTTCCGCTTCAAGGGGAGCAATCCGCACGCTTCCCGCTTCATGCTTTCCAAAACCTAGCCTCCATTATCAAACTCCACAGCCAATCTGGATCCACTGCCACTTAGCGCTATTAACTTCTTCAACAGAGTGATGCCCCTTTTCTTGTTAAGTGTTTGGTGATGTGCATCAAGTTCCTCCAATGCTTTAGTGGGTACATGTGCATCATTAACCTAAAATTTGACAAAAATAAATACACTGAATTAGCCCAATATAGAAATATGGGATATATGACATAAGTAGAAGACAATGAATTTTATAGAAATACATGATATATTTTTAGAGCTTACATTGGTATCCTCGCCATGCTCATCATGGATAGCATGCTCATCATGGACTTCATGCTCATCATGGACATCATGCCCATCATGGTCAGCCATTTGAAAATGTCATTAAAAAGGCAAACATTTAGCATTTGTATTAACTAGAAGATAATGAAACATCAAATCTGAAAATGATATTGATATTAAAAAACCAAACATTTAGCTTCAATAAAAAAATATAAACATGCATGCCTCTAAAATTGTTATCTTTTATCAATTAACAATCCTTCATTGTGATCTTCGCGCACATATAAGTCATCATTAGCTTCAATATTTTGTGGAGTTGGCAACCCAACTGAGAATGGACTGGAGTCATCATATTTATCATAGTACTCTTCTTCATCTATAGGATCTTCAATGAACTGTCTTTTACCATGACAAACAACCGACCATTTATCATTTGCAGGATCATCGATATAGAATATTTGTTTCGCCTGTGATGCCAATATGAATGGTTCACCCTTCTCGCCAATCTTTTCAAAGTTCACTAAAGTAAAACCCAATTCATCCACTATAACTCCTTTGGTGTTATCAACCCAATTACATTTAAAGAGTTGAATTCTGAAATCTATGTAGTCAAACTCACATATGTCTTCAATGACACCGTAATATGACATTTTAGCTTCACGTGGACTCTTATCCTTTGCACTTGCAAAATACATAGTCGACGCTTGAAGAGTAACCCCACTGTTTTGGACGACACTCTTATCATCTTGGCGCTTTGTGTAATATGTGAACCCATTAATGTCAAACCCTTCATAAGACATAACGTTCGATTTTGGTTTATAGGTGAGGTATTTGATAGTTTATGTAATATCATTTGGTGTTTGAGATAGTTGATGCAAGACTTTATCTTCAAACCACTTAGTAGAAGTCTTGTTATGCTCTCTAGCAAGCCACTCCGTTCATCATTCCATCCATTGAATGCTTTGCGTTTCCTACGATACGGATGGAATTTTGAAAAACCTTCGATGACCAAGATATACAGTCTTGCTGCCATGTTTTAGTCTTATTGAATCAGTGTTTTCTTCACATATAGGACACGCTTTAGCTCCTTTGACGCTATATCATGACAAATTTCCATATGCTGGAAAGTCATTAATAGTGCAAAACAATATAGCATGCAAACGAAATGTCTCTCTTCCTGAAGCATCATAGGTCATCACACCTTCAGCCCAAAATTTATTTAAGTCATCAATCAGAGGTTCAAGATAAACATCGATATCATTTTCGGGTTGTTTAGGGCCCGATATCAACAAAAACAACATAACATACTTATTTTTCATACACAGCCAGGGAGGAAGATTCAATATTACAAGCATGACTAGCCAAGTGCTATGTTGGCTGTTCAATGTCCCGTATGGATTCATCCCATTTGTGCAAAGCCCAAGTCTTAGATTCCTATCTTCTTCACCAAATTTGGGGTACAATAGATCAATCTTCTTCCACTATGGGGAATCAGATGCATGTCATAGGATCCCATCATTATTTTTCTTAACATCTGCATGCCACCTCAAATTCTTCGCATCTTTCATATTTGCAAACAAGCGTTGAAACTGTGATATTATAGGTAGATACCACATCACCTTGGTAGGAGAACTAGTTTTGGACTCCCCCGAAGTCGTCAATTTATACTGTGACGCACCACATTTTGGACAATCTTTCAAATCCACATAGTCCTTTTGAAATAATACACAATTATTTGGGCATGCGTGTATCTTCTTGGCCTCCATTCCCATTGGGCACAACAATTTCTTTACCCGGTATGTTGAGATTGGTAGCTCATTTCCTTCAGGAAGCATTTCTTTCAACAAAGTCAACAATGAAGTGAAGCTTTTATCGCTCCATCTATTGTTATCTTTCAACTTATACAATCTCAACACATCGCTAAGCTTCGTAAACTTAGCACAGCCTGTGTATAACGGTATCTTAGCATCATCCACAATGTTTCTAAAGATAGGAGGTGGATCAGTGTGCTCTACCCTACAACTATCCAGCATCGCATCAACGATGTCTACTGGAACTGGTTCATTCACATCTACGTCATCGGAGGCAATTTCTTCTTCCACCCAAGCACTACTATTGACATCCACTGGTTTCGAGTTTGAAATCTCTCCATGCCAGTGCCATTCTGTATAGCCTTGTACAATCCCGTTGCACATGACATGACTTTTGATTTCGACACCAGTGCTGACTTTCTAGTTGTTACCGCAATGCCTACATGGACAGTAGAACCTATCTCCAGGTTCTTTCCTATGTTCCTCGACAAATCTAATAAACTGATCAAGACCAGATATAAACTCTGGGGTGCAATGATTGCAAATGGACATCCATGATCTATCCATTCTATGATCAAAGAGAAAACAAGTTTATATTAGGACAGGATTAGGGTCTACGGTTAACAAATACATGTGATGTAATTCTTATATATAATAAATGTGTACCACCTATCCCATCCTTGAACACCTAATCTCACTTGTAAGTGTATAATGTGTATTGGGTTTTCGAGAAAATTTCAGCAGCATTTCCTCGTTGTTCTCTAAGTTCATATGTACTTAGAGAACAAATGGGGAAATGCTGCCGAAATTTTCTCGAAAACCCAATACACATTATACATTTACATCCTAAGTGAGATTAGGTGTTCAAGAATAGTCCCAAACCAGGGACTATTCAATATTTACTCATAATGAGTAAATCTTGGATGGGTTTCTAGGCCAACAAATACATGTGATGTCATTCTTATATATAATAAATGTGTACCGCCTATCCCATTCTTGAACACCTAATATCACTAGTAAGTGTATAATGTGTATTGGGTTTTCAAGAAAATTTCGGCAGCATTTCCCCGTTGTTCTCCAAGTACATATAATAGTAATTAAAATATTTTTTGGCAATGAAATCTATTCAACATAAACAAAAGATGGATCCAAAATCAGTTGCATAAACCAAGTCACAATTGACAATAATAAGATCTCCTTATCCTACATGTACCTCATCCTCATAACATGACTCTATCCTCAAGCCAAAACCTGATAACATCCAAGGATATACGTCACCATTAACCTATATGGTAGGGTAAGATCACCTAAAACCTTATCACATTAGGGTTTTATAAACATGGTTCTAATGAGAAACTTATACCAACATTTCATCATCTCATGAAAAATATAGATCAATTGTAGGGTGAACATATCACCTAGAGGGGGACTATGTGAAGAAAGGGTTC
The DNA here is from genome assembly GCA_963693085.1 of Alisma plantago-aquatica. NCBI lineage: Eukaryota > Viridiplantae > Streptophyta > Magnoliopsida > Alismatales > Alismataceae > Alisma > Alisma plantago-aquatica. The sequence goes on along the minus strand of OY856410.1, from coordinate 428,301,941 downwards.
TAATTATGGAGAAAAAATTGAAATAGTCATATTTTGACTACCATGGGCTCTGATACTATGTTGTAAACAATGGGACCCGATAGGGGATCCACTTCCTACTAAATTTGAGGAATAAAACATCCATTCCAAACACACACAAATGATATGATGAAATAGGTGTAAATTTTTCAAATGTCAAATGATGGTATACAAAAGACCAAAGTATAGCAATGGAATATAAAACATGACTATAATCAAATTTTCAAAAGTACATCATTATCATATCCTATATTGGGTTTACATGGATATTACATCATAAGGTTCTAGTAGAATTAACCTAAATCATATCAAGTTTTTCTCCAAGCATCAACTCCTTAGGCTAGGTCCATCTCAACATGCCATGTCCTCCATGCTCTACACTTGGGGTTGGAAGCATACCCCAGTAAGAGGAGAAAAGGTATATGACATCATCATAAAGTTGGTATGTGCATACTATACATGGATTGAGAAACATTGTGAAATAAAGGCCATCCAAATAAACAACGCTTCCCATGGAGAAGTACAGAACTACCCAAGCATGTATCAATAGGAATGAATTGAAATCATATGATAACAAAAAGAATACTTACCATTATTAAAACAAAAAAATTGAGAAACACAAGCACATATCAAGAATTAGGGCACACAACCCATCATTAGTAATCATCAACCTGCATGTATGTGAGATAAGAATAGCACTAGAACAATTTAAATAACAAAGGTGGCCAAGTCTCACAAACTTACAACCTGATAAAGAATGATGTACTGCCAGACTCCCAATATATATAAAAATGGGCATCACCACCCAAGTATGAGGCACACAATCTCCATCCCAAAAATAATACATGGGCACAAAACCCAAAAACCAATGTACTTACACTGCTCTAGTGCTATTGTATCACATAACATGCATTAAATGTGGAGGCAAGTCTAAAGTTTAGTCTTTTACAACATAATTAAAGTTGCCATCTCAAAATGGAAAAATTAAACGTCAACCAAATAAGTTGAAAAATTATGGTTTTCATCTAGAATAGAAGTACAAGTTAGATTTCAAAAGAAAGTCCAACAAAATAGGATGATCATAATATCAAAATCAAGTAGACTATATCACATCGAATAAATTCTCAACAGAGAGAGATTGTGTAGGCTAGTATCTCATGAAACTAAGAAACTAGGTTTATTGATAAAAGAACATAAAATGAGATGCAAACATAAGTCACTTCAAAGTCTAAAAAGTCCAAAGTCAGTCTTAGGTCCAAACCTAGGTCACTAAAGCACATATTAAAAATATATGAAAAATGAAGGTTAAGTTTTCATTATTTTCAAAAACCTAAACATTGCCTTTTTATTGTTTGTTAATTAGGTTATCAAAACAATGTAATATGGTAGCCTATGTTTTTTTTATTTGGAAACATATTTTACTTTATTTTCAGTGCTATACATAATTTAATATGAATTTTGCAAAAATTGACCAATTTGAAAATACCATAAATCCACATCAACAACAAATCCAGTCAGGGGGTCAAAGATTGTTGAGTTGGCCTAACTACACCTGGCCAACTTGGCATACAACCCAGTGCATAGCTGACAACACCTTTTTTGGGGTTATTTATGGCCTATATTTTGTTGTAAAAACTGTCTTTTAAACTGTTTTTCCTATCAAATTTTGTTATGTTTTGGACAAAACTAATATGCGCTATGCTCTGACCAATTATGCATCCTTTTGTAGAGTTTTTCCTTGTCTTTCCATCAAAAAGGCCTATCCCGGCCCATGAACGGCATTTACCTGCATCGGCCCTCCTACCATTCGGCCGAAACGCTCATTACCCGTCGCACAGCAGCCCAATACAGCTGCGGCACGACACGGGTGTGTCGCGTAAGAAAGCTCCGTCAGGCGATACACCGCTTACCCGACAGGGAGTTGTACCCGCCACGACTACTCTTCCGATGAAGCATGTTGCACGATACAAGCAACCCACCGGCAGGCGCCCACCCGTCACGACTACCTGACACGCCTACAACCCGACACCCGTTGTGTCGGGCGACACGCATGTCGACCGTCCCCGAAGTGGCGCTAATGGAGCTGATGGAGGAGATGTGGCATCCAGAGAACCGCAACTTCTTCCAACCGCTGCCTATAAATAGCAGCTATAGGACTCCGATGGGATGGGTCGAAACTCTAGCAAAAGCTAACATTGGGAAGCTTCGGGAGCTAGTGTGACGTGTTCCAAGGGCATACCGGGCGATACTAGGTCAGCACACCCCCTACCCAAGAGGGGTGGGAGTGGTTCACTTAGACCCCGTCCCGGTAGCCGCAACAGCCCGATACGACCAAGAAGGCCACCCGATGTGTTAGGTTACTAGATGGGCTCTTGCCCGAGATGGCTCGCCCCTACACCCTATACAAGGAACCTGATAACCTAAGTCATTTCCAACTGGGCACAATATCAAACCCGATACAGAACACCCGTCATGGTGTGTCGCCTAAGAGGGTGGTACCCTGACCACGACCGTATCGGGTAGGGTGCCTTGACCGATATGCTAGCCCATCACGGCATACCGCCCGATAGGGCTGGTCACCCGACACGAGCATGTCGGCCAGAGCTCCCTCCCAATATCGGGTTAGAGGTGCCTTAGGGGGTCTATTGTTGTATTTCGTCCTCCTATATCAAGGAGGCGATACATATCTTCCCTTTTTTAGTCATTTACTTTCTTTATTTACGCAATGTAACTAAACCTTTTATGCAATGCTCATGCTAATGGAATTAGTGGAGTTTTAATACCTATTTCTCTGTATTTGGTCCCTTTTTGTTGGAAGATTTCTTTTTAGCATCTGAACTCTAGCTTGTATGCTTGGATCGTGTTTTGACTAGCTATCTAATCGTGTTTCCCATTGCAACTCCCTCGAGAGAGGTGTTGTAACTCTAGCATTTGGTCCGATCATGGAGTACGAGAGTACCCAGGGTCGGAGTTGCTTCAGTTATCTTTCCACTCCAACCCAAGGTCGCTACCTTTGAGAGTGGGTGTTGGTGCTTAGTTGGAGTTACCCTCTTTGAGAGAAGGGGTACTGGATGTTTTCTGTTGCCGCCTGTTATGCCTAAGTTTTCTTCCTTCATTCCTCACCTAAGCAATAGTGTTATCTCCTCCCATTCTGTTGCACAAAATTCATAAAAATTGATGAAATGCCAAAACCTTAAATCTTCCTTGTAACTCCAGTTGGAGATAGCCTTTTTCTTTATAATGCTTTTTATAGTATTTGTTTCCCTTTCATTATGGTGTTTACCGTCCTTGATCTACCGTTCCCTTGGGGAACTTTTTCTTACCCATCTTTTACCAGAGTTTAGAGTGTTGATTCCTAGTTCTTAGCATGACCACCCTTGTCCCTTTGGTTTGACCCCGATCACTACTTCAGACCCCGTTATCGTTGCGGGGGCCTAAGAGTCAGGTTATTTAAAAGTCTAACTACCTCAAATTCGCTCCTTTTGGACGCATGATTTAGGCCGGTCAACTTTTTGGTGCCGTTGTCGGGGACGAGGGAAAACAGTATTGTTAACGAACCCGAATCCACTAAGTACACTACCGTGCCTCAAACTAAGTAATAAGCTTGAAAGCACAGTTTCTTTTAAGTCTTCTAACCTGAATGTGTACAAAATAGTTCGTTTCATTAACACATGTTTTCTAACTTGATTATACATTCTATTTAGGTACTCAGGGAAGACGCACTCTGTTCGGTTGAACACCGTTCATCATGCCACCTCGCGTGGAACCACCTCTTTCTGAGGACGAGCGAAATGCTAGAGTTGGCACTACTACAGAACAGGCCTTTGGCGTCGGTTGTTTATGCCCTTTTAGCGACGGTTCTAAAGTGACGCCTATGTGGGTGCCGCTAAAGGTCGAACTCTTCGGTGTCGGTTTTATAACCGATGCCAAAAGGCTTCGCGCCACCAAAAATGCGCCAGTAGGGCACCGATAGGCGTCGGTCATTTTATACTAAGCTAACGCCAAAAGGCTTCGCACCACAAAAAGGGCGCCATCTAGGACACTATATGTGTCGGTTTGCACCTAAAACACCGACGCCATATTCCCAGATGCCACGGCCGTGCAGGGAAGCACGTTCGTGTTTAGTACTATAGGCGTCGGTTTTGTACTAATAACCGACGTTTTTTCTGCCACGACCATGCTTTCCTGCACGGTCGGGTTGTTTGTCATATTAGGCGGCGGTTTTTATCTAATAACCGACGTTGTAAGCTTTTGATGATGGTGTTCTATAAATAACCGACGTCTACATTTTTTTTCTTATCAGTTTGCAGGCCTGTTGTGGCTGGTCAGCATGATGAGAACCTGTAGTTCAGTTTTCTGAACTGCAAGTTTACGACATCCATTGATATCAGCCAACAAACCGGCCCCAAACCTGCAAAATCAACAAATATACTTTTCACACAAGTAGATACATTCAGACATCAATTCAATTCTCACATTCACACATGTAGAAACATGCAAATACATGTAGAAACATTCAGACATGTATAAACATTCAGAAATATTCATTTACAAAATATCATTCAACATCGCTATCAGCATCCCAATTATATCTTACAATCACTACTGCTTGTATGGCTCTTGCCCATTCTTCTCTTACTTCATTTAATACTTCCATCGTATATGGAGCATGTACATCTTTTAAGCGTTTACCTATAGTGTGGTCAGTTTTAAACACATGCAAAGAGAATGATGTATATATATAAGTAATAATATAAAAATAAGATTGATATATTTCATACTAACTAATGAGACTATATATAATACCTCATGTATGGTATAAATGTCCAATGCGGCATATTGAATAATCATCTGCACAAATCACATCACATAGTATGTCCATGCCCAACCGTTGTCTTGTGTAGCACACTACAAATTGAAACATACAAAATATTAAAAAATACAACTAAGCACAGTTCACATAAATAATATATACATTGGAGTCGGGAACATACTTTTACATTCTCCCAAATTATTGGCTGGTTCTTTTTCCTTGGGTCCTTTCCTCCAGCCTTTTTGAATGCATCTAAACACCTACATGTTAATGTAACACAGTAAATTGCATAATTAAATACTAATGTAATAACATATGTTAACGGATATAAAAATGAAATATTTCTCACCATAATAATGGCAATCTCATTATGTGTCCAATTTTAGTATTCAATGTACTCCCCGCAGGATCTAGATAATAAATAGTGAACGTCCCAGGGATAATAACTAGTAACTCCCAATGCCTACCGCCAGAGGTAAAAAAGTTAAAAATTAATAACTCAAAATCCACAATAAAAATGTAATTTTCTTAAGTCCAAATTATAAGTAAAGTAAACTTACTTGACATTGAATGGAGCTATTATTATCGTCTTCTTTTACTGACCAAAAATTGTAAAAGCATCTATACAGTATTGTTGAACACTATCAGGGTCTTTAGCTACCATACTAATCAATGATGGAATCAAAAATCCCACATGGTCAAATGCAAATTGTTTACATTGATTTTTGACTAAGTAGCTGCAAAACATGTATTATGTATGCATTAATATATAAGAAACCAGATCACCAGATCTTACACAAGGTATATGGATGTATAAACAAGATCTCAACTTATCCATGTCTCTATCATTGATGTATTCAGCTAATCATATATAAACAGCTCAATAATATCTTGTATAAATAAAGAGCTTTCGTATGATTGACCTGCATAATTCGCTTCTAAAGAAACAATTATAGGGCAATGTATATTATGTGCCTGTAGCCAACATGCCATTCCCCAACAAGAAGGACCTAACGGGTATTTTAGGTCAGTTGGAACCCAACTTGGTAATCCAGGAAGTGGAGGTGAAGGCCTAGGTGCTCCGAGTGTCTTCTTTTTAACCTGTATATATAATTTCAGATCAATTGACCTCATATATACACATTAACAATCTAAAGTAATGTAAATTTATCTTACAATTTCAGTAGTGTAGATGACATCTGGTTTGGGCCACAATATCACCCTGCCTTCTGCCTCAGCAAGTGTATCAATATCTAGGTGGGCATATGGCAATGTAGCTTCCCTCCAATTGGGTAATACACGTATCGGGATCACACCGATGTAGCCCTGTGGCATTGGAGTCCTACGAAACGTTGCCCCAGGAAGGGGCGGGTAAGCCTGCGCCTCTGCAACAACATAGTATTGCATTCTTAACCGGCATTGATTCAACACCTACAAATTTACGTAAAGAATGTTATACATATATACATATCATCTTGAAAACATATCATCTTCAAAATACTATCTACAATGTCATAAAAAATACTTACAGCAGATGTGGGAGGCAGTGGGTCTACATGATTACTCTCAGTCTGTGCATCAGGAGAAGTGTGGGTCACCATAGGCTGATTGGAAGCATGAGATGCATGCCACCACACCATTTCTTCCTTGACCTTCTCAGCAACTATATCATTGACCTTCTTAGAAACTATATCCTTGACTCTCTTATTCTCTTATACATGGATAAAAGAAACATTAGCTTCTTATTATTGAATTCCCTTTTGCAGTACCATTCTAAAAAAATAATAGGTTACCTCTTCTTGTGAAAGTCCCGCTCTGGGTTTTCGTTGGGATGGCCCAAAGAATGCTTTGATGCCCACACTAGCGCCTGCACCCCTAACACATCCAGGATGCTCTGGGTTACCCAGAGAAATTGTCAATTCAACCCTTGTGCCCTGAGGGATGAACGTGCCTTGTTTCCACTGCTCGTGCAGCTCCCGCTAATCACCATCAACAGAAATTGGTAAGTTAACACCACAAATAATCAATATTCAAACGATTGCTCTAAGAGTTGTATTTTACCATTTTTGCATCCGCCTCAGCAGTTACGGGCTTCTTTATTTCACCCTTCTTGTTTTGCCTCCCAGCTATCCAGACATCATGGCGAGGCATGGGTGTGGCACATGTCGTAGAGGACTCCTAAGTAGCAGCAGACTCCACCTATAGTCTTTGGCGAACGCTTGCATAGCCTTTTGGACCCATAGTGTGGTCATGCACATTCACTGCACACCTTTCTTTTTGCGCCTCAACGAGGGCCTAGTTAGTATGCATATTAATGATTTGGTTAGTAGCACTAAATGTTAATCTTGAATAGGTGAATACAACGCATATTAATTAAATTCGGAGTGACACCTAATACCTTGAATTCTTTAGATTTTCTTCAAGTAACAAACGTGTCCCAATCTTCTTTGTCCAAGAAGTTCCACTGTTCAAGGGCTGACTTCTTCTTCTTATCACCATCTTTTATGTATTCTCTGTTGAGATTTGTCCTATAGTTCCTTAGCATCTTTCCAGCATGTTGCATCACGCTTTTACGATGCAGCTTCTCATCCAATGCAAACAAATTCTATAAAATATAATTGCTATTAACTAGTATCCAAAAATAGAATTGCAAATAATAGAATTTGTAATCTACAAAATAGAATTGCAAATAATAATAACTCAGACATAAATCCTTCCATATCATGTCTTTCTTTGCCTGAGGAACTTTATGCCAATTATCATACTTAACACCAAAATGGCTTCGAGTGACAACCCCAAGATAGTTTACAAAATTATTGTGGTTCACTCCAATTGAATTTCCTCCATTATCAAACTCCACAGCCAATCTGGATCCACTGCCACTTAGCGCTATTAACTTCTTCAACAGAGTGATGCCCTTTTCTTGTTAAGTGTTTGGTGATGTACATCAAGTTCCTGCAATGCTTTAGTGGGTACATGTGCATCATCAACCTAAAATTTGACAAAAATAAACACACTGAATTAGCCCAATATAGAAATATGGGATATATGACATAACTAGAAGATAATGAATTTTATAGAAATACATGATATGTTTTTAGAGCTTACATTGGTATCCTCGCCATGCTCATCATGGACAGCATGCTCATCATGGACTTCATGCTCATCATGGACATCATGCTCATCATGGTCAGCGATCTGAAAATGTCATTAAAAAGGCAAACATTTAGCATTTGTATTAACCAGAAGATAATGAAACATCAAATCTGAAAATGATATTGATATTAAAAAACCAAACATTTAGCTTCAATAAAAAAATATAAACATGCATGCCTCTAAAATTGTTATCTTTTATCAATTAACAATCCTTCATTGTGATCTCCGCGCACATATAAGTCATCATTAGCTTCAATATTTTATGGAGTTGGCAACCCAACTGAGAATGGACTGGAGTCATCATACTTATCATAGTACTCTTCTTCATCTATAGGATCTTCAATGAACTGTCTTTTACCATGAAGAACAACCGACCATTTATCATTTGCAGGATCATCTATATAGAATATTTGTTTCGCATGTGATGCCAATATGAATGGTTCACCCTTCTCGCCAATCTTTTCGAAGTTCACTAAAGTGAAACCCAATTCATCCACTATAACTCCTTTGGTGTTATCAACCCAATTACATTTAAAGAGCTGAATTCTGAAATCTATGTAGTCAAACTCACATATGTCTTCAATGACACCGTAATATGACATTTTAGCTTCACGTGGACTCTTACCCTACGCACTTGCAAAATACATAGTGGACGCTTGAAGAGTGACCCCACTATTTTGGACGACACTCTTATCATCTTGGCTCTTTGTGCAATATGTGAACCCATTAATGGCAAACCCTTCATAAGACATAACGTTCGGTTTTGGTTTAAAGGTGAGGCATTTGATAGTTTATGTAATATCATTTGGTGTTTGAGATAGTTGATGTAAGACTTTTTCTTCAAACAACTTAGTAAAAGTCTTGTTATGCTCTCTAGCAAGCCACTCTGTTCATCATTCCATCCATTGATTGTTTTGCGCTTCCTACGATACAGATGGAATTTTGAAAAACCTTCGATGCCCAAGATATACAGTCTTGCAGCCATGTTTTAGTCTTATTGAATCAGTGTTTTCTTCACCTATAGGACATGCTTTAGCTCCTTTGACACTATATCTAGACAAATTCCCATATGCTGGAAAGTCATTAATAGTGCAAAACAATATAGCATGCAAACGAAATGTCTCTCTTCCTGAAGCATCATAGGTCATCACACCTTCAGCCCAAAGTTTCTTTAAGTCATCAATCAGAGGTTCAAGATAAACATCGATATCATTTCCAGGTTGTTTAGGGCCCGATATCAACAATGACAACATAACGTACTTATTTTTCATACACAACCAGGGAGGAAGATTCAATATAACAAGCATGACTGGCCAAGTGCTACGTTGGCTGCTCAATGTCCCGTACGGATTCATCCCATCTGTGCAAAGCCCAAGTCTTATATTCATATCTTCTTCACCAAATTTGGGGTATAATAGATCAATCTTCTTCCACTGTGGGGAATCAGATGCATGTCGTAGGATCCCATCATTATTTTTCTTAACATCTGCATGCCACCTCAAATTCTTCGCATCTTTCGGATTTGCAAACAAGCGTTGAAACTGTGATAGTATAGGTAGATACCACATCACCTTGGCAGGAGAACTAGTTTTGGACTCCCCCAAAGTCGTCAATTTATACCGTGACGCACCACATTTTGGACAATCTTTCAAATCCACATAGTCCTTTTGAAATAATACACAATCATTCGGTCATGCGTGTATCTTCTTGGCCTCCATTCCCATTGGGAACAACAATTTCTTTACCCAGTATGTTGACATTGGCAGCTCGTTTCCTTCAGGAAGCATTTCTTTCAACAAAGTCAACAATGAAATGAATCTTTTATCGCTCCATCTATTGTTATCTTTCAACTTATACAATCTCAACACAGCACTAAGGTTCGTAAACTTAGCACAGCCTGTGTATAATGGTATCTCAGCATCATGCACAATGTTTCTAAAGATAGGAGGTGGATCAGTGTGCTCTACCCTACAACTATCCAACATCGCATCAACTATGTCTACTAGAACTGGTTCGTTTGCATCTACGTCATCAAAGGCAATTTCTTCTTCCACCCAAGCACTGTTATCGAAATCCACTGGTTTTGAGTTTGAAATCCCTCCATGCCAGTGCCATTCTGTATATCCTTGTACAATCTCGTTGCACATGACATGAATTTTGATTTCATCACCATGTGCAGGGGAAATGTTGCCAAAATTTTCTTGAAAACCCTATACACATTATACACTTACATCCTAAGTGAGATTAGGTGTTCAAGAATAGTCCCAAACCAGGGACTATCCAAGATTTACACCTAATGAGTAAATCTTGGACGGGTTTCTAGGCCAACAAAATCATATCATTAAGAGCATGGTTTCATGTTAGGTCATCATAGGTCATAATAATCCACTAGAATGAGCAAAAAATGTCTCATGGTGTTAAAATAGCATAAGAGTATTAGATCTTGATTCTATAGTGTACAAGACATAATAGTGACTACTAATTTTTTGGGGTGATATCATTTCATAGGATTTATAGATTCAAATTTAACAAGTGTACAAGTTGCATCATTTTAATACTCTAAAGGTGACTAGTGGGTCATAGCACATAAAAGATGGCATTACAAGGAAAGTAAGCAAGCTGGATCAATTAATACTCATCTCAAGGGAACATTAGTTACTGAGGGGACCAGGAAAGAGTGATTTTAATCACTAGGATCATACAGGTAGCAATGTTGATTAAGTCTATGTGATTAAAGATCAAGCAGTGTAATAAAATAGGGTTTACCTCTGTTTGAGCCCAGTCGGCTGTCAGCAGGGAGAGAGGGCGAGACAGAGGGTAGGCGAGTAGGCAGGCAAGCAGGCAGGTGAGTAGGTGATGGGCAGGGAGACGGCGGGCAGTAGTAGATGATCAATTAATTCCTGAAACAGTACATAAATAAATACAAATCAGTACATTAATAAACACAAATCAGTAAATAACTTAATTTAAAAAAAACTACACCCAGCATCATTGTGCCTTGGCGCAACCCAAGCATCCTCCCAGGGATCCCAGAGGCCTAACTAGGCTGGGCGCCTGGGTTTAAGACCCTAGGTGAACGCCTGGGCCACCTAGGCGCGCCTAGGTGATGCCTGGGTAGGTCGGCAGGTACATGGGCAAGTGAGCAGGTCGAGCACGTCGGCGGCGAGGAGAATGGAGGTGGTGGGCGGCGGTGAGCAAGGAATACTGGCGAGCTCCAGAACCAGCATCTGTAGGGTAGGCAGGCGTAGGGACTAGAGACTGGCATGGAGACTAGGGACCGGAGACGTCAGCGGCGCAGAAGGAGCAGGGCAGTGGCGGCGGCGCACAAGCAGCAGCAGCGGCGGGTGGGGATTGAGTCGGGCGACCAACAGCAGCAGCGGAAAGAGCAGGAGAATTCTCACAATGAAATAGAAGAAATGGGAAGAGTTGGGTGATCGCGGGTCTATTAAGTTTGTAAAAGGCATCAGTTGTCTAAAAAACTGACACCTAAACATCTTAAGTGTCGGTTGATCGTAAAAACTGACGTCCAATTGGACAATATTTGCCCTAAATTATTTGGCAGGAACCATTATCAGTGTCGGTTATCAAAGGATAACCGACACTATATGTGACACTTTTCGTGCAAATTTTCATATTATATAGGCGTTGGTTAGTAGTTAAAAAAAACTAACGTTGTATGTGACACTTTTTTTTCGCTCAAAAATTGGATTTCGTGGGCAATTTTAGGCGTCGGATTGTTTTACCTAGACGACACTGAATACAAATCGGTACCCGTGTCTGGATGGTCTTCGAATATAGATGTCGGACTTACTAAATAGTCGACATGGAATGTTATAGGTTTCGGTTTGTTTAAATAATCGACGCCCAGAAAAGAGACATTGAATGTTGCTTCTGTAGTAGTGTGGACCACACCCACCTGCACATGGGGACGACAACCGTTACAATAATGATCATCTAAATGATGAGCTAGAAGAACCTAAATCAGAACAACCTGGGGATGAGCATCATCATGAGGGACGTCGTCATCATTGTAGGCACAGAAGGAATCAACATAATTAAGAGCGGAATCGTAGAGACGGCGATAGTGAAGATTCCGAAGAAGAAGAAAAGACTCTCTGGGAGCTGGCAGCTACAAAAGCCAACAACTCAATATGCCCAGTAGTAATCCCAAGGTTTTATGTTATAAACTTCGAGTTGAAGCCAGTTGTGATATCCATGATTCAAACTAAGAGTTTTAGAGGAAGTTCCAAGAATGACAACCCCTACCATCACCTTGATGCTTTCAAAAATATATGTGACACCATCAAGATGAGGGGAGTGCCACAAGAAGTGATCTATTGCAAGGGTTTCATTTTCTCTTTGGAGGACAAGGCACTGTCATGGTACCTTGGACTACCACATCAATCTCTGAATGGATGAAATTCTTTAGCGGATGCTTTCATAAACAAGTTCTACCCTACAGAGAAGACCGTTAGGAACAAGCAGAAGATCACATCTTTCACCCAAAAGCCAGGAGAAAACCTGCATGAAGCTTGGGAAAGATACCAGGAGTATCAGAGGGACTTCCCTCACCACAACTGCAAGAAAGGTTTCCTGATAACAACATTTTATAATGGTCTGACTCCTGAAAAAAGAGTATCACTAAATGCAGCTGTAGGAAGTGACTTTCTTGGGAAGAAGCCCAGTAGGTCTAAAAAGATCATTGAAAACATGGTTGAACTACTTGTCGGGACTGAGTACGACAGGACCGACAGAGGACATGTTAAGAAAGCCACAAATGAAGGCCCACCAATTGAATCCAAGGCTCTTGAGGCGATTACGTCTCAGATACAAAAAATAGCTACTGATGTCAGACAGCTAAAAGAGTCGGGAGGAAAGGGCAAGAAACAGCTAGAGAAGGTGATGAAGTGTGTCACTTATGGTGAAGGAGGACACAGAATAGATAACTGTGTATATACTCAACCTGAGGAGTCGAGCGACAGGGAAGATGAAGAGGAGGAATGTGAGAACGTCTCTTATGTCAATTTCAAGAAGCCTGATCACCCAGGTTTCAACTATGGAAACAAGGATGTCGCAGAGAATGCGCATCAATTGAATAATCCACCCAAGCAACTGCCAAGTTTTGAGAAAAGAAGCTGAAAAGGGCAGTACGTCAAGACCAGCTCTTTTTAGACAAACAAAGCTAATTACCAAAGCCCAGGAAAGTTCCAACCCCGTCAAGTAGCTAACACGAGTTAAGAGCAAGTGCAAGCTCAAGGGCAAAGCCAGACGAAAATCAACAACCATCCAGACTTAGTGGGTCAGCTTTTTGACTTCATCAAGAGACAAGACAATATAAACAATTAGCTAGCACAAAGTGCACTATCAAACTTTGGTGTACTTAATACTATGCAGCTCCAGATGGCGTACATGCAAACGCATCAACGCCAGATAGACCAACAACTCACTCAGATGGCAGAATTGATGAAAAATCATTTGGGTAAGATGCCATCTAACATGAAATTTGCCAAGATGGCAGTCTTAAGGTCGGGAAAAATGGTGGAATTCCCTAAATCGGCCAGACCTGAAGAACCAGAGCCTGAAGTTGCTACAGAATAATCAGCTGAAGGAGGCATCCAACAAGCTTATGTCAGAGAATCAGAACCTATGGAGAACTTGTTCGGAAAAAGGAGTGAATACTCTCTTAGTGTTCCTTTTCCACACAAACTTATAAAAGCACATCTTAAGAAGAGATATGAAAGGTTTATGGAGTCGGTGAAAAAGCTCCATCTCGAGGTGCCATTTCTGGATGCCTTGGAAGAAATGCTGACTTATGCCAAGTTTTTCAAGGACTTGGTCACAAAGAAAAGAAGAGGAGGAAGGATTGAAACGGTACAACTGGCCAGTATGTCTATGGCCTTTGTTAAAGCTGATTTACCAACAAAGAAAAAGGATCTTGGAGCCTTCACTATACCCTTTGTGGTAGGGGATAACACTGAAAGGAAGGGTCTAGCAGACTTAGGGGCTAGCATAAGCCTCATGCCCTTAAGCCTCACACAATGATTGGGGCTGACTGACATGGTCAAAACCAACATGAGAATCAAGTTGGTAGATCATTCCTTCAAGAGACCCGTGGGGGTAGTTGAAGATGTTCCAATTCGTGTAGGGAGGTTCTTCATCCCATGTGACATTGTTGTCATTGACACTGTTGTCATTGACATTGTTGAAGACCCAAAGTGCCCCATCATTTTTGGACGCCCTTTCCTGGCAACAGGGAAAGCGCTGATTGATGTCGCTGAAGGTATCATAACTTTAAGAGTTGGAAATGACCACATTGATTTCAAGGTTAAGGATGCCATGAAGGGACCATCCCTGTTAGAGTCTTCCTGCTTCATGGATAACTACTACCAATATTGTGAAGAAATAAGAGAAGAGACTGCAGTTGTAGACCCTCTTATGAGGGCGTTAAACAGTTATGATTCAGAAACCAAAGATCCTGAGGTTGTTGATATCCTCGATTACCTAAATCAAAATGAAGATGATCTGAGCGAGGGTGAGGAAGTTATAGAGACATTCAAATATGATTCCCTAGAAATGGCACCAGAAGAAGAGAAGGCACCTAAGCCCAAACCAGAGTTGGAACAGTTTCCGGAAGGTTTGAAGTATGAGTTTCTCGATCAAGAGGAAAGAAATCTCGTTATTGTTGGTATGTATGCCCTGAGAGCCAATCATGCGATAATTGGTGGGATACATTAAGATTGATTTGATAAACATAAAAGGCGAGCTTCCAATTCTTTCTGGTTCAGTCATATGAGATAGTGATAGAACAGATTGAATGTCTAGAGAATGACAGTGCTCAATGACGTATGCCTTCAGGTTCATGACCTGAACGATGAGATCATACGGATGCTAAGATTTTGTACATTCTTGTTATGTCCCTAGTCAGATGTCATTGTGGAAGGTAGATAGACAGCAATGACACACAAGACTAGATTGTGGTGTTGGTTGATGACAGAATCTCATTAGTCATGATATAGAGATATCAAACCAAACACATAGGTACTTGTTAGAGAACAAGGTACCAGACAGACCCACCGTGAGTTTGACACATGGAACCATGAGATGGTAGTCGCAGTCAGTACTCACAGTGATGGTGGTGAGTGTGATTCTTAGACCTGAAATCACTGCACTCAACACATGTCGTTGGGCACACTTTGACATCATCAAACGCAGTCCTGAAACATGGGTTGTTATAAAGGTGATGATTGGGTGGCTTTGACACATGGGGCTTTTGAGGGGTGAGTGATAGATATGGGATTTGTCCCTCCTGAGGGAGTTTGATATCCATGGCCACTTGATGAGTAGGATTGAGAAAGGCGTGCACGCATGTGTGAATCAGTATGTGATACTAATGTCATACATATCTCTTCCAGTCTACTCTGAGATCAAGGAAGTGAATGAACGTTGACAGGATGATTGTTCCATGCCTCGAGTTCATTCGGGATATCAGTGACAAAGGAATTATACATTCGCTGTAACACCATTCACAGATTGTAGGATGAAAGTTGTTCTCCAACTTTCTACTTTCACTTGGGTAGCACTGATGTGTGACTAGGCACCGCTCTTTGCTTGTGAAGTCATAAGTGTTATGGACTTTCGCTGCCAACGTGAAATGGACCTGCAGGGTCACACACATAGGATTTAACCTGGAAGAGGAGTTTTGTCCACAAAGCAATGTTTAGATTGATTACTAAAGGAGTTTAGTAGTTCAATTAAACACTCAATCAGTCGATAGCTCAATATTGTATGGTTCAAGGTGTTGGACGCATTGATTGGAGTATCGGATTGATTGAAATCACATTTGACTGATTTTGCCCAACCTGTGCTCCCAACCGATCGGCTCATGTGATGAACCGGTCGGCTGAGGTTGCTGAACCGGTCGGCTGGAGTGTCCAGGCTGATCGGCTCATGCCCAGGTTGAAAGGACCGGTTCAAGAGTTGAACCGATCGGCTCAACTGGTGCAACCGACCAGTTGGGAAAGTCATGTCGGCGAGGATTTTCCTTTCGTTTCAAATTGCCCAATTCGATTGGGAATAATATTGGTATTCGATACCAATTGGGAAAGAAACATGGAAAGTCTTTTTGAGCCGGATTAGGACCATGAACCGATCAGTTCAGGGCACCAACCGATCGGTTGGAGTGCCCCAAACGATCGGTTCAGGTCCAACCGATCGGCTCAATGGCCGAACCGATCGGTTCAGCAGTGAACCGATCAGTTCAGGTTGCGAGATGGTTGCTTTTGGTGGAAAATTCTCAAACCCTTCTACTCCTGCATTAGTCCCGCATTGCCCGGGATGGAGAACCCTGTCCCATGACTCTCCTATATATAGGGGTATTGGGGGCTTCTCAATGACAGCTCAGTACAACCAGTTGCTCTACAAGTTGTCGTTCTCTCTGGTTTTGGTAACCGTGAGAGAGCCCAAGCAAGTGCTTCCCGCAAAAGGGAGGTGCAGCAAGGGAAGGACAACTGCAGTTGCAACAGGAGGCAGGAGAGCGTGTTGGCGACTAGTACGTCAACAGGAGGGTGCGACTCCTTCCACTTCCTTGTGGGACAAGGAGAGTGGAGTTCCAGGTGGTCCGTGTGGACTACTACAGAGGCGGGAGGACACTGCCGCTTAGGAGGACAACTGTCATCCGACAGTCCAGTTCGAGTAGGAGTTGTGAGTCCCGGTGCGACCAGGAGCTGCACAGACACCGTCGAAGTCCGGAGTTGAAGACCGCGCATTGCGCGAGGTATTGTCACCAAGCAAGCCTCGGGACAAGGTATCATTCCGCAAACCATCTTTTCCTATTATATAGACATTGACGGGTTTCCTCGGTATGGGTTGGGGGAGAAATTTTTTGTTTCCGCTGCCTTCTATGTCTCCCCTAAAACCCAACAGTGGTATCAGAGCCACGTCAACTGCTCTATGTTTTAGGAATATCGATATGATCGATTTTGGTTTGTCGCCTTTATTTATTGCATACGATGCGAATAATATCGGCTTTATGCATGTCCAATCCTAAATCCACAAATCCCTAATTACATATATGATATGTATTATTAATGCACTCGATACGCGTCTCCCTTAAACGAGTTTTGTGGTGAATGTGTGTAGTGTGATTATGGCCTATAAACCCCTATCTGTGTGTGGTTGTTTGTGGTCGTTTGCATCTCGGTCTGCGCACCGATCTTCCCTCTCTTATTCCCGATGTAACTCGAAATAATTCGAGATTCTTTCCTACTTTTGCTCCCCCTGAATGTAAATCGGGGTTTCCCTTTTAAAGCAATGTAATAAATAGAATAGGATTTTATTTCCTGTTATGTCAAAGACCAGCGGACATCATGACGACTGCTCAGACGGTCGGTTCAAGGATTGAACCGATCGGTTGACCTTCCAGACGGTCGGTTCAAGGAGTGAACTGATCGGTTGATGACTGGTTCGAGGAGCGAGACGAGTGGGTGGCGGACATGACGAGATGCACGATGACCAGGCGAACCGATCGGTTGGAGGAGCCAACCGATCGGCTGGTGGCACCCAGACGACCGGCTGGAGAGTACAGATCATTCATATGATGAGTTGATCAACTCGGAAGGCAAGGCACAGAGTTCATCTTGTACAGGTTGCATGTGATGTAGACCTAGATGACCGTGATTCCTCTTGGCTCGAGGAATCACATTAGGATGGCCATAATCATCGCTTTTTATCGTTTGTGCATGTTTTCTGTGGGATATAGCATGTATATGATACGTACTATGTATTGTGGTGATTGGATATGTATATGTATATAAAACCAAATCCCTCATTAAAATATTAAGTCTTATATGCCTTCCATTAGCAACACACATGGAAAACTTGATCGACTAAGCGTAGGTTACGCCAAAGCGTGGTGCGCCGTCTATCTTGTGGAAGTGTGAAGGGTAGACATGTAGGTTCTGCCAAAGCAGGGTGCATGTTTACCGTGTCAGCTTTTCGGTTAGACTTAACTGGTGATTCTTAGAGCGTCTAGGCCCAGAGGCAAGGAATGTTCATGGCAAAGTGTTGTGCATGTTCATTCAACAAGAGTTGCATATGATGCAATTGGCAAGAGTTGCCTACCTGAGAGATCTAAGTTGTGGGCGATCAGCCAAAGCTGACTCATGACTTAGAGGATTTCAGGATCTTGCCCACTAGAAGATTGTACGCTGCAATCTTCCGAATTGATGGTGAGGGCTATCAATTTGAAGTAAAATAGTGGGAGCGATAATTAATTAAAGGCCCAATTATATCGTCAAACTTTCAAATCAATCAAATAAGTCAAAAATGAGTTTTTGGACTAAAATTGCATATTTTCCTTTTGTAGTTCAAATGGCAACAAACAACAACAACTTTTCTTTGCGATCGGTCCTTGACAAGGACAAGCTAAATGGGACAAACTTCCACGACTGGTATCGGACATTGAGAATTGTTCTCACTCAAGAGCGTAAGCTCTATGTCCTGGATACTCCAATTCCAGAGGAACCCGCTCCTAATGCACCAAGGACATAAAGGGATGCTTACAAGAAGCATTCTGATGATGCCATTGATGCAAAGTGCTTGATGCTATGTTCAATGAACCATGAGTTGCAGAGGCAACATAAGAACATGGGTGTCATAGAGATGATTCTGCATCTCAGGAACATGTATGAAGATCAGGCACGGCAAGAGAGGTACAATGTTTCTAGGGCGCTGTTCAAGTGCGTCATGACAGAAGGAGATCCAGTTGGTCCTCACACACTCAAGATGATTGGGTATGTGGAGAACCTATAGAGACTGGGATTTCCACTGAGCCAAGAGTTGGCTACTGATGTGATACTGCAATCGTTGCCAGAATCTTAGAGTCAGTTTGTGATGAACTACAACATGAACAACTTTGATAGGCCACTGTCAGAGTTGTTGGGCATGTTGAGGACAGCCGAGTTACAGATGAAGAAGGACAAGCCTAAGTCCGTGATGGTGATCACGAGCAAGAAAGGCAAGTCCAAGCGCAAGGGCAAGGGCAAATCTAAGAAAGGTTCTGAAGCTAGCCAGGAGTCCAAGCCATCTTCAGCTCTCAAGGCCAAGGGAGGCGTGACCAAGAAAGGAAATTGCCACCATTGTCAAAAGCCAGGACATTGGAAAAGGAATTGTCCTCTCTACCTGGAAGAACAAAAGAAGAAGGAGGCGACTGAAGCCTCTACTTGAAGGTGTCATGTAAATAAACTTGTAACACTTTTTGAGATATATGATATCAAGATGTAAAGTGTAAAGCATTCTTACTTGGTGCAAATGTTGCTTTTATAGATAGGAATACTTTAGTTTATTTTCAGCCAATAAGGCATGTAATACAGTTATGAACTGTTATTTCATACTTGCCAATAGATAGAAACACTTTATTTTTGCATATTGTATGACAATGATAGCAATTAATAAAGAGATGTTTCAATTTATAAAGATGTGATCTTTGTGGCAATGCCTTATTTATCTTGTGATATTTGATATGCATAAGATAAGACGATACCTAAAAGTTATAGATAACTCAAACAATTTAATTAGCATTAATCATGAGAAATTCATTTCTAGTTTCCATGTGATGGATAAATCTAGACTCTTTTGGTTATAGGACCAGTAAGAGACATGAATATCTTGGACATGATTAATCAATCTTCACTAATGTAGTGGGAGAGTGATTATCCTATTAGGTATAATACATGTGATGTATTTACATACCTATTGGAATAAATGCTAATACTTCAAATGGTGTTTAGAGAAATACCAATATGAATGTCTTGAAATGTTAAAGATTATCATAAATGAAGTACAATTTTGGTAAAGTATTAATTCTTGATGAGATCAATGAATGAAATACTTGGACCAAATGTTTGAGATCCTTATGAGTGATTATGATAGTGTATCATAGTGAACTCATGATTAAGGCATGATGATGTCTGAATCAAGAAGGAATCATACTCTAAGGAGTTAGAGAATGATTATCAAATAACTGAATTCTTCTTAATAAAAGAATACCCCACACTAATAAAAGAAATTAAGAATCACAAGGGTTGTGAGTTCTTATATCTTTAACAGATACACCTCAATTATCTATGTGATGAGTTGTTCATGTGATGAGTCAACTATCAAGATGAATATGAGGAACTGAATCTTGAGTTATGGTTTATGACCTTTACATCCTAAATGACATCCATGTGAACCATAAGGTATGGACTTGATGGTATCACTCATTGGATCATATCCATAAGTGCAGATGAGTCTTAAGTGTTAAGCTACATGGATAACATTTTGACAAGGATGATGCTTGTTGATTGCAACTTAATGGCTAAGACATTTGGCATATGGATACTAAAACCGCATTCCTATGAGGAATAAAACCAGGATGTGTACGTGACACAGCCTATAAGGTTTATGAATCCACTAATGCAAATGAAGTCTATAAGTTACAATGGACTAATCAATGTGATTGATTGAGTACAAGCAACTCAAAATTGGATCTTTACTTTGATGATATAGTCAAAGGGTTTGACTGATATGTCAAAGATAAAGAAGGGATCTGTGATTTAGTGGGAGCGTATTCACATTCCACATATTGATGTGAAATGGAAATGTTCTAGAATGGAAATCTGAATGTGGAAATTATCTTTAAGGAAGATAGAGATGTTTCCTATGTGATAGGAATAGAGATCTATAGAGATAGTTCTCGAAAATCTCTTGACCTGGAAAGAGAGAGCATACTTTGGCAATCTGTACTGAAGTGTTCAGTATGCACAGATTCAGTGGGAGAAAACTTGTCCATGTTACATGGAGTTAGTATCCCAAGGCCAAGTGTCCAATTCCTATGAAGAATGGGAACACTAAGAATAGATATGGATCTATCATGTATGTAATCATCCCATTATCTTGCATGTATGACATGGCAAGAATAAAATGCATTCATCATCTTGTATGTAGGACATGGCAATATGATGTGCTCATCCTGATAACTCGTATTTGGGAAATGACGAGTGGATGTCTGTCTGCTTCCAGTAAGGGTTACTGGAATACCATGAGAACTTGATGAGTGCTTGTGAAGTACTAGTTCTATGGAGATAAGGAAGAGTTTGATGTAAAGAGTTACATTGATGTGAACTTCCGAAAGGACAGAAAATTATTCGCAAAATATGCATAAGATATATAAAAGTGAAAGTTTGTTGATGATTGGAAGTGTTCCAATAAAACCATTTAAAAAGGGAAATGTCGAGTATCTATGTGTTAGTAAACAGCAATGGATACTATATGGATCTGAAAGTTCATAAGATGAACTTATATTCCACTCATTGATGACAAGTCTGGAATCCTTGATCATGCAATGTGGCTAAAGGTTAGCAAAAGGAATGCTAGATCGCATATTACGGCAACTCCATCTCATACGTGTGACGTACAGTGAAGAGATGCGAGACATGCAATTCGTACAGACTTTGGCAAGGTGTTGTCATTATTCACTATGTTGGCACTAGAGCACAGTAACATGTGGGACATGTTTGAAGATCACTATGAATATGATTCATGGGTGATTGGCTCGTAGTGCAAGTGGGAGTCTGTTGGTATGTATGCCCTGAGAGCCAATCATGCGATAATTTGTGGGATACATTAAGATTGATTTGATAAACATAAAAGGCGAGCTTCCAATTCTTTCTGGTTCAGTCATATGAGATAGTGATAGAACAGATTGAATGTCTAGAGAATGACAGTGCTCAATGACGTATGCCTTCAGGTTCATGACCTGAATGATGAGATCATACGGATGCTAAGATTTTGTACATTCTTGTTATGTCCCTAGTCAGATGTCATTGTGGAAGGTAGATAGAAAGCAATGACACACAAGACTAGATTGTGGTGTTGGTTTATGACAGAATCTCATTAGTCATGATATAGAGATATCAAACCAAACACATAGGTACTTGTTAGAGAACAAGGTACCGGATAGACCCACTGTGAGTTTGACACATGGAACCATGAGATGGTAGTCGCAGTCAGTACTCACAGTGATGGTGGTGAGTGTGATTCTTAGACCTAAAATCACTGCACTCAACACATGTCGTTGGGCACACTTTGACATCATCAAACGCAATCCTGAAACATGGGTTGTTATAAAGGTGATGATTGGGTGGCTTTGACACATGGGGCTTTTGAGGGGTGAGTGATAGATATGGGATTTGTCCCTCCTGAGGGAGTTTGATATCCATGGCCACTTGATGAGTAGGATTGAGAAAGGCGTGCACGCATGTGTGAATCAGTATGTGATACTGATGTCATACATATCTCTTCCAGTCTACTCTGAGATCAAGGAAGTGAATGAACGTTGACAGGATGACTGTTCCATGCCTCGAGTTCATTCGGGATATCAGTGACAAAGGAATTATACATTCGCTGTAACACCATTCACGGATTGTAGGATGAAAGTTGTTCTCCAACTTTCTACTTTCACTTGGGTAGCACTGATGTGTGACTAGGCACCGCTCTTTGCTTGTGAAGTCATAAGTGTTATGGACTTTCACTGCCAATGTGAAATGGACCTGCAGGGTCACACACATAGGATTTAACCTGGAAGAGGAGTTTTGTCCACAAAGCAATGTTTAGATTGATTACTAAAGGAGTTTAGTAGTTCAATTAAACACTCAATCAGTCGATAGCTCAATATCGTATGGTTCAAGGTGTTGGACGCATTGATTGGAGTATCGGATTGATTGAAATCGCATTTGACTGATTTTGCCCAACCTGTGCTCCCAACCGATCGGCTCATGTGATGAACCGGTCGGCTGAGGTTGCTGAACCGGTCGGCTGGAGTGTCCAGGCCGATCGGCTCATGCCCAGGTTGAAACGACCGGTTCAAGAGTTGAACCGATCGGCTCAACTGGTGCAACCGACCAGTTGGGAAAGTCATGTCGGCAAGGATTTTCCTTTCGTTTCAAATTGCCCAATTCGATTGGGAATAATATTGGTATTCGATACCAATTGGGAAAGAAACAAGGAAAGTCTTTTTGAGCCGGATTAGGACCATGAACCGATCGGTTCAGGGCACCAACCGATCGGTTGGAGTGCCCCAAACGATCGGCTCAGGTCCAACCGATCGGTTCAGCAGTGAACCGATCAGTTCAGGTTGCGAGATGGTTGCTTTTGGTGGAAAATTCTCGAACCCTTCTACTCCTGCATTAGTCCCGCATTGCCCGGGATGGAGAACCCTATCCCATGACTCTCCTATATATATAGGGGTATTGGGGGCTTCTCAATGACAGCTCAGTGCAACCAGTTGCTCTGCAAGTTGTCGTTCTCTCTGGTTTTGGTAACCGTGAGAGAGCCCGAGCAAGTGCTTCCCCCAAAAGGGAGGTGCAGCAAGGGAAGGACAACTGCAGTTGCAACAGGAGGCAGGAGAGCGTGTTGGCGACTAGTACGTCAACAGGAGGGTGCGACTCCTTCCACTTCCTTGTGGGACAAGGAGAGTGGAGTTCCAGGTGGTCCGTGTGGACTACTACAGAAGCGGGAGGACACTGCCGCTTAGGAGGACAACTGTCATCCGACAGTCCGGTTCGAGTAGGAGTTGTGAGTCCCGGTGCGACCAGGAGCTGCACAGACACCGTCGAAGTCCGGAGTTGAAGACCGTGCATTGCGCGAGGTATTGTCGCCGAGCAAGCCTCGGGACAAGGTATGATTCCGTAAACCATCCTTTCCTATTATATAGACGTTGACGTGTTTCCTCGGTATGGGTTGGGGGAGAATTTTTTTGTTTCCGCTGCCTTCTCTGTCTCCCCTAAAACCCAACAGTTATAGTTAACGCCAGTCTGACTGAAGAACAATTGGAAAGACTTCTCAAGGAATTGAGGCTCCATAAGCAAGCTATAGGTTATTCAGTAGAGGATATCAAGGGACTTAACCCTGCTTTGTACATGCACCGCATAAATCTAGAAGAATCCGCCAAACCCTTGGTCCAACCCCAGAGAAATCTGAACCAGATGTTGAAAGAGGTTGTAAAAAAGGAAGTTATCAAGCTGAGAGATGTAGGTATTATCTACCCTATCAGCGATAGAAACTGGGTAAGCTTCATTCATGTTGTACCAAAGAAAGGGGGTATGACGGTTGTGAAAGGTGAGAAGGGTGATGAAGTAGCCGTCTGTGCTGTCACCGGATGCAGAATGTGTATAGATTATAGGAAGCTAAATCAAGCGATGAAGAAAGATCATTACCCGCTTCCCTTCATCGACCAAGTGCTAGAAAGACTAGCACATGAGTATTTCTACTTTTTAGATGGTTATTCCGGGTTCTACTAGGTCCCTATCCTACCGGATGACCAGGAAAAGACCACATTCACTTATCTTTATGGAACATATGCTTTTCGAAGAATGCCGTTTGGACTATGCAATGCTCCAACAACTTTCCAACGTTGCATGATTTCAATGTTCTCAGATTTTCTGGAAGATATTGTAGAGGTCTTTATGGATGACTTTTCTATTTATGGGAAAGACTTTGATGGTTGTTTGAAGAACCTATCATTGGTCCTGCAGCACTGTGAAGAAAAGAACCTTGTTCTCAACTGGGAGAAGTGCCATTTCATGGTACAAGAGGGCATAGTGTTGGGCCATAAAGTCTCCAAGAAAGGCATTGAAGTGGATGTAAGCAAGGTTGAGGCTATTTCCAAACTACCCCCACCAAAGTCTGTGACAGGGGTACGAAGCTTTCTCGGTCATGCCGGGTACTATAGAAGGTTCATCAAAGACTTCTCCAAAATATCAAAGCCTCTTTCAAACTTGTTGGTCAAGGATGCAGAGTTCGTTTTTTTTTTATGATTGTTTAAAGGCTTTCCAGACATTGAAGGAAGCCCTAGTAACACCCCCTATTCTCCAAGCTCTAGATTGGGAGCTACCCTTCGAGTTAATGTGTGATGCTAGTGACTTCGTTGTAGGGGCTGTCCTAGGGCAAACAAAAGATAAGAAGCATCATGTAATTTTCTACGCCAACCGAACTCTAGATGAGGCGCAAGTAAATTACACCACAATGGAAAAAAGAGATGCTAGAAATTGTCTTCGCCTTTGACAAGTTCAGATCTTATTTAATTCGGACCAAAGTGAAGGTTTACACCGATCACGGAGCAATACGGTACCTGATGAAAAAGAAAGACACTAAACCTAGGCTGCTAAGGTGGGCTCTTTTGCTCCAAGAATTTGATCATGAGATGGTTGATAAGAAAGGCAAGGAAAATGTAGTTGCAGACCATCTCTCAAGAATAATCTGCAATGAAGAAGACCAGTTGCCTATCAATGACAACTATGCTGACAAAGCCATGTTGATGGCTCGATCTGTCGAGCCAAGTCTACCATGGTTTGCGGATATCCGTAACTACCTCGCTTGTGGGGAGTTACCTCCGGAAATAACGTACAACCAAAAGAAGAAACTCTTCTCGGATGTAAAGCATTATTATTGGGATGATCCTCTACTCTTTAAGAGGTGCTCAGATAATCTATATAGAAGATGTATTCCAGAGGAAGAAGTGCCAAACATTCTAGGGGAATGTCATTCCTCACCTTATGGAGGACACTTGGGTGGCGAAAAGACTACTTTTAAGGTCCTCCAGTCAGGCTTTTATTGGCCGACCTTGTTTAAGGATGCCCATTCTTTTGTAAGATCTTGTAATGAGTGCCAGCGAAAGGGGAATATCTCCCATCGGAATGAGATGTCACTCTCTGATTGGATTGAAGTTGAGATTTTTGATGTGTGGGGCATTGACTACATGGGCCTCTTTCCATTCTCTTTTGGCTTCAGCTATATTCTTGTTCACTTGTCGACTATGTCTCCAAGTGGGTGGAAGCAATTCCTACCATGACTTGTGATGAAAAGGCAGTAATCAAACTTTTTACCAAGATCATCTTTCCGAGGTTTGGAGTTCAGAGGATCGTCATTAGTGATGGCGTCTCTCATTTTGCAGAAAGACAGTTTGAATCACTTCTACGCAAGTACAACGTCTGTCACAAGGTTGCAACGCAATATCATCCCCAAACATCAGGGTAGGTTGGGGTCTCCAATTGGCAGATAAAGTAGATTGTAGAAAAGATAGTAGGTAAGTCCTGCAAGGACTGGTCAAATAAGCTGGATGAAGCTTTATGGGCATATTGAATAGATTTCAAGATGCCATTGGGTACCACACCCTAGCACTTGATTTATAGGAAGGCTTATCATCTTCCCTTTGAATTGGACCACAAGGCGTTCTGGGTGATAAAATGCCTCAATATGGACCAGAAGCTAGTCAGGGAGAAAAGGTTTCTTCAGCTCCAAGAAATTGAAGAACTGAGACTTAGTGCTTATGAGAATGCCAGAATTTACAAATAGAGGACAAAAGTGTGGCATGATGCCCACCTGAAGAAAAAGGACGTGAGTGAAGGTGATAAAGTTTTATTATTTAAATCTTCTATCCATCTTTTTCCATGAAAGCTACAAACTAGGTGGTTTGGACCCTTCACTGTGGTGAAGCTCTATCCATCAGGAATGATGGAGCAATACGACAAAGACGATCCAGTGAAGGTCTTCCCGGTGAATGGGCACAGAGTCAAAAGATACTATGAAGATGATGCGTTTGTGTGAAGATCGGAAGTAGCGCTGCAAGAAGCAGAAGGATCCATATAGAAGGACTTGAAGCTTGTCGAGCTGATGACGGAAACTACAACGCTCTTTGGGAGGCAGCCCAAAATTTTACTTTTCGTAGAATAGGATGTTATTTTTCCCTTTCTGAAAGACACTACAAACATTATCATTATAATAAGGCCTGAGTCAGTGCATGCACCACATGCACATACTCTTTTGTTTTATGGGCCACAAGTTTAGTTTTTTGAAGCTCTGATAGGTAATACTATCTGAGGTAGGGTCTCCTTTCCTGCCAATAATGTTTTACCCATCAACACTCTCCTTACCTTTATTTTGCATTTCTTCTTTTGATTTTAGTTTTACACCTTTCTGTATAGAATGTTCTTCCTAAAGTTTTTCTACCTTGCTTCTTTAGCAAAAATCTCACTTTTTCTGTCTAGGTCGGGCAGAAACCCTTGTGTCGGGCAAGGTTTACGCACTTGTAGTTGTGTGAATCGGGCAGCGTTTCGTATCGGGCATGCATCCTTGTGCCGGGCAGCATGTCGCACGACACACTCGCCACACGGAGTGAATCTTGCTTAGGAAGGCATATCGACGATTGAAGTGACAGATTAGACTACGCATTGGGAATGATTTGTCTCCCTTTACGACACGTGTCCTGTTTTACCGAATTTGCCACCGCCCGAGATGGCTATATATAGTAAATGCAAGTTACCGTATTGGGCACTCACATTTACTTTTTACCAACTCTTGCATCGTGCATTTACTCTAGCTCAACTCTCGTGTCGGCCAACCCTTCCATCGAATCCCGTGTCGCACACCAGCTCCCACCCGACACAGGTATACCTGATACGCCTATCGCCCAACACAAGCTTTTAGATTTATATCGTTCAAATCATATCATGCCTGACTTCGTGACGGGTGATATGCTCTATATCTTAGACCGAATCGGGTGATACACATATCGTGTCGGGTTCCGTCTGACATTGATTTCCGACCATGTCGCGCGATACATGTATCGCATGATACACACATCCGAGCGATATTAGTCTTATCGGGCAAGAACTTTATCATCCAGTTTTTCTAAAAGAAGCTTTAACTCAAGTCACCCGATACTCTATCATATCAGGTGGCACTCCTATCAGGAAGTGTTTCTTTACAAGCCCGTGTCGGGCAGGAAGATTTGTTTTGTCTATCGCGCGATACTGTCACATTTTTCTGACTTAAGATTGTATCGTCCTTTGTGCTTTGTCGTGCGACATAAGTATCGCGTTGAGCCATATCGGGCTCTCGTATCGACTGAGATCTGTTTGGTATGTCCACCCGATATAGGTCTACCTTAGCAGACATATTCAGTATCAGGCAGCAAGACTCTTTTACCACCGCCCGATATCGCCTTGCTTATATCAGGACATTGTTGAGTTTTTAGTATCATCTACCTCGTATCAGGAAAAGTGACTCTTTTAATCTGCCACCCGATATAGGGTAGAATGACTCATTCAGTAACATCTTTATTTACAAATCTTGTTTGATAATTATAGAAATGGCCAGCACAAAGCAAACAGTCGTCCAAGTAGATGAGCACGACTGGAGAATCAACACCAAGGTCACTGCAGAAGCCACTACAGTCGGGCAGAAGCGCCCGAACCCCAACTCAGCAGGGCCATCTGGGGCCGAGAAGAGGCAAAGGACAGAAGCGACAGCAGCCCCATCAACAACAACCCCTTCAACGGCAGCAGAGCCTCTATATCACTCGTTAGGCCGGTTCATGCCCAGAGACGATGAGCACAGGCAGCGGGACATAGAATTGGCATCCAAGGTCTACAGGCCAAGCCGGTTCTTCCATCAGTCGTCCATCCACCAGATAGGCATTTTTGATAGGTTGGAAAATGTCCTAGAAGCAGTCGGGCTGAGGAAGATCTACTTCAGCCACTCCGCCTCCTACACAAAACTCACAAGGGAGTTCACGTCGTCCCTCCGTCGGGTACAGAATAGACCAGATGCAGTCGAAATATTGGCGGAGCGGATAGACTACAAGGACGGTTGTATAATGTTGAGCACGACATATCAGAAAAGCTACTCAATGAAATCTTCTCCTCCAGTGAAGAAGAAAAAGAACTGCTCAACAATAGTGTCAGAATCACCGAAGGCGACGGGTTCAACCCGGTCAGTGTCTGGAAGAAACTGACCGGCGAATGAAACTACAAGCCGGGAAGCAAGGTGGAGGCCATCCACTCATGCTTCTGGTGGATCATCTACAAGATAGTGGCTTGTATCCTCTTCAGCAAGTAAAAGACGATCAACATCTACACCGAAGAACTCCATCTCATGTGGTACATGATGGTGGGCAAGGTGGTCAATTTGGGACGCTTCTTGCTGAATAGGCTTTACCCCATAAAGGATGCCCCCAAGGAGTATTGCATGGCTGGCATCATCAATCTGATCGTGGCAGGGTTGGGGTACCCCAGGGAGCCGCGCAGCCTCTCAAGGACGAGAGGTGACGAGAAGATCGAACTCAAGTTCCTAATGAGGGCTAGCATCATTAAGAAGGAGGGGCGATGCTACTTCTATAAGTTTGCAAGAACAAACACCCTCCTTCCACTCCCATGCTGTGCCAGCTACGATGCAGAAAAGCTGGTCTTCACCACAACGGAGATTGAAGCTATGGTGGTTGAAGCCGCTAATGCCGCCACCACGAGGATACAAGAGAGGGCGGCCGCAACAGGAAGACTGATCCCTCTCGACACCCGGTAGGACAATCTTCCACAGTCCCTGCTGAGCCACCCACCACCCCTACACAACCAGCGACAGCCACTGATAAGGCTATCGTCGCTACTCCCATACTAGCCATGGTTGCCACAACAACAACTATCGCTGCTGTAGAAGAAGTGACGGTGATCATGGAGGTCGCCGAGACAACCGGGGCTGAGACAACGATGACAGCCCTGAGGGAAGCTGCCGCGGGAGAGACAGACATAGCTCCCGAAGTTTCTGTTGCACCTTTAATGGCGGATGAGATGGTACAGCTGGACGCCAGCAATGGGGCATTCGCTGAGCTCCTCGAGACGGAGCTTAGGGCTGTGCAGCCCACACCAACGCTACCGCCAACATCGCCAGTGACAGTTGCGGAGTAGGTCGCTGACAACTAGATGATAGAACAATGGCCACCTACATCGTGCCCTCACCACCACAAACAGGACAGGCAGAGGAAGCCATGAAGGTTCCAACGCCTCACACTGAAGTGACACCCTCACAGACGATACAAATGGGCTCAGACCCAATTGAAGTTGAGCAGTCATCGTGCTGACCTGCACATGCGAGGAGTGTCGTGAGACCAATAGGGCAATCTGACACAGCACCTCCATCTCTGGGGGAAATCCTCAGTCAAGAATTTGACCATTTGTGGGAGGTAACGAGCAACCACTCAGTTACCTTTTCTTCCCTTACCCACAAATTTTTTGTCTTCCAACAGAGGCTCAGCGAATAGGAGCAGCATCTGCTAGCTCTAGTTGACCTTCCCAGCCAACTAGAGGCACTCAACGCAACACTACAGTAGGCCCTCCTATGCCTCGACGCAGTTGAGGAAAGGCTTAACCAAAGGGATGGCCACCCCCGCTCAAGACAGCCACGGAGGTCTCCATCACCTCCTGGCTTAGGTTCCCAGCCCTCCTCATCAGCGTCATCCTCTGGGACGTCCTCCCCTTCCTCCTCCAGAGGGCCATCTACAATGGCCGAGGAATAGACGACGCACAAGACAACCGAAGGGGATCCAGCAGGACAAGCGAGCTCCCACGACATGGAAGAAGTTGCTCCCTCAACCCCCCTCGACGAAGCTGAAGACAACGACGAATCGATCAGCATCAGGGAGGACTCTTCTGATGAGTAAGAGGGAGAAAGGGGGGACATCTACTGTGTCAATGAGAGACACCCCCCTAGAAAAAGGAGTTCGACGGTAGATGAGTTTTCTGAGCCTTCGGATATCCCTTCCTTCGAGATGGCAGATTTTGAAAGGAAAGCCATCAGATACTTGATGATCAGACACCAGAAACTGCTAAACAAGGTCCTAAGGTCGCAAGCTTATGAAGAAGACGTTGTCTAGAGCGACGGGTACTTCTCCACACAATGAGGGGAGCTGAGGAGCATATTTCACTCTCCAACCATCGTCTCCAAGAAGCTGTTTAGGGTCCTAGAAGGCGCTATACTAGAGAATCTCAGCACCAGGATAGACCGAAAGCTGATCTACACTGCCACCCCGGCCTTGGCAAGAATACTGACGATGGGGTTGTACGATTCTATGCATGTGGCCAACATGCTGAAGCATATTGATGACCATAACGCAACCCTGGTGTTGGCCCCTTATAAGCACAGAAAGAATTGGTTAATGTGCGTGGCAGACCTCCAGCATCATGACATCCAGATTCTCAGCTGCTACAATGAGGAGGTTCCACGCTCAGGACACATCTTTGTACACCCTGAATACAAGATCTTGAGGCTCCTTCCACTGTGTCTTCTCCTAGTGATCAAGCACGGAATCCAACGCCACTCTGGCGTTTGGAATTTCTTCAGCATCGGAGACTTCCCCGTCCAAGAAGAAGCGGGAAGCGGAAATAGCACTTTTATAGTCCTCCGTACTATAGAGTTGCTTCATGTTTTTGGATTCATAAGGCAACTCAGCAACCAGAACTTCAATCAGCTCAGGAGCATCTACGCGTTGATGCTAATCAAGGACAAGCGCTATTTTTGGGATGCAGGAATCCCAGAAGAGTTGTGGGACAGTGATTATGAAGCTGAATCCTCCCAACCCAGCAGCCCTCTAGAGGAAGCAGCTGAGATCGCCACGGACGTTTACGGGGCAGGCAAGCAGATGGATGTTCTAGAAGAAATTCTTTCAAGAGATGGCCCTGCTTCGCCTGATACTTCTGAAGATATGATCAACAACTTCGACCGTTTCTCAGGCTCTAGACTAACACAAGAGCAGGTAAACGAGATCCTGCAGAAGTTAGCTGACTCTACCCCTGTAGATGTCATCTATGAGGCAGACAGTGTCATAGTCCCAGTTGATGATTTAAGGGACATGGTGAAAGAAGGAGGATGTTTGGCGATATCAGGGGCAGCCGCCTACATCCAGATACTACAGAAGAAGTTCGAACACGCATACATTGCCCATCCAATGTTGTTCAACGACATCTATCTTGCCGATGAGTCAGGAGCAAAGCAATCTTTTCTGGAAGAGATATAGAGCAGAATGCCACGTGTTATCTTTCTGCCTAGCCTGCACTACAACCATTGGACGCTCCTGATGATGTACACTCACCCTCGAGCAGGAATCTTCTACAACATGTCAGATAGCAACAAAGATCATCTAGTGTAGTGTACATCAACAACATTGACACCCCTGGAGCGCTTAGTAAGGAAATACTATACGGAGGTGGCAACGCTGCTCCAGCCATTCTTGGAGACGGCAGAAACCAAATGGCAGGAGCTTTAGTTCTGCCACAGTAGTCCACAACAAATTCCGCTATCCAGTGATTGTGGTATTTTCATGCTAGAATGGATCTCTAGCTCGGTGACGCTACAACAAACACCTGACACGCTCCACCACATCGACTACCATAGAAAAAGTGGAGAATATGTGTGGGAGCTTATATCTGATGGAGGCACGCTCACCAGCTAGCCCTCACTGACTTATCACTACCTCACCTTATCTTTTCTCATACTCTGGGACAGAGTGTAGGATAAGTTGGGGGGGTACTATATATCATTGAGGGGGGTATAATAATTTCTCTCATTTTGCATTTTTGTCTTTCTTTACATACATACTCTGTGTTTATATACATATACAAGTCTGATACAATATAGTGCATATACAACCCCTTGCCTCTATACAATTGTACAAAGACACTCTATAGTAAAAATTCGATACAACTTCTCCCAATTTGTTTTCTCTATGTCTAAGGTGGTGCAGGTTTTTGTTATGTTTTTTCTAAAAATTGCAGTCTCAAACGACAAAGGCTATAACATTTCCATGCTAAATTTCGAAAAATAATCTCACAACAGCTAAGAGATGTGTATGCGAAGGAAAAAGCTGCCCAAACAACAACTTGCTTTTGTTTCCCTACCCATCAAAAATCCCAAAAGAGAGAAAAGCCTTATGAGAGTGAATAAAAGCATGAGAGTTGTGCCAAAAAAAACACACACTTGTTCTTCCAAAAGTACACATCTTTAGGCATGGTAGATCCGGGGCAGTGGTACGTAGGATGTGAAATCACTACTCTAAAGCCAACTGGCTTGGACTGCAAGGACCACTCGCCCGTTAACAGACCCGTACCTGGATAAACTGATGGGAAATAAGAAAAACCCAAAAATCCTTAAGCCTACCCAAAAACCCAACTTTCTATTCCCAAAAGTTGTTTGGCGTGAAAGCTAACTTCGGAATCATGCACCTAAGTCTCGACGAAGCTGAAGAGAGAATTTTTTCTTAAATAAGGCAAGAAAGATAAAGTCTGCTATTCATAGTCAGACAAAATTTTCATTAAGTCATCTCATTACTCTCTCAAACCCCTTGTCCGAAGACTATGTCGGGTTCTAAAGAAGTATCACAAAACAAAGCCTTAAAATATGTACAGATTGATTGGGGACAATCAAAATGCTAAGTTTGGGGGAGTTGATAACACCCTTTTTGGGGTTATTTATGGCCTATATTTTCTTGTCAAAACTGCCCTCTAAACTATTTTTCCTATCAATTTTGTTATGTTTTGGACAAAACTAATATGTGCTACGCTCTGATCAATTTTGCATCCTTTTGCAGAGTTTTTCCTTGTCTTTACACCAAAAAGGCCTATCCCGGCCCATGAACGGTGTTTACCTGCATCGGCCCTCCTACCAGTCGGCCGACATGCTCATTACCCGTCGTGCAGCAGCCTGATACAGCTATCGTGCAAGAAAGCTCAGTCGGGCAATACGCCACTTACCTGACAGGGAGTTGTACCCCCCACGACTACTCTCCCGATGAAGCGTGTCGTGTGATACAAGCCACCCACTGGCAGGAACCCACCCGTCACGACTACCCGACATGCCTGCAACCCGACACCCGTTGTGCTGGGCGACACGCATGTCGACTGCCCCCGAAGCCACGCTAATGGGGTCGATGGAGGACATGTGGCGCCTGGAGAACCGCAACTTCTTCCAACTGCTGCCTATAAATAGCAGCTACAGAACTCCGATGGGACGGGTCAAAACCCTAGAGAAAGCTAACCTTGGGAAGCTTCGGGAGCTAGTGTGACGCGTTCCAAGGGCATATCGGGCGATACTAGGTGAGCACACCCCTACCCGAGAGGGGCGGGAGTGGTTCACTTAGACCTCGTCCCAGTAGCTACAGTAGCACGATACGACCAAGAAGGCCACCCGATGTGTCGGGATCCTAGGAGGGCTCTTGCCCAAGACGGGTCGCCCCTACACCTGATACAAGGAACCTGATAACCTAAGTCATCTCCAACCCGACATGATATCGAACCTGATACGGAACACCCGTCAGTGTGTGTTTCCCGAGAGGGTGGTACCCAGACCACGACCATATCGGGTAGGGTGGCTTGACCGATATGCTTGCCCGATAGGGCTGGCTGCCCGACATGAGCATGTCGGCTAGAGCTCCCGCCCGGTAATGGGTTAGAGGCGCCTTAGGGGGTCTGCTGTTGTATGTTGTCCTCCGATACCAAGGAGACGATACATATCTTCCCTTTTTCAGTCATTTACTTTCTTCATTTACGCAATGTAACTAAACCTTTTATGCAATGCTCATGTTAATGGAATTAGTGGAGTTTTAATACATGTTGCTCTGTATTTTGTCCCTTTTTGTTGGATGATTTCTTTTTAGCATATGAACTCTAGCTTGTATTTTTGGATCATATTTTGACTAGCTATCGAATTGTATTTCCCGTTGTAACTCCCTCGAGTGAGGTGTTGTAACTCTAGCATTTGGTCCGATCATGGAGTACGAGAGTACCCAGGGTCAGAGTTGCTTCAGTTATCTTTCCACTCCAACCCAAGGATGCTACCTTTGAGAGAGGGTATCGGTGCTTAGTTGGAGGTACCCTCTTTGAGAGAAGGGGTATTGGATGTTTTCTATTGCCGCTTGTTATGCGTAAGTTTTCTTCCTTTGTTCCTTACCTAAGCAATAGTGTTATCTCCTCATGTTCTGTTGCACAAAATTTCTAAAAATTGATGAATTGCCAAAACCTTAAATCTTCCTTGTAACTCCAGTTAGAGATAGACTTTTTCTTTACAACGCTTTCTTATAGTATTTTGTTCCCTTTCATTCTGTTGTTTACCGTCCTTGATCTACCGTTCCCTTGGGGAACTTTTTCTTACCCATCTTTTATCAAAGTGTAGAGTGTTGATTCTGAGTTCTTAGCATGACCACCCTTGTCCCTGTGGTTCGACCCCGATCGCTACATCAGACCCCGTTATCGTTGCGGGGGCCTAAGAGTCAGATTATTTAAAAGTCCGACTACTTCAAATCCGCTCCTTTTGGACGCACAATTTAGGCCGGTCAATAGCCCAGTGTGTAAAATAAGAATAACATAGTTCTAAAAGATGATTTTACCCCTAATGTAGAACATGAAAACTAGGAAGAAAGTGGATGACAGTAGGGAGAAATCATGATCAAGATTCATCCCCTTCCCTCGCTTCCACACCATAGCTCTGAAGTAGCTCCAGGACAAGCATCCAATGGGTGAGATGGTCCCTTACAGACTCTGGAACACTCTTGGATGGCTTCACCAGAACCAAACAAATCAAAGAACCTACAGTTGACTTCTGAGGTTGTTGGAAGTAGCTCCATAGTCATATAGCAGAAGGTAGAAATAAGTGAGAAACCAGGAAACTATGGTTGATGATGCACACGAGAAACCAATTGAATGGCGAGAAGAAAACTATTGACCAAAGATGATGATTCCAAAAGAGAAACCTTCAGGGTCGAGGAACCACCAAGAGCCCTCATCGGAAACACTTTCATCTGGATACCCTGGAGTCTAATCGATCGGAGGAAAAACAAACATGCACGAGGAGACAAGAGCAGAGAAAGGAAGTCTGAGGTCCAAGGAAACTTACTGCTAAGGAAATTTGGTTCAGAGGGTCAAAGTGCTTAGGGGAACAATGAGACCTTGGCAATGCAAATCAGATCCACGAGGGCAATACCTACCTCCTGGGACAAAATTGAAGATGGAGAAGATATGCTAAAGGAGTGGCAGAGGTTTCTGGGTGCTCACACATAGGTAGGAGGTGTCAAAGGGGGTTTTGTAACTCGATGGGGAGAAGGATAGAGAGGGTAGATTTGGAGGTTTCTTATATATAGATATATAGGATACAATTAAAGGATCGATGCATTATGAATCGAGTGATGAAACATATAGCAAAGAAACCTCGTTGAGAGGTCTAGTGAAGTGGGAGAAATCGTGAAAACAAAATCCATCTGTATTAGGCGGTCGATTTCCAAAATAGGAGAGAGGAAGGTGATGATCTCCTGATTGTGGGATTGATATTTGAGAATCTAAGAGAGTGTGTGGTTTATCAAAGACCAAAACTATAATTCGATGCACTAAATCAAAAATCCAAATCAAATTAGAATAAAGTGTTAAAATTGTATTATTTACTTTTTCAAATCACTCAAATTAAGGGTCCAAACAAAACCCTATTAATATGAAATTTTGCACCTAGGCTAACTAGTTAGAATCATATTTTGGCATTATTTTTTCACATTTGGAGACTTCTGATATCTTATTTAATTCTTTTAAGGCAAACCATATCTTCTCTTTCCTAATGTATTAAAGGAATCTAGATACACTCATTTAATGTGAATCTTCACCCGCAATCAAATTCTAACACATTGAATAAGATTTTTCCATAAATTTCATATCTTGAGATTATTAATCACATTACTTAATGTTTCGGGCTTTTACACACTTTCTCTCTCCCAAACTACACTTTAACATTAAAGGTTGACCAAATAAAATGAAAATTAACATATCGGCTAATTTTAATGTGTAGATTATGAATTTGAGTTTTTTTTCACATTTGATGTTTGATATTTTGGAGAAAACTCATATTTCCTTTTCTTAAAGAAATTAGATAATTATTATTGTGCAAGTAAGCTGAAACTTGAATCCCAAGCTAATTGGGACCCAAGGAACACGACTTTCACATTTGATTTTAGTTTTTAGATTTCTTTTCATGAATTATACATATTTAATATTTGTGGCCCATTATTATTTTAATTATCATATTATTTCATCATTTATACTATTGTTTTCCCGATGGTGTCCCATATCTTCACATTACAACCAAAATGGTTATATTAAATTAATGTGCATGAAATTCTATATGTGTTTATCATTTATCTCATATGACCTATTTTATGGATCCTTTATTGGTCTAAAGATTAACATCAGAGCATTAGGTCATATTTATTGTGAAAACCTTGATTTTCTCTCTTCATTACTATACTCTTTATTTTCTCTATTAGTGACTCACATCACTCAATATGAGTTCAATCACAATACTAGAATGTGATGAAGACCCAATTTGATCACTTC
Source organism: Alisma plantago-aquatica (assembly GCA_963693085.1). Taxonomy (NCBI): domain Eukaryota; kingdom Viridiplantae; phylum Streptophyta; class Magnoliopsida; order Alismatales; family Alismataceae; genus Alisma; species Alisma plantago-aquatica. The sequence goes on along the minus strand of OY856410.1, from coordinate 428,264,723 downwards.
GATGGCGAATTTGATGATATGGTGCTCTATTTTGTGAAATTCAACTAAGTAGCATGCTATATCATGTCACCTTCTTACATATAATATTGAACCTCATTACTTTATTGTTTTGGATTCCTATTATATATCATGATGTAGAGTTTTCAATAAAGAATCCAGTGGCATAAAAATCGCATCAATCGGACATTTAGAGCCCATGTTATGAGTTAAAGAAGATGACCCAAATTGTACTTGTTTTAACATTTTTGCTTGACTTTTAGAACCTTATTGGGCCCAAACACAAATCGAGGCCCGATTTTATTGCCCCTCCTTCCCCTTTTGCCTTGGGGAAAAATCGCAAGAACTGGGAAGCATATCTGCCGCCTTTACCAAATCGGGCAACAGGGACAACTCTTAATTGTTTGGGATCTTAACCCTAATACTCTTGTTATGTATATAAATCCCCTTCAACCCTGTGCCCTTCTCCTTTCTGCTAGGTCTGGCCGGAAAACTCCATCTCCCTCCTTCTTCTTTGTTTGACAGCAGCTTGGCCGACCCCTTCCCTTTCATTGGGGGTGCTACCTTGGGCATCGCTGGTGGATGACGACACAACCAAAAACCACATCGTGGTAGGAAGAGGGCATGCGACGACCGTCACCCTTCTTCCTCTCATCTTGGAACCTTGTGGTAGTGGGGAAACTATTGGGTAGAGCCTGACAGCATTGGAGTCCTTCCGTTCGGCCGACCTCACCCCCCCTTACAGCACGACTAAAGAATCTCAGACATCTCTAGTCCCATCCACCTCCACCCTTAACCTACCTCGTCTTGCCTCGCTATTGGAGGAGCACCGAAGGGATAGGACAGAACCCCTGTTCGGCCCCTGTTTTGGCGTTGAAATAGGGGAGCGTCTGTGAGTTGCTGACGGACTCACCCGAGACCAGATGTGGACCCGACGCCACCCTATGAGAAGTTCCTACATCGGCGCACACATAGGCAGACCAAGATGGGTAAGTGGTGACCAGCGGTAGCCACCAGTCGAGAGCCTCACATCAGTGCAACCCAGTACTACCAGTGCCATGCCAGATGGTCATCTCATACGGGCACATTTGTGGATGCCAAACTACTGATCAATGGCCTAGATGTTCAAGCGAATAAGTATGTCACGCCCAACCTATATTCCCTATAGTTTTTCCGTGGAATTTCATAGAATCATTTTTTTCTCTCATGTTAAGGCCAAATATAGTCATATTTTATATCAAATTGATCCTTTCGAAAAGATCTATGCAATGGACTAGGTTTCAGGGTCTAATTCCATCGTTTGTTCCTTTTTCCCAAAAGATGCATACTTTAATCATTTGGAATATAGTTGATGTATGATAATGGTGCAAAACTTGGATCTTGGCTGCTCATTTGGATCCTTAAATCAGTACAAGATCATTTAATGAACCAATAAGCAACTTGGAACCCATCTTGGCCAAAAACCTAAAATGCATATAATTAGAGTTATTGATGAGGATCTAATGCATATATGTAATCATGTTGTTAATCAGGTTTGGCATGTGATCTAGATGGTAATGGATGTGTTAAGTTAAGAATCTCTGAATTAGGTGTGGGCCTTATCTAGTTATATGACTACTGCTTTCTTGCTTGAAAAGACATATATTGTATGCTTGTTTGTCTATTTTCTCAAATATTGCCATGTAGTATTGCTATGTCTTACTCGATGTTTGCCTCGTCAGTTTTATAACTTGAACACATATATAGATAGAACTCCATTATAATATTGATTGATAAAGGGTTAGCTCTTGGATACGGCCTTGAGGTCCCTCTCGTATAAAAGGGTTAGCAAAGCTTGAGCACCCTTACAGACCCTACCGACGGGAAGATGGTCAAAGGCCTTAAACATGCTTGATATTGTTGGAATAATGGAGTGAAATGACATAAAATATGATTTCACATTTGTTAAATAGTTAACATGATTATTATTGTTCGTTTAGTGTTGAAATCTTTTCAAAATTATGCAAAGCTTATATATATATATATATATATATATATATATATATATGTATGTATCTTTATGCCCCATACTCAACACCTCGTGTGTTGACCCATTTCTCGTATGTTGTTTTTAGGTTCAGAGATGGCTAGAAGGTTGATGGGCTTGGTGATCTATGCTAGGTGTACTTGTTGTAAGATCCAGATTTAGTGCACATGAATGACTTGTACCTTGACTATGGAAATATGTAATTGAATTCATGAATATAATACATTTTGTATAATTTATACATGTTTAATGTTGAGACTATGTTGGTGCCTTTCTCTTGTTACTTGTTCATGTGTGCTAATCTTTACACTTCCGCATGTCGCCTTTGGTATTCTTTTGGTTCATGTGGGACTGGGATTCTGGTTCTGTGACATTATTTTCATGCTTATATGTTACGGTGATTTATTCATACCTTAACTTATTTGGGTTTCAACTAACTACTTTTTGGTATATCTACATCCTTCTTTGGCTAATGCTAAAGAACTACAGTCTCTAACCTCTTATCCCTAGATTAGGGTAAGGTCCTAGATTTCAATATGTTATAACAGTGTCCCATACTTTTGCTTCATTATGCTCCTACAATGGGAACAATAATCAATATCATCATGGAAAATGCATTGAAGTTTACTTTTTTTACATAATGCAATATAGTAAATGATTATAATATGTTATTGAAAGTTAAAAGTAGTGACATAATCAATATATGATACTACACAACATAGACCTTCATTTTCATTCCATCTTTTGCAATCTACGAGTATCTATATATCCTACTAAGATGCAACTTGATTTCCTTGGACTTTGGATCTAATATGCTGAAAAAAGAGAGCATATTATAAACCCTACACAAGGTTCAAAACCAATTAAATAGTCTCTTGTGGAGCTTGAAAAAAATATTCCCTCAATAATGTCTTACGCGGAGAGAAAGCAAAAGGGATATTATTAATTTGATTCACATGAATCTGAATAAATTATTCTCATATGTTATATCTCATTTAAGTTACTAATATTATTATCCTATAATGAAATAGAAAGAATAATTTCATTATATGATGTCTATTATTTTCTACCAAAAACCTTACATATACTAGATGAGAAGAATAGACATGTATAATGAGACATTCATGGAATGGCACATATGAAATCTAGGACAAATGATATGTCATATGTGAAAATTGAAACTATAATTATCCAAACAATTAGTAGTTGAAAAATAGTACCAATCCTGATGTAATGCATGAGAAAGGATGAGTTACCCTTGAGATGGCAGCACTGACACAACCTATTTGATGACAACATTCCAAACTAATGATTCAAAGAGGAAATATTGTAATAAAAATTCATTTCAAATTAAAATTTGAGTTTTTTAAAGGAGCACTTTCTTTACTATATTGGGAAAATTGTGATCATTGTTAGCATATACAACAATGTGTCTAGATGGTGAAGTTGCAATCTTTAGTTTGTTTACAAAAGCTGAACAAAAAGAAATACAACCAAGTGCTTGCATTGTGGCCTGGAAAATATGTTAGTGTCCATTGTACATATGTGTATTATAGCAGTGCTAGACTCACAAATGGCATCGACCTTCTTCTCAATGAACTATGACTCATAGACTATTTGGTTGATCTTGTGCATTGTGTAGATAAAAAAAGGAAAAAACAATCTCTGAGTAGTAGCACTACCACAAATAATTACAATCACAATGGCAGAAAGGGCAGATAAAAAGAGGGTGATGGATCATATATGTTTTGGAAAAGTTTCAGAAGCATGTTGAGCTTCTACATAAACAAAAATGGGTGAGATCTTCCTATGTGGTCATGAGAACCATGTTGTAGAAGGCCCCAACGCCACTTGGGATGAATTCTAGTGGAAATGGAGGATGCAATATAGAATATATTGGCTTTAGAGGGATTATTGAGACGTCTGCTTTGGTCAAAATGGGAGGCAATGAAGGGCAGAAAAGTAGGGTAGCATGAGGGGAGAGAAAAGGGATAAGAGGAAAGGGAAGAGATCACATTGCTAGAGGAGATGTTGAGGCATCATTTTTATTAAGAGGATAATGAGCTACATTTGTGTTGTTTATATTTGATTTGAGAGACTAAATATAGTTATATGAATTCCAAATAGATTAGCTACAAATTTTTCACTTACATTTTTACATTTTGTAAATAAATCTAAGTTTTTGCTACATACCAAGTATATGAAATTGAATCAATTGTACCTAAATAATTATTTTGGGCAATGTACATTTTAGTTTGGTTTTTACTTTTTAATATTATATATTGTATACGAAGGCCCGTCTATTCTATACAAAAATCTACTAGAGGGGGTTGAATGCAATTTTTACCATTATTTTTTGTTACAAACATGTCCTTGTATATGTACACTAACTTGGCTTTACATTTTAAATTTATATATTGTATAAGAAGGCTCATGTATACTATGTAAGAAAGCCCGTAGAAGGGGTCAAATGCAATTTTCTTAAAGAAAATTGATTTACAAATTTGTCCTTATGTATACACTACACTTTTTTCTTTACTTTTTCAAATTATATATTGTATAAAAAGGCTCATCTATACTATATAAGAAATCCCATGGAGGTGGTTGTATACAAATTTTTTTATTATTTTTTATATTACAAACTAGTCCCAATGTGTGTATATAAACTTTTGTCTTTACTTTTTAAAATTGTATATTACATGTCAAAGATCATTTATACTATACAAGAAATCCTATGGAGGGACTGTCCTGACTATAAGAAGACCTGGAGAGAGGTACTTTGGGATACATTCACTTCAACCTCACAGAAAATGAATGCATAATTTTCTCTTTGACACCAAATAGAAGCAATGACTCCAATGCAGTGATATGTGTTGTCACATGCTGGCATACTTGGACTATGAGAAATAAATACATCCATGAACACAACATTATCCCACTGAGTAATATAGTGAAGTTCATTTTTGAATGTTCCATCTCAATCAAAAAAGCTCACATCACCACTTCTCTGAAGCACAGGCAACTGGGGTGCCATGCAATTACCCGCGACACTGAGATCCTTGTGTTCGTAGATGCATCATACCAAATTCATTCCAAATGCTTGGGCCTTGGCATCTTCATAGGTGATAGACAAGGCAGAGATAAATTGTTTGTAGGTCTTCCTTCCAAAGCATCGTCGAGCATGGAGGATGAGGTGCATGCTATTGTCAAAGCTTCCCAACTTTACAATGAACAAGAATATCACATCTATCTTATTCTTACCGACTCTAAGAAGGAAGTGGACTGTCTCACCAATGGCAATGACACATTTGCCAGATCAGGCCCTATCATAAAACATATAAGGTATTGCGGGAGGATAGTACGGAGATGATCCAATACATACCTAGAAATCTCAACTCAGTTGTAGATTGTACAGTCAAACAAGTATTTAGGTCGTGACATACTTTTTCTTCAGTTATGCAACCAATTTGGTTGAACTATAACACCCAAGATGTGGTTTCAAATCTTTTTTCCCGTACTAGGGATCGGGATCAATAAAAAGTAACCCAAGTTTTTTGCAAAAAAAGCCTATGTAGGGTCTGAATACAATTTCATATATTAGTTTTTAGTATTACAAATTGGTCCACATGTTTGTATACAACACTATAGTCTTTACTTTTTATATATAATGTATAAGAAGGCTCATCTACTATATAAGAAAACCCGCAAAGGGGATGAATGCCATTTCTCCATTATTTTTTATAATTTAAAATGGGTTCCTTCATGTGTACAATACACTTTTGCCTTATTGGAATTATGTATTCTATAAGAAGTCTCATTTATACTATATAAGAAAACCCATGGATGGAGATAAATGCAATTTTCTAATGTTTTTTTTTAATTAAAATTGGATTCCTTTGTGTGTAGATTACACCTTTATCTTTACTTATTAAAATTATATATTGTAAATGAAGCTTCATATATAAGAAAACCAATAGAGGAGGCTAGATGCAATTTTCTAAACTATTCTTTGAATTAGAAACGGGTTCATGTGTGTTTATGGTGCACTTTTGTCAATACTTTTTTAAATCATATATCGTATAAGAAGAATCATCTATACTATATAGGAAAACATGTGGAGGCAGTGAATGTAAATTTCTCAATTTTTTGGAATTACATATTGGTTCTTGTTTGTGTACAATACACTTTTGCCATTACTTTTTAAAATTATATATTATATTAGAAGCCTCACCTATACGATATAAAAAATCCCATGGAGGTGGTTGCATGAAGTTTTGTTCATTATTTTGTAGAATAGCAAACTTGTCCCTGTCTCTATATTTAACTTTTTGTATATACCTTTTAAAATTATATATTTTATAAAAGACTCATGGGCAGATATAAAGGTGATGTCATATAACAAATTAGTCTTTGGTGTGTAAAATATTATTTTTTTAGTTTTTTTAATATGAATTGATCTTTTTTTGTTTCAATAAGGATGCATGCATGTTCTTTATAAGAAAGTCTATGAAGGTGGCTAAATGCATTTTTCTATTTTTCTTAGATTACAAACTGGTCCATATCTGTATATTATAATTTTATCATTGCATTTATAATTTTATAGCATATCCAAAAAATACTAAAAGGATCTAAATAAAAAAAATCCATGGTTTTGTATTACACATTAATTGTTGTGTGAAAAATATAATCTTTCTTTTGCTTTTTAGAATTATGAATTATTTTTTTTGTTCTATTAAAGTTGCATGTACAACCATAATATTCTTAAGTCCGTGCAATATGCATACTTATAGGAAATATTATATATAATGTTTTCTTTACTTTTTGAAATTGTGAAGTAGTTATGTTGATGTATAAGGGATCCATGTGAGACACATGTTTCTTAGATAAGTGTATAAACGAAGTTAGATGCAAGATTTGTCCTTTTATTTCTTCTTTATTTTTATGCATACCTATATTTATATGTGAAATTACAACATTCATACTGAGATTTTATAAGACTGTTTTCATTCTATTTTGTTAAGTACAACAGTGTACCCTAAACCCAAAATTCTATTTTAAACTCAGGTTTATTGTCACATACTATCATGTGTAATGGATTATGATTTCAAGTGGGTTCATATCAGTTCATGTAATAGATTTAGTCATATATATTTTCAAAAACAAATTACCTACATACGTATTTACTAGCAGAGTTTAAAAAAAGTGTACCAGCTGGTACATCTAACTTATAAGTACAATTTTTTTATAGAACTTATAGGTACTATTTATAAAACTACTAAATATATAAATTAGTAATTAATTCCAATAGATGAAAATGATATTATCATGATTAGAAAACTTCAAAATCATGATCAAATACTAAGATAAATAATGAATCGTCCAATCATTTTTTTGGAGTTTTACTAGCATACCATTGATTAGAAAAAACATTATTTATTTCAATAATGGTCCACAATTCAATCGACATGACAAATGAAATTCCTTTAGTAATGTTGTATTCATCCAACATATACGGTAAATTTGTATTCTATATTATTATAAATATGTTCAATATTACATGGGTTCATATAACTTAAATGTACTTTCATTTATTTCTCTTTTAGCAGTACTAATAAAACATATTTTAGATAAAATATAATTTAGAAAAATATTACTAGTGTAACTGCAAAGATACATGTTAAATATGCATAATGTTTCATTTACATGAACAAATAAAGAATCTAGATATTTAAGTTTTTGGGTTTGGGTTTCGGTTTACCTTGATCTGGTCTATACAAATATCGAATTGATTATTGCTAATATGAGTGAGATATGAGGAGGTTATGGAAACACATGGGTAACGATCGGGATGGCTGAGATCGATGTTCATTCGTATATGAAATGATGTGCATGATGTGAATGTAATTTTCCAGAGTGTGAAAGCAGGTGGGTCAAATATTTGTATTTGTTTTTGAAATCATAAAGTTCTTCATAATTTTTATATATACTCATACTATATTTAAAAAAATGTATAGGAAGTTTGATAAAATTTATTCTTTATAATTGTTCTAAATTACAAGTTGATACTTTTTATTTTAATAAAGTAAATGTGCTAGCATGAGCTTATGTCGAGTGATTAGTACACAAAAGTTATAATAAAAGACCACATGGGTATCCCCTTTTGTGATGCTGCCCTACATGATTAATATAATGAGGTTATAAAAAAGACCACTGGGGTATCCGCTTTGTGAAGTTGTCCTATATGATTATTGAATAGGTAATTTTATTCAATAGGATTGGCAAATCACCAACCCTTGAGCAAAAATGCTCCAAAGTACAAGATCATTTTATGAGGTAAAAAACTATCCTTCCTAAGCGGCCCAGAGGCCATGACCCGCTAATAGGTCCTAAAGAGACCCTGACTTCATTTTCGGTTCTTCCGTCCCCACTAGGTTGGTTCGACAATCACCAAAAATTTCGGCCAAGTCTCGACCAAACAAGATGGTCCTACTACAACCCCTAGCAGTAATTTCAGTTGTCCGTCCCCACTAAGTGGGTTTGTACACACCAAATTTGGCTAAGTGCTGGAATGCTCGCCCAAATCATGGGGCGAGACATCCCTTCTCCCGACAACAAGGTACCGGCCCATCTGGACTGTAAGTGAGATCCGGCCTACTGACTCCATGGGCCTTAGTTCCTCCTGACGTAAGTCACTTGGGGCCTTGGCTTAGAAGGTCAACAATTCCTACCTTGTAGAAAAGAGAGGAAACATTGAGGTTTGGCCTCGTAGGGCCCAAAGAAAAAAGAAAGTGAGGCCACGCAGGGCCCAAAATCTCTAAGTACAGAAAAAGCACTGGCCCGTATAGGGTCTAGCATCTTTAGTGCACGTCCCAAGCTCTCCTTGTCTCTTCAGGTAGGATGTTGGAGAAGTCTGTATTAGCAAACATGACCCTTTGGATAGCATTGTGAGACAACTTTTAAGTCAGATAGTGTTTGCCTCTGTCTGCCATGTTTCCTATTGTTGCATTCTTTCGAGATGAAGTATGTAACAACACTCATAGCCAAGATGGTTAGTTGTATTCTGGCTTCATTCTTCCTTGATTGGAATTGATCCCAATCCATGAATGGGTTGTAAGTGTCTGCTTTATGGCCACACTTAGCTGCGATCTTGTCCCACAAGTCCTTAGAGAAATGGCACTTGAAAAAGAGATGTTTTCATCTTCCATGTTGCAAAGGAAACATTTGGCGTCACAATTTGGCACCCATTTCATGATTATGTCTATTGTTTGCAAGGCCCTTTGTGCTGCCTTTTAGACAGTAACGGCCCATCTTGGCATGTTATACTTGTACCAGAGAGACTCTCCCATAGGGCACCTCATCCCCTTTGTCCTGACCATTTCCCAAGGAGTGGGTGCCTCATCCTTGAGCGCAGGATCTCCTGATTCAGTGCAATCGAAAAGATCGTCACAGTTGTAGAACTCTTCGATCATTCTTTTCCACATACAAGAGAACCCTTGTCTATGGTTTCTCGTATCTGCCAATGTGTTGCCATAACGATGGCACATCCATTTGGACCAGATGGATTCTTTCTTGGTGTAGAATTTGATGACCCGTTTGGCATTTGCCCACCTGTTAACTTCGTGGAAGTTTTTAAGGTTTAGTCCGCCCTCCTGAAAAGGATGAGACATGTGTTCCCAAGACATTGTGTGGGCCATTACACCCCAAAGGAATTGCGAGGCAATGCTTTGTAACATGTCAATAACAGACGGGGGTACATAGCATTGCAACACCCAAAAGTTGAGTAGGCCCAAGATGTTGGACCTCACCAAGACCAACCTGCCTGCAAAGGAAGTTCTGTTGGTTGGCCATTGCTCAATCATTCTTTACAGACGGTCTGTGCAAGCATTGTATTGTTGTGTTGTGACAGAGCATGCCGTTATTGGGAACCCCATATACGTGAAAGGCAGCTGATGTATCGGCATTCCCAGAATGCTCTCAAACATATCTTTGTGTTGGCCCACTGCCTTAGAGAGAAAGACTGATGACTTAGCTGGATTTGCATGTAGGCTTGAGCACTCCCCAAAGAGGCTAAGAGTATCTTTTGCCTCCTTAAGGTTATGCAGTGTGCCATCCAAAAATAGCATAATATCATCTGCAAAGATCAGGTGCGATAGCACCGGTGTGCCCCTGACTTTCAAAGGGACCAAATGTCCCGATCTCTCTTTATCACTTAGCATGAGTGATAGTTGTTCCATTACTAAGGTGAATAGCAGCAGAGATAGCGGGTCACCCTGCCTCAAACCTCGGTTGCTTGGGAAATGTCCATAAAGTAATATGTTCACTAGCACAGAAAAGGAGCTAGAATGAACACATTCCTTGATCCATCTGATCCACTTCTCGTCAAACTCAAACTTAAGAATAATTTCACTCAAAGCATCCCAAGAGATATGGTCATATGCCTTAGTAATGTCGAGCTTGATGTGACTTTAAGCCTAGCACGTTTGATGTTGAAACCACACAAGAACTCGCATGCCAACTGTGTGCAATCCGCAATGTCCCTGCCCGGGATGAATGCCCCTTGATTAGTGGATGTGATGGTTGGAAGCACTGTCTTTAGTCTCTTAGCCATCAATTTGCTCAAAATCTTGTGAAGGACTCCACAACAAGCGATTGGGCGGAAGTCCTTCATCATTGTGGTGTTACTCATTTTGGGAATTAAGGCAAGGAATGCATGATTGCATTGTCTTACCATGCTGCCACCTTCATAGAACCATCGAATAGCCGCACATATGTCAGGTGCAATGATTGGCCAAGCATGCTGGAACCACTTGGCGTTGAAACCATCTGGTCCAGGCGGCTTTTCCAGTCCTATGGACCAAAGAACATCACGGATCTCAGCATCACTGATAGGGCCACAAAGATCTTTGTTCTGTTCCATCGCTACCTTCCTCTCTGGGAGCACTGTGAAGGGGTCTGGTGTTTATCTTTAGCATTGTAAAGATCGGTAAAAAAAGAAACAACCTCCACCTGCAATTAGGTGTGAGTGTGTATCTTTTCATCGTCTCCTGTGATGAGTTCACGAATTGAGTCCCTAGCCACTTTGCATTTGATAGCACCTTGCTAGAAACTTGTGTTCTGCTCGGCATCCTTCACCCATGCCACTCTGCTTCTTTGATAGTAGAGGCACTCCTCCGCCTTAGAGAGGGCATTGAGCCTTTCCCTTAGCGCCTTGTCATCCTAGATTAGGCCGACATCAAGAGGGTCGAGTTGCAATGCTTTGTTGACTCTCTTGAAATCTTTTAAAGCATCCCGCTTCAGGGTGAATATGTTGCATTTCTGTGACGCCCAAGTCTTAATGGATTTTTTCGCCGCTTGCATCTTTTTGGCCACCACAAAAAATGGATTGCCTTCCACTTCCCGGCCCAATCCTTGTTTGATCTCTTCATCAAACCCGTCCCAACCTATCCAGTAGTTTAGGCTGTGAAAAAGGTCTTTCTTGCTTCTACTCACCCTCCCGAACCAGGTGGGTAAGGAGTGATGCATGATCACTCATAGACGACGGAAAGTCCAGCGTGGTGAAGGATTATGTGAACATATCGACGAACTTGTCATTGATGAATACCCTATCCAACTTGCACGTGATACACCTATCCGCCTCCTGCAGGTTGCTCTAAGTGAGTTCCCCACCGTGTAGAAGTGGCTCGATGAGTCCCGAACTTGTGACCGCATCATTGAAGTCTGCAATGGCACAGAGGCCTCGCTCCCTTCCGCCCTTCTTCTCCCATGCAAATAGCATGCAGTTGAAGTCTCCCATGACGATCCATGGACCCTCGATTGCCTTGGCCAACTTCATGATGGGCCCAAAGATCTCTCCATCTTGATGGTGTAGTGTAACCATACACCGCCATAACAGTAAGACCTGCACTGCCAGTATTTGAGCAAATTGAGGTGATGGTATGGGCACTCGATCTAAGTACCTCGACCCTCCATGACTTGGGATCGTAACCCCAACAAATCCTTCCTCCACAGACTTGTTCATGATTAGACAAAAAATCCTAACCCTTAGGAAAGAGCAAGGAAGACTTATGAGATTATATTTCCAAAATCTTTGTCTCAGTGATGATGGCCATTGATGCATCCATGAGCCTGACCACCCTCCTGACCTCACGCTGGCGGTAGGCCATTGCGCTGCCACGCACGTTCCAAGTGAGAATCGTCATTAAGCATACTTCGTTGTGCCACTTTCGGGGGCGTGTTGTCGGCTTCTATGTCTTCTGGGGATGCCGGGATCCCTCACCTTCTTGCGCCTCTCCTTCTTCTGGGTTGCTTTATCGCCATGCCCATCATCAGTTGGAGCAAGCACCTCAGACGAGTGCTTGGTGGAGTCGGAGACTTGCTCACGGACATCCTCCTACTGAGTCTTGTTCCTTCCTTCTTCGGCTTGCACCGCATCTGCCTCGGCCATACGTCGCTTCGTCCTCCTCTTCTTGTAAGCGACCTGCCCCGGCGCCACTTCTTGTCACCCATCAAGAGAGGCGAGGCCAGAGAAGGAAGGGAAGGGGGAAAGAGTGGTGTCGTCTGCTTCCAGAGAGTATTGGTCTGTTGGCGGTGGATGTGGGGAATGAGAGGGTGTAAAAAAAAGAGTGGCGTTGTCTGCCCTATATGATTAATTTATATATACCGATGTTGTAAAATAAGACCACATGGGTTTCCATTGTGTATAAAAGAAAAAAGATTATCCGTAGCATGTGGAAAAATCATTTGTAAAACTAGCCGCCTAGCAAGCTGTCATACATGTACCTAGAAGTATTATCAAGTTGGTCACAGGACCATAGAGGCATTATTGTTGGAGAAGGAGATGCATATATCATCATATCAGTGTTTGGACATGTGAGTGAATGTAATAATCCCAATGGCATATCAGTAGAAAAATTCTTCACATCACACCTCCTCCACCAATATCGACACCCCTACCTTGGGAAATTGCATCCAGTCAACAATCCGCACAATGCGATACAAGGCACGAGAACGGAATGACAACAGACGCCGCCAGGATCATTTGTTTTTTTTTTGTTTCCAAATCTACAGCCACCAATAGGAATCCAACTGCTCCATGCAAGCGCAAACAGCTACAATATGTAGTTATAGTTCTAAACAAATTTCAAAATGCTACACCTTGACTCATCCTCTTCTAGCACGGTTTAGTTGTATAATCCTCATTGTCTGCCAATTTCAATTTGAATTTTGACCATATTCCCTCCAATTCAAAATCCTATATATACACTCTTACAACTCGAACAAGAACTCTTTTTGTGTCATTCTTCTTCATAGCAGCAATCGTGTATTTATACAACAAACTACATTTTTCAAATATATTGATTGAAGGTTATTCTCTATTCATAACATTTTGATTGATCATCAATCGTGCATTTACACAACAAACTACTATTGTCAATTCAGCTGATTAAAGGTTAGTCTTCGTTCTTAATTATTTGTTTGATCAGCAATCATCGATTTACACAAGTAGTCTCCATGTTACCATTATCCTTCCATAGATCTTTAATATCCGCTTAATCACTCTATGCTTTTTATCATAATTCTAACATTCGATATTAATTTATTCTCATCTTATTATTCCAGTATTCGATTTCAGTATTTATAGCCCTGACAATCACTCAAATATTATGTGTTTTCCAGCGTCTTTTGATATAACATTCATAGTAAATTTCATTCATCACAACAGTACCAATTTATTCTATATGTTGTTATATTTATCATCTTTTATGGTGACCAAGTAATATATTTTCTTTATTTGTATAGATGCCATTAGACGACATCGATTTTAATTTTACATTGACTTCCAACACTGACTCAAATATTATGTGTTTACCATCATCTGCTGATATACCCATTTCAATACCTCTCACTAATGATAACAGTACTAATTTATGCCCCATGCAGTCCCATTTTCCCCCTAAATAGTGACCAAGAAATATATTTTCTTTAATTATACAAATTCCAGTAGACAACATTGATGTTAATGTTACATTGACTTCCAACTTTGACTCAAATATTATGTGTTTACCAGCGTCTATTGATATAACCTTTTCATTACATTTCATTCATCACAATAGTACCAATTTATGCTATATGCAGTCCTATTTATCTTCTTTTATGGTGACCAAGTAACATATTTTCTTTATTTGTACATATGCCAGTAGACGACATCATTTTTAATGCTACATTGACTTCCAACACTGACTCAAATATTAAGTGTTTACCATCGTCTGCTGATATACCCGTTTCAATACCTCTCACTAATGATAATAGTACTAATTTATGCCCCATGCAGTCCCATTTTCCCCTGAAATAGTGACCAACAAGTATATTTTCTTTCATTGTACAGATGCCAGTAGACGACATCGATGTTAATGTTACATTGACTTCCAACATTGACTCAAATATTATGTGTTTACCAAAGTCTGTTGATATAACCTTTTCATTACATTTCATTCATCACAACAGTACCAATTTATGCTATATGCAGTCTTTTTTATACTCTTTTATGGTGACCAAGTAATATATTTTCTTTATTTGTACAGATTCCAATAGACGACATCAATTTTAATGCTACATTGACTTCCAACACTGACTCAAATATTATGTGTTTACCATCATTTGTTGATATACCTATTTCCATACCTCTCACTAATGATAACAATACTAATTTATGGTCCATGTAGTCCCATTTTCCCCTAAACAGTGACCAACAAATATATTTTCTTTAATTGTACCGGTTCCAGTAGACGATATCGATGTTAATGTTACATTGACTTCCAACATTGACACAAATATTATGTGTTTACCAGTGTCTATTGATATAACCTTTTCATTACATTTCAATAATGACAACAGTACTAATTTATTCGATATGCAGTCCTATTTATCCTCTTTTATGGTGACCAAGTAATATATTTTCTTTATTTGTACAGATTTCAATAGACGACATCGATTTTAATGCTACATTGACTTCCAACACTGACTCAAATATTATGTGTTTACCATCGTCTTCTGATATACCCATTTCAATACCTCTCACTAATGATAACAATACTAATTTATGCCCCATGCAGTCCCATTTTCCCCCTAAACAGTTACCAACAAATATATTTTCTTTAATTGTACAGATTCCAATATACGACATTGATGTTAATGTTACATTGAATTCCAACATTGACTCAAATATTATGTGTTTATCAGCGTCTGTTAATATAACCTTTTCATTACATTTCATTAATGACAACAATACTAATTTACTCGATATGCAGTCCCATTGTTCCTCTTAAATGGTGACCAAGTAATATATATTTCTTTAATTGTACAGATGTCAGTAGATGACATTTAATGATACATTGACTTCTAACACTGACTCAAATATTATGTGTTTATACCCATTTCAATGCCTCCCATTAATGATCATAGTACTTATTTATACCCATTGCAGTCCCATTTTCCCCATAAATAGTGCCAAGAAATATATTTTCTTTAATTGTACAGATGCCAGTAGATGACATCGATGTTAATGTTACATTGACTCAAATATTATGTGTTTACCAACGTCTGTTGATATAACCTTTTCATTACATTTCATTAATGACAATAGTACTAATTTATGCAATATGCAGTCCTATATTTCCTCTTAAATGGTGACCAAGTAATATATTTTTCTTTAATTGTACATATACCAGTAGACGACATCGATCTTAATGTTACATTGACTTGCGATCAGGAAGATACAGCTGTATCAATTTCACAAAATAAATTCTCTAAACTTATCATACCAAGTATTGATGAAAGAGTTGTAAAACCAAAAGTTGGCATGGTATTTCATTCTATCGAAGAATCCAGATCATTTTATGAAGCCTATGTTGATGTTTGCGGGTTTGGAATATCAACAACACATTCTACAAAAAATCATACCACTAGTTCTATTGTGAGGTTAAGTCTTTCATGCCTTAAAGTTGGTCGATCTCCTAAATCTGCAAATACTACTATGTACCGTCGTCGTCCAACTGCTAAGACCAATTGTGTTGCCCACATTAGATTTTACCATGACATATATAGTAATTAGATTGTTATTACTTCTTTTCAAGAACAACACAATCATCCCCTTTTAGAACAAAGTGCTCTAATATGGTTGCCTTCAAAGAGAAAGACCCCTGAAGAAATTGCAAGGAGGATTGATATAAATGATCGAGCTGGTATATTCCTCAAAAAAGTATTTATTTATTTCATTAAGTTAAATAATACCAAAAATATAAACTAACTGTACCAATTGTTACAGGTATTAGTGTTGCAAAATCTATGTCCAATTTTGTTGTTGAAGCAGGAGGATACGACAATTTACGTTTTACTGAGAGGGATGTCAGAAACCATGTTGCAATATTTAGATGTCTAAACCTTGGTAAAGGTGATGCAAAAGCCATACAAGATTATTTTATTAATATGCAGTCCAAAAATCCAAATTTCTCTATGTTATGGACTTAAATAATGATGGTGTTCTTCGAAATGTATTTTGGGCCGATTCAAGATCGATACATGCTTACAAATACTTTGGTGATGTAATCACATTTGATACTACATACTTGAATAACCATTATGAAATGCCTTTTGCTCCATTTGTTGGTGTCAATCACCACTCTCAAAGCATTCTTCTTGGGTGTGGTCTTCTATGTCAAGAAACCACTGAAAATTATATTTGGCTTTTCCAGACATGGCTAAAATGCATGGGTAAGCCACGATGCCATGTTATGTGTATTTTGATTTACAACTATTAGTATAATGGTACATATTATAAAGTATTATTGAGTTCACAATATCAGGATGTTAACATATTGTTTACCTTTATTTTTAGGTACCCCTCCAAAGGGTATAATAACAGATCAAGCACAACACATCATGAACGCAGTCAAAATTGTTTTTCCAAATACCCGTCATAGTCTTTGTTTGTGGCATATAATGAGGAAGCTACCTGATAAGCTTGGCAAGGATTCGTATACTTCTTTTATGGTTAGACGCACTATATATGATAGTATTACAGTAGATGAATTATATGCTAATTGGTACAAGTCTGTACAAAACTATAATGTTAAGGAGGATGGATGGCTGAATAGGATGTATCAACTAAGGGAAATGTGGATTCCTACATATGTTGATAATTATTTTTGGGCTGATATGACAACCACACAACGCAGTGAATCAATGAATGCATTTTTTTATGGCTATGTGAATTCTCGTACATCATTGAAGCAATTTGTTTACCAATATGAGCTTGCATTGTGCTCTAAATATCAAAAAGAGAGACTTGCCGATTATGAATCCATGCATAAAATAGCACCTGTAAGGACATCATACATGATTGAATTATAGTTCAGAGATCTTTATACTATATCATTGTTTAAGAAATTGTAGGACCAACTTTCTGATATGATTTCATGTGACACTAAAGTTGTTTTTCAATGACAATGTCAATGCCAATTTTAATGTTATAGAGCATTGCAACATAATTATTTCTACAAATCAATTGAAAATGTTTGAAAGACATTTTACCGTCATGCATGAATATTCTTCACAAAACATGAATTGCTCATGTAGATATTTTGAATCTAGTGGCATACTATGTCGTCACATGTTATGTGTTATGATTCGTATTTTGAAGTTTGAAAAAGTTCCAATCAATACATACTTGATCGGTGGAGGAAAGACAAAATTTGTTTTTATGACGAATCAAATCCAGACCCTATGCAAAAGTTGCACACTGCAAACTCCAGATATGAAGAAATTATTAAATTTTGTGATGGATTTGCTGATTTCACAAAATTATATAATGAGAATTTTGATCAGATCAAACAGATTCTAAGTGATTCTTATAAAAAGATAGAACTACAAAATTCCAATCCAAATGTAAGTGTTAGCACATTTTATATGCTACGCTCATGTGCTTTTTATATTCTTACCATTTTGCATTTTTGAATAGTTTGAACAGTCTTCACAACCATTTGTGCGAGATCCTTTGGTATGCAAACGAATTGGTCGCCCTTCATCAGCGCGTAAAAAATCATTTAAGGAGGAACAATCAATTAAGAAGTCAAAGTCAAAGAAGAAGAAGTTGAATACTCTTCTACACATAGAAGAAGAACAATCAGTAGATCAAGCTGACAATATAGAAAAAGATGCAAATGTTATTGGAGATTTTCTAGGTCCAGACGATATAAGACATCCAAAACACGTTGCAAACTGTGAGCATAATTCGTCAGATAAGTACAATGATTATCCATATTCAAACCTCAAGTCTAAGCGATGGAATCACCCTCAAACAAAATGGTGGATTGATCTATGTTCAATGTCCAAAACCAACAATATTTGATTGTATTACTTTCTTGTTTATCAATGTCAATCCTACTATGCTACATTACCAAACAAAGTTTTATTTATTAACAAAAAAAAAACAATTCAATATTACCAAATCAGTGCCAACTTAGGACCTATACGACAGTACCAAACCATAGGAGATAATAGTGCCAATTCATACACATTCTCAGTCCCAAATCATTTAGTTTACAACAACAATACCAACTCAAACAAATAATAATACCAACAAGCATTCCACATAATGCATATATCACATAATGAGAATCGACTAACATAAAATTTAAAAAATCGTGAATTAAATAACAAACAGCAATAAATTATTTTCAATAAAACCTACAGTGATTCTCCATAATAGAACCTCAAGTCCAAGCAATGCAATCACCCTCAATCAAAATGGTGGATTGATCTATGTTCAATGTGAATCCTACTACGCTACATAACCAAACAAAGTGTCATTTATTATCAAATGGAACACATACCATTAGCAGTGACATATTAACACAGAAAACAATTCAGCATTACCAACTCAGGACCAACTAAGCACATATATGACAGTACCAAACCATAAGAGATAATAATACCAATTCATACAAAGTTGTAGTTCCAAAATATTTAGTTTACTACAACAATACCGACTCAAACAAATAACAATACCAACAAGCATTCCACATAATACATATATAACATAACGAGAATTGACTAACATAAAATTTAAAAAACTGTGATGTAAATAACATACAACAACAAAGCATTTTCAATAAAACCTACAATGATTCTCCATAATAGAACCTCAAGTCCAAGCAATGCAATCACCATCAATCGAAATGGTGGATTGATCTATGTTCAATGTGAATCCTACTACGCTACATAACCAAAGAAAGTGTCATTTATTGCCAAATGGAACACATACCATTAGCATTGACATATTAACACAGAAAACAATTCAGCATTACCAACTCAGGACCAACTAAGCACCTATACGACAATACCAAACCATAAGAGATAACCGTACCAATTCATACAAAGCCATAGTTCCAAAACATTTATACTCCAAAAATAGTACCAACTTTTACAAATAATAATACCAACAACTATTCCACACAATGCATATATCCCATAAAGAGACTCGACTAACATAAAATATCAAAAACTTTGATGTAGATAACCTAAAGCAACAAAACATTTATAGTAAATCCTATGTTAATCATTTTTAATACCAAGATAGGTAAACAACATTACCATTATCAGACCAAATTAGTACCAAGCTCGTACAACATTAATACCAAAGTATACATAGCTATAGTACCAAAATACAGCAAAATGCACATATTTCTAAGTTTTCCCATTACATTAAAATGTAATCTGTCTAAAAGTTCTAATTAGTAACACATAGATACTCCTTCTGCTTTAGTAGTCTCATTGCATAAGTTCCTCTCAGCATGTGAACATTATTTCCCCTTTTACCTTCAATCCCAAAATCCTGCATCAGTTCTTCTATCTATCTGATAACATAACATCCACCGTCATTGCTTGTAGGATCTTGTTGGGGAGCTCTTCTATCATAAATTATCTTCCAACGCCGATCTGATATTCCAACTTTAATCTTCATTGCATACTTTATTGCTTGGGCCTAATTTCATCACACAAAATAACATATTTAAAACAATACTCATTGATGTCTTCTAATAGTATAATATATTTTCAATCAGATGTGCATACCATCAGATGACCATCTCTATCATATGCATTGTACACAACACCAGTATCAACATTCCTTTCCTCCTCAAGACTGTTGTAGTGATCAAAAAATTTTCTTCCCAAAGTTCCTACTAGAAGATTCCAGTGTGAAGCTGTCAATATAGGCATAACCATAGTTTTTTATTGTAAGATTTTGCTCATATGTTTCAAGAAATAGTTTGTCAATCATGATTCATTGTGTGTTCTAATAGTTTCTAGCAATGAGGAATGGAAAATGAAGCACTTTGTATTGTTCCATGTACTTCCTATCCTCATTATTTCCATTATCCCCTCCATGACCTAATCAAAAGCACAAGCATACCAATTCAATACAACAACATTACTAAAATTTCCTAATAACACAATCAAATCCCAACCTGATTGCTCAACATTCCTACCTTTTTCACCATCTGCTTCAAATCACTTCTCATTAGTGTTGCGTGTGGCGATGAGTATACAACATCACCGTCATTGCTTCCTTCCCTTGTTATCTTTATTATAGCAACATTTGTATAAACAATTATATAGTAGTATTTATTATAGCATAACTAAACAAAAAATACATATTACCATCTCAAGCATTTTTATTTCTTCTTCCGAAAGTGTCTGCACTGCACTATTATCAAAGTCTTTCATAACTGTAATAATCGACAAATCATCATCTTCTCCCTTTACTTTTCTTTTCAGTTTCACTCTTCTAACAACAGCCATTAGACTTTTTCCCTTTTATTTCAATTTGGTAGCTCTCATGTCAGCTTCCAATCTATCAACATGCTCATAAACTGCAGCAATCCATTCTTCTATCTCCCCCAAAATATTAAACAAGTGCAATAAAATTAAACTTTTGATCACACTTTTTGCAGTTATCAAAAAGTACCAACAATAAGCATACTATCATAATACATCACCGGTCGATGTAAGGTCATCAATCAACAGTTTTCCGTTCATGCTCTTAATGGGTGTTCTATCAAAACCATATGGAAACAAATCTTTGATTATATCATCGATTTGTTTATCTCATTTTGTGCTTGAATACTCAGGATCATGCAACAAGTACAATAGTGACAACACAATATACATACTGTACCAAAATATATACTCTCAAAAACTTATTTCAAACATCAATCTACCATGTGTTTTCCCGACACATGTCCCTGTTTTTATTCAATATAATGGTTGTGTTTGCTCTTTTAGGAGTTACAAACGAACTCCTCTGACCAGCAAAATTTTCCATTTCCTTTTAAGGACTTTGACCATGATCTTCTACAATTTTTACACTTTCCTCCACCTTAAAAAAGTAATCATTTTGTCAAGTATATGCCATTCAAATCAAAATAGTATTAAAACAATTTAGCATTTTCCACAACCAATTTGTCTTTGTTTTCTCCACTAATTGGAGTTGTAAACGGTTCACATTCTATTGTCATCTTCAGATTCTCTTTTTCAGTACTGATTGACTGAATTGCTTCAGAGACAACAACCTTACCCATATCCTGACGTTCAAACAATTAAAGTATCAAATACTAATATTTATTAATTCCCATATCAATATTCACACATAACTGTACCAATTAGCTAAAAAGAAAGAACATTACTGTATCAGTTTTATCATGTTGTCCAACAGTTTGCTACGCTTTTTCTTCAGGTGTTTCTGCTAACTGAATTGCTTCAGAGATAGCAACCTTACCAATCTCCTGACATTCTAAAAATTAAAGTATCATATACTAATATTTAATACTTCCCATACATATACACGCCACCTAAAGGCACCTTCTCTCTCTACCCGCGCTCTGCCTTCTCTCTAGCGACAGCCGGACATGGCGGGCGGAGGTAACCCCCCTCCTCGCGCCTCCACTTCAGGGGACAAATCTGACTAGTTTGCTCCAGACGCGGACGTAATGGTGGCGGGAGCTTGAGTCCGGGCAGTGGAAGGTCTACCCCCGACTATCAGGGGCGCCGTGGCTGATGACCCGAAGACCCCTTTCCGGCGGGAAGGGGACCAGCGGACCTGGACGAAGATGACGGACTCCATCCTCAACGAGATGGAGGACTACCACCGCTTCTCAGTGATTGTGCAGATCCTTGGCAAGAAGAGCCATCCATCTCAACTTCAGGGGTGGATGATCTGGAACTGGAGGCCGAGAGGTGATCTGGAGGTTTTCACCCTGGACGGAGGCCTCTTCTTGGCTCGATTTGCGTCTGAGGATGATCGGAAAAAAGCAATGCAGAGAGGACCCTGGTTTTTTGACGACCAGCTGGTCTTGGTCTGGAAATGGACTAGGGAGGCCGACACGAGACGGGCGGCGTTCACCACGGCCCCCGTCTGGGTTTCCCTTCCGGATGTGGGGCTCCATTGGACCCCTAGGGCCATTGCTATGATCGCTCACACTATTGGCGAACTGAGGGCCATCGACCGGAAGTCTGATGGGACGACAATGGGTTGTGCTTGCTTATGCGTCGATATCTCAGCTGTTTCCACCCCTCCGTCTGTGGTCATGGTGGAACTACCCAATGGCGAAGAGTGGGAGGTCAGAGTGAAGTACGAAGCGTTTCCATACCGTTGTGCTGACTGCCTTGTTTTTGGGCATACTTCTGGACAATGCCCTGGGGAGCGGCGTGCTGTCAATCCCACCCCACCCATTGTTCCGGAGCCACCCAAAGGTCGGAGAAGACAGGACAGATCAAGGCCACCTCCCTAACAGAGGAAAGGAAAGGAGAAGACTCAGTCTGGTTCTGCTGCTCGGGTTCAAACATCTACTCCCTCTTTGGTCCTCCTGGAGGAGGGGGAGGTGGTTGTTATTCCTGAGATAGTTACCGTAATAGCTGAGACTGTGTCTACTGATGACCCCGATGCTGGTCTGTTGTTGGCAGGAGATGCATGAGTGGAGACCACTGAGGAACCCACTGGAGGTGACAACAGCCTTGGGCACGAAGCCCCTTCTGCGCCAAGGAAACCCGTTGCTAATACAGGCGATGGCGAGAAAGACTGCAACCCCTTTGTTGTTCTAGAGGAGATGGGAGAAGATGAGGTCACAGAACCAGGACACTCCAGGAGTCGAAGTCCTAGATGCACCTGCAGCACGAACAAGAAGAACAAGAGCAACCCAGGCGGCTCCGTCGAAGGGAGAAACTCAAAAAATAAGTAAGTATGTCGATCCTCGCATGGAATGTGCGGGGGGCCTCGCTAGCTAAGAAACAAAGAAAGCTATGAGCGATTTTGAATGAAGAGAAACCTAGCCTTGTTTTTGTTTTTGAAATAAGGATTAGAAGGACAGTGGAGGAAAGAGTTGGCACCTTGTTTCCTCATGGGTGGTCGGCCATGTCCAATATACAGAATAGAGATGGAGCTCGCATTGCAGTGGGTTGGAATCCGGAGATTTGGGACATTGACCCTATAGAAGTTAATGACCAGATCTTCACGGCTAGCTGCTGCAATAGAGGAGGAATGTCTTTCATCACCTCTGGGATTTATGGTGAAAATCTTGAGCGTGATAGGGTGAGGTTGTGGGAAACCATAAAGAATACTAGCCAGAACGAGGTGCCTTGGTTGGTTTGGGGTGATTTCAAAAACATCAAAAAAGCAAAAGAAAAGCATGGTGGCTTACCGGTCCCTGATCGTATCATGGAAGTGTTCAATAATACCATGGATGTAGCAGGCCTTATGGAGCTAAACTCTATTGGAGGAGGAGTCTCCTGGTTGAATAAGTAGGGGAGAGGTAGAAGAATATCAAGTACGCTAGATAGGGGTCTGGTGAACGAAGCTTGGCTCAAAGTGTGGCCCAACACATTTATTAAACATGGGGCTGACCCCCTTAGCGATCACAGTTGGATGATGATGGACCTCATGCCCAAACCCGAAGTGATCAGACCTTTTAGATTCTGTAATTGGTGGTGTGATTGGGTGGGTTTCAAGCAGATTGCTCAGGAAGCGTGGGACTTTGACGTGGTTGGTAACCCTTTGTATGTTGTAACTAAGAAAATCCAAAATGCTAAGAAGGTGATTCGTAAGTGGTCTAAAGAGGTGGTGAACTTGAAGAACACGATCATCACTGCTAGGCAGCAGTATGATGACACTGCTACCAAAGCAAGAGTACAACCAGACGATGACAACATTCACGAAGACTGGATGAAAGCTGAAGAGAGACTGACAAGTGTGCTGAAAGATGAAGAGGTTTTTATGTGGCAGAGGAGCAGAATGAAATGGCTTACTGATGGTGATCTTAATACACACCTTTACCACACAGCAGTTCGCAAAAAAGAAATGAAAGAAATTGTACACCAACTCATTGATGAAGAAGGGAGAGTTACTAAAGGAAGGAATGAGTTGAAGAATATGACAATTAGTTATTTCGAAGGGCTGTATAACAACCACATTAATAGCAGCAGGAACATTGATGGTGTCGTATACCCAACGCATAGAGTTAATGATGTCATGAATGAAGACTTGTGTAGGGAGGTGGACGAAGATGAAGTTAAAGCAGCAGTGTTTCTATTAGCCAGGCCAAGGCACCCGGGCTTGATGGCTTTAACAGCAAGTTTTTCCAATTTATGTGGACTCATATAAGGCATGATATAACAAAAGCGATTGTCTGGCTGATGAACGGTGGTAATATGGTCAGGGCTACAAACCACACCTTTATTAAGCTGATACCAAAGATTAAAGATGCAAGAACAATGAACGATTATAGACCTATTTCCTGCTGCTCAACTATGTACAAGATATGGGCCAAGATACTTGTGTGTCGTCTAAAGAAGTGGTTGCCCGACCTGATATCTGAAGAACAATGCGCTTTTATTAAGGGGCGCAAGATTGCTAACTGTGCCCTCCTGGCGACGGAGTTTATGATGGGTTTCAACACCAGAAGATCTAATGGCAAGGCGTGTATCAAGATTGACCTTACCAAGGCGTATGACCACATTTGTTGGGATGTGTTGTGGGGATAATGGATGTGATGGGCTTCTCGAGTAGGTGGGTTAATCTCATAAAGCAGTGCGTGACTACGAATTTGTTTTCTATCCTGCTCAATGGTGCCCCTGAAGGTATGTTCAGGGCCACGAATGGCCTTAAACAGGGGGATCCTTTGTCCCCCCTCCTTTTCACCTTGGTGATGGAGGGGCTGACCATGATGATTAAAGATGCGGTGACGAGGAACAAAATTAGATCTTTCAAGATCAAAGGCATAAGAGTTCTCAACCATCTAATCTTCATGGATGACGTGCTGCTCTTCTCCACGGGTCACGCGAAGAGATTGAAGGAGTACAAGAAGCTGCTTGAGCGATTTGGTAAGGCTACTGGTCTTTACATCAGTACCATAAAATCATGCATATACCTTTCCAAATCTTGCGACAGTAGACGTGGAAGACTCAAAGCGGCATTCGGACTACGCAAAGTCAAGATACCTACCAAATACCTTGGGGTAGAGATAGCAGGTGGTAGAGGTTATTCCGTAGATTTTAAGTTTTGCCTTGACAGAATCAGGCATAAAATTGCAGGGTGGACGTGGATTCATATGTCGATGGCAGGGAGACTGTTGCTCATACGCACTGTCATCCAGATGATGATCAGGTACTAGAGTGAGTTGTGTATCATTCCCAATCTGACCTCGGACAGCATTACGAGACTGATTACCAATTTCGTATGGGGTGGCAAGCATCATGGCATAGGGTGGGGGACTATAGCCAGAAGCTACAACCAGGGAGGCTTGAATGTCAGCAAGGTGGAAGACATCATTAAATCTGCTAACTTTCGTAGACTGGATAGATTTCTAACTGATGGAAAAAGTGTTTGGGTGAAGTGGATGGGACAGAGATATGGGTCTATCCTCCAACCCTGTTCTTTGTCCTCTAGAATTTGGGATGCTTTGTGCAACTCGTGGCGGCAGGTTGGCCACCTGTATAGTGTAGACTCATACGGTCACTACCTACTCTCCAGTCAGTTGAAACCGTGGATCCACATTGACACAGGTCCCCCTGTCCTTTTGGCTAAGATTGTGTGGGGCAAAGGCTTTGTACCTAAATGGAGCACAACCTGCTATAGAATCCTTCTTGGCAGGTTACCCACTAAAGACCGCATGAGGGGATGGGGTCTAAATGTCCAGCCGGTCTGCTGCTTTTGCAAAGAAGATGAAAACCACAACCATCTTTTCCACGATTGCAGCAAAGCGAGACATATTTGGGCATTGATTTGGCTCAAGAACGGCTGGGGTCTGCACACATCAAGCAGCCTACATGAGACTATGATGCAGATCATAGCAAGAAGTTCAAATTAGTATGAGTTAGCTTTCGGTGGTCTTTGCTTCACAAATGCTTGCTTTAACATTTGGAAGATCAGGAACATGCTAATTCATAAAAGAACAGAGAACCAAGACGTGTTTCATGAGGTGGAACGTGATCTGACTGCTGTGATGAAGGCTAAAAAGAGCCTCTCCAGAGGGCTAACCCCTTTAGCTAGTGTATATTGGGGTTTTTGTATAGATAACCCGTGTATTTCCTTTTTGTTATGACTAGCTCTTGTATAGTATAGCCTTGCTATACCCCCTTTTTGGCAATATATTTACCCATTTCCAAAAAAAATAAACTTCCCATACCAATATTCACGCATAACTATACCAAATAGCTAAAAAGAAAGAACATTATTGTATCAGTTATATCATGTTCTCCAACAATTTGTTGCGATTTTTCTTCAGGTGGTTCTGCTGACTGAATTGCTTTAGAGACATCAACCTTACCAATCTCCTAACATTCAAACAATTAAAGTATCATATACTAATATTTATTACTTCCCTTACCAATATTCAAACATAACTATACCAAATAGCTAATAAGAAAGAACATTACTGTATCAGTTTTATCATGTTCTCCAACAGTTTACTGCTCTTTTTCTTGAGGTGTTTCTGCTGACTGAATTACTTCAGAAATAGCAACCTTACCAATCTCCTGACATTCAAACAATTAAAGTATCATGTACTAATATTTATTGATTCCCATACCAATATTCACACATAACTTTACCAAACAACTAACAAGAAAGAACATTACTGTATCAAACACAAATTGTGTTTCTACTATGCTATTCTTTGGTTCAGCTATTTTGTTCTCACTTCTTTTCTCCTTTTCCTATACAAAAAAATTTTATAAATGTTGAATATAATTTATGATGAAACTTAAAAAAAATAATATTATAGTACTAACATCTGAAAACAATTTTAAGCTTAATTTTGATGAAAATTTCTTTATATTGACACTTAATTTTAATTTCTTCGATTCAGGCCATTTTTGGAGAAAAAAATTCTACATAAATTCCAAAAAACATATTTAATATTGTTTAATTGTAACTAAAAAAATAAACAACAAATTGGTGACAACACTAACATCCGTATCTTCAATGTTTTCTGTATCATCTGATTCTTCAACCTTCATTTGATTTTTTTCTGTAATCATTAAAAAAATTGAATATTAACTTATTCATAACAATTTAATTATTAATGTATTAATAAACAATAATAATATTATACCATTAGACTATTCCTCATATCTATAAGGGTATCTCCATTTAATTCTTCTTCTTCTTCCTCGTAATCACTGTCAGAGTGCTCAATACTTGTATCTTCCAATGTTGGATCAACTATTCCATGTACAACCAGCTCCTCTGTCAAAAATACACAATCATTTTAGCTTTTATTCAAAGCCATCTGCAACCCATCAACCTTTATCTTCAACTCTTCATTTTCTACTTTAACATTCCCACATCTTTATCATATTTCAATTTTTGTTTTTTCAATTCTAATCCCAACTGCATCTTGTCAGCTTCTAGATATGCTAATTTCACCCTAGTTGAATCTAGCACATATGTTTCATGAGGAACTACAAGTTTTATCCCCACATCCCCAACTTTCCAATGGTCATGGATATATACGCCATTAAGTTCAACAATTTTTTGCCATTTTTAGACAAATAATTTTTGATCTTATGGTCATACTTCCATTTATTTATTTGTGGAATTCCGTTTGGATAATCTTGTGGAAACATCTTCTGAGCTTCCCTAAACCAAACCTTGTTTAAAAAAAATTGTTTAAGATTAGTACAATTTTGTAGAATACAACAAAATTTAGAATTGCAGTACCAAAATTTACCATCAATAGTGCACTGCAACTCTTCAAG
Organism: Alisma plantago-aquatica; assembly: GCA_963693085.1. Taxonomy (NCBI): domain Eukaryota; kingdom Viridiplantae; phylum Streptophyta; class Magnoliopsida; order Alismatales; family Alismataceae; genus Alisma; species Alisma plantago-aquatica. Next base: position 428,236,393 of record OY856410.1, on the reverse strand, counting down.
TAACCCTTTTATGTTTATAATCTCCATCATTCCCAAATGCAGGTAGTTGTGGATTGATTCAGACCAATTAAATCCATCTATTTTTTCTAGATCATCAACCAAATTGAACAATACTTTTTGAATTCTAAAGTTTTTGTACGGATATAAAAAACTACTAAGAAGCACCAAAATCGAAATCTTGATGAAGTCTTCTTTGCTCTTGGTGTCTTCCTTATCTACCAATTCCTTTAGTATGTCAATAGCATCATTGACTTTTGGATCTCCTTTAAAATACTTACACCTTATCTTACTGCATTTACTGATTGATTTCCCTGAATGTAAGAAACTACTAACACCTAAACAAACTCAACACATATTAATTTTAAAAATCAATACATAAGCTATCACAAATATAAATGTTAACATATATATATATGTATGTGTATATTACTCCCAAAATATTTTACCTGTAGCAGGGAAGCCTAGTATTGTGCACACTTACTGAGGGTTAAATTCAACCAACGTGCTTCTAATCTTGAAAGTCATCTTATTGCCATCATATGCGTAAATAAGATCTTCTATCAGATTCATGTTCAGAGAAGTAGGACATCTCATGCCAATGAACACACCAAATACAGTTTCCTTAAACATTGTTACGTGTTCATCTTTGGCAATCCCTAAGACAAACTTAAATTTTCTTATGCCACATCTATTCCCAAACTTCTTCTTAAGCATCTCCTCTTCAGTTGTTATTTCGATATCTACGGCCAACACCTATATTAAAACAATTTAACATTTTCCACAACCAATTTGTCTTTGGTTTCTCCACTAATTAGAGATGTAAACGGTTCACATTCTACAGTCATCTTGAGATTCATTTTTTCAGTATTGATTGATTGAATTGCTTCAGAGACAACAACCTTACCCATATCCTGACATTCAAACAATTAAAGTATCAAATACTAATATTTATTAATTCCCATACCAATATTCACACATAACTATTCCAATTAGCTAAAAAAAAATAACATTATTGTATTAGTTTTATCATATTGTGCAACAGTTTGTTGCGCTTTTTCTTCAGGTGTTTCTATTGACTGAATTATTTCAGAGACAACAACCTTACCAATCTCCTGACATTCAAACAATTAAAGTATCATATACTAATATTTATTACTTCCCATACCAATATTCACGCATAACTATACCATATAGCTAAAAAGAAAGAACATTACTGTATCAGTTTTATCATGTTCTCCAACAGTTTGTTGTACTTTTTCTTCAGGTGTTTCATTTGACTGAATTGCTTTAGAGACAACAACCTTACCAATCTCCTAACATTCAAACAATTAAAGTATCATATACTAATATTTATTACTTCTCATACCAATTTTCACACATAATTGTACCAAATAGCTAACAAGAAAGAACATTACTGTATCGGTTTTATCACGTTCTCTAACAGTTTGCTGCTCTTTTTCTTCAGGTGTTTCTACTGACTGAATTGCTTCAGAGACAACAACCTTACCAATCTCCTGACATTCAAACAATTAACGTATCATATACTAATATTTATTGATTCCCATATCAATATTCACAGATAACTGTACCGAATAGCTAGCAAGAAAGAACATTACTGTATCAAACACAGATTGTGTTTCTACTGTGCTATTCTTTGGTTCAGCTATTTTGTTCTCACTGCTTTTCTCCTTTTCCTATACAAATTTTTTTTATAAATGTTCAATATAATTTATGATGAAACTTAAAAAAAAATAATATTAGAGTACTAACATCTGAAAACAATTTCAAGCTTAATTTTGAAGAAAATTTCTTTGTATTGAAACTTAATTTTAATTTCTTCGATTCAGACCTTTTTTGGAGCACAAAATCCTACATAGATTGCAAAAAACATATTTAATATTGTTTAATTGTAAGTGAAAAAATAAACAACAAATTGGTGCAACACTAATATTTGTATCTTCAATGTTTTCTGTATCATCTGATTCTTCAACCTTCCTTTTATTTTTTTTTCTATAATCATTAAAAAAATGAATATTGCCTTATTCATAACAATTTAATTAGTAATGTATTAATAAACAATAATAATATTATACCTTCAAACTATCCCTCATATCTGCATGGGTATCTCCGTTTGATTCTTCTTCTTCTTCCTCGAAATCACTATCACAGTGCTCAATACTTGTATCTTCCATTGTTGGATCAACAATTCCATGTACAACCAACTCCTCTCTCAAAAATACACAATCATTTTAGCTTTTATTCAAAGCCATCTGCAACCCATCAACCTTTATCTTCAACTCTTCATTTTCTGCCTTTAACCTTCCCACATTTTTATCATATTGTAGTTTTTATTTTTTCAATTATAATCCCAACTGCATCTTGTCAGCTTGTAGATATGCTAATTTCACCCTAGTTGAATCTAGCACATCTGTGTCATCAAGAACTACTAGTTTTTTCCCCACATCCTCAACTTTCCAATGGTCATGGATATATACGCCATTAAGTTCAGCAATTTTTTTGACATTTTTAGACAAATAATTGTTGATTTTATGGCCATACTTCCATTTATTTATTTGTGGAATTCCGTTTGGATAATCTTGTGGGAACATCTTCTGAGCTTCCCTAAACCAAACCTTGTTTAAAAAAAATTGTTTAAGATTAGTACAATTTTGTAGAATACAACAAAATTTAGAATTGCAGTACCAAAATTTACCATCAACAGTGCACTGCAACCCTTCAGGTAACCCTTTCTGTTTATAATCTCCATCATTCCCAAATGCAGGTAGTTGTGGATTGATTCAGACCAATTAAATCCATCTATTTTTTCTAGATCATCAACCAAATCGAACAATACTTTTTGAATTCTAAAGTTTTTGTATAGATATAAAAAACTGCTAAGAAGCACCAAAATCCAAATCTTGACGAAGTCTTCTTTGCTCTTGGTGTCTTCCTTATCTACCAGTTCCTTTAGTATGTCAATAGCATCATTGACTTTTGGATCTCCTTTAAAATACTCACACCTTATCTTACTGCATTTACCGGCTGATTTCCCTGAATGTAAGAAACTGCTAACACCTAAACAAACTCAACACATTTATTTTAAAAATCAATACATAAACTATCACCCATATAAATATTAACATATATATATATATATATATATATATATATATATATATATATTTATGTGTATATTATTCCCAAAATATTTTACCTGTAACAGGTATGCCTATTATTACACACACTTGTTGAGGGTTAAATCCAACCAACGTGCTTTCAATCTTGAAATCCATCTTATTGCCATCATATGTGTAAACAAGATCTTCTATCAGATTCATGTTCAGAGAAGTAGGACATCTCATGCCAATGAACACACCAAACACAATTTCCTTAAACATTGTTACGTGTTCATCTTTAGCAATCCCAAAGACAAACTTAAATTTTCTTATGCCACATCTACTCCCAAACTTCTCCGTAAGCATCTCCTCTTCAGTTGTCATTTCGATATCTACTGCCAACACCTATAATATCAAACAACAAAACAAAGAAGTATTGTAAACATGACCAATTTATAGTACACAGTACCAATTTAATTAAGAACAAAATTAACAAATATTAACAACAAAACCAATTTATACAGTAATTCTGATTTGTAGTTTCAATATATATCCACTAACAACATATAATATTTTCATTATTAGCAAAAACTATATGAATTAAAAGTACATGCGTTCATCAAAACCGATATCCATTCAGAACAAAACCAATTATCAGTAAAAGCATTACCAATAACAACACAAAATACATACATTTATTTTTAACCAATATATCTGAATCCTCTCGTGTTAACCATGGATATATACCCATCCATGTGTTTGATTTCCAATTTATATAAAAAAAACAAAAAAATATATTAACAGGACCAAATTATACTACACAGTACCAATTTAATTCTGCACAAAACCAAAAAAATATTAACAACAAAACCAATTTATACACTAAGTATGCCTTGTATTTCTGATATATATTAATTTATGAAATAAACATACACGAATTCAACAGTACCTATATCCATTCACAACCAAACCAATAATCAGTATAAACAATACCACTAAATCTACAAAACCAGTCACATAAAAAATTTAAAAACTTTTGCAGAGCACTGTTATACTTTCCAGTATCCTCATCTTTCCAGTCGTCATGGATACACAACCATCAATTGGTTTGATTTCTAATACATACATTAAACTATAACAAAACCAATAAAACATATACACAGTACCAATTGATATGGCACAGATTATTAAATATGAGCAAAACCCCCAAATATTAACAACTGAACCAATTTATACAGTAAGTCTGACTTTGTTGTTTGAATAATATTACAAATATTTCCAAAAAATTATTGAATTAAACATAAACGTATTATATTGTACCTATATCCATTCAAAACATAACCAATAATCATTAAATTTGATACCAATAAATTCATAAAAAGGACCAATTGACACTGCACATTATATTAAACCAGAACAAAACCATATAGTGCAGATATCGAAGGCATATGTCTATTTTGTATTTAATACATCATATCACTACAGAACCACATAATACCAATAACATTACCAATTTTAACTCTTAATCAAGAATCACATTCCCAAATCCGTGTTACGAACTCTTTTTTTCTTAAAATCCACATTCAACCTTATTATGTTGACATACAAGTGAAATCTAGCCGCGTTTCTGGTACATGTAATCGAAGTCCACAAAGAGTTTTGTAGCACTTACCTTAGCCGCCGCGTATTATGTATTTATCTCCGAAAAATCTTTATGTCGATTCCGTGGCAGAGATTGCAAGATCGTCGTCCAAGCTCTTCTGTCGATTCCACTGCAGAGAGTGCATGATCGGCGTCCAAGCTCCGGCGTCGCCTCCGCACTATGCTTGTTCCTTGCAGAAGCTCCTCACCTTCAGAAGCTCCACGGCGGTGCAAGCTAGGTGTCGACGATGCAACACTGTCCTTCGTTCAGAAGCTCCGCGGCGGTGCAGAACCTCCGCTTAGCCCCCTTTCGCCAGAGAAAGATGACGAACAAGAGAGAGAGAGACGGTTGCCCAAATGACACCTCACACACAGAAAAGGCGGGAGTCCGACTTTTTTTGGAAATCCACACATTTCGTCTGTGCAAGGTAACCGAAATGGCGCCCCTTCAACTTCACGCACGGTTACAGTAAAAAAAATACAGTGCGGACAGTGCTTGGGAAACATGCGAACTTCGGTTTGTCATATGGTTTTTGCTGATTCCGGAGGTCAGGGTGTATATGTTGGTGCTGATGATGTGCTCTATATCACTACTCTATGAGTATACTCATCCTCATCTAAGCGCAATGGCATATGTAGGGTTTTTATTCTTTTTGTGATATGAGGAGAAGAGGTTTAGTTTTATCATAGTATTTTTTTATCACTTTATAGGAGACCAACTAACAAGTACAGAATGAATGTTGGTATCATGCAACTTCACCACGGAGTTGCTACAGGAAAGCAACAGGTTTATAATTGAACCGGTTTATAGGGGGCCGTTGGCCGCCGTAGTTTTTGTTTATCCTTGGTCATGTTTTTCATGCCGCTGAAGGTGGCTGCAGAAGAAAACAGCTGTCACTGGCTTAGGGTGCGATTTCAAATCTTTATAAATTTGTCATTATATGTGGTAAATAGATAAGATATTCACGCAACATCACTAAATCCAACGCAGCATTCGAGGAGGACAAAGCCATTTGCCATCACGTCAACATATGGGGCATGTTGGTGTCACGCAATTTCACTAAAGTCCAACATGGCGCCGATTCATTATACTAACCGAGCCCAACACGTTGTAAACCGTTTCCTGTTTTGTTTGGTGGTCGTTGGAATATACAGAAACAGACTTTTCTCACTGTATATAAACTTCTTGATACAAGCTGTCCGGCCTGCACGGGAGCTAAATCACTTTTCTGACCCGCGCAAATCACGGCGGTCCACTTCACTGACTGTTAGCCCCTGTTTGGAAAAGGCTTGGGTTTATGTCAAACTTAAGGTCTATGTCAAACCTGTTTGGATTAGTGTAGCCATCAAACCGGATTGGGATTACTTGATCCTGTTTGGCAAACCAATCTGGCTTGCCTCGTAAGTTGCGATTTTCAGTCTGCTATATAAAACAAAATACATAAAAGTCAGAGTCTAAACCAGCTTGGAATTCCTAAATCTGCTGCTGGCAGTACTGGGCCAAGCCTGCTTTTGGGTGTAACGGAAACCAAAACGGGGCCGATTTAGGATTTCAAGCCAAACACGCAACTGGAAAATAGGACTGGCTCGGACTGGCTTGGTACTGGATTTGCAAATGTGGCACAGACGTGGCTAATAAGACAAACATTAATCCTGGTCCAAGCCAATCCCAAGCCGTTTCCAAACGGGACCTTAGGCTTTAATTATCTCCGCTCTGAGATCTCAGGGGTGTAATATACTTGTCATAGGAAGGTCAGAATAGGGAATCAGAACCCGGCCTGCACTATTACTATTACATCACCGGGGTAAACCGATGAAAGGAACATCACCAAGAACATGATTCAGAACACCTGGACAAATGAATGTTTCAAACCATCATTTCCGGCAGTCGCCAGTCTTCCGTCATATAAGATGGCGTGTGGTCTGTTGCTTTACGAGTCACAGTGTAAGGAAAAACATTAAACGAGTGAGAGAGCCGGAAGAAGATAAGAAGTCCCATTCAGGGCCCGTTTGGTCCAACAAAAACGAGTTCACTGAGTTACCAGCACACAGTGGTTTCCAATTCGTTCATTAATTTAAATATTGGCATTTATAATTATTGTACTTCCAAACAGTCTAGAAACTACAAAATTTTAAAAAATACATGCATTACTGACTACTTCACATTAAATTTCATAATATTAAATAGTGCAGTATATAAACACGTCACGCAGTGCACATTAATTGATCATCCAATACAGACCAAAAATACTCATCTTTAAATGATATGAAAAACACCTAACATTGCTTACATCATACTTTCTCAACATAAATAGAGCATGATTTAATTTAATGTTAAACAATCATCATTCTTCATAACGTACGAGTACAATTTAAGCAAGTAGCTAATAGCACCTACTTCATATATGTTTACTGCAGCAGCACCTGTTAAACGGAACATTAAGTATTCGTAGCAAATAGCCATGGATAGTCAATGACAAAAAGCCAGCAGGAAGGCGGCTACACGCGCTATGATTGTTTGGAGATATCTTGCCTGACTCAAAATTCTCCTATCTAAGATTCCAAAGCTTAACTTCGACTTCCAAAAGCTACGAATTTTAATTCCCTGCCGCACATGTCTTTGAGTATTTTGTCCTGACCATCGTGAGGCACGCCTGGTATAGTCAGCTACAAAGTAGAAAGGACCGGAAAAGAATATGTAGAGACACTGAGGCACGCCTGGTAGACATCACAATACTGTCGTGCTTCGTCGTCGTCAACCCCGCGCCTAGTAACCGGTTACTGCGGTTGCCTCCGCGTCAACAGCTACCCGAGCTGATTTTCTTGGTACGACAAACTAATCGCCGTAAGAACCTGAGACCTTGTGCGCATCGAACAGAGGAGCGGAATTTATTAATCGCAGTGTGACGTGAGCAGTCCGATACGACGTCCGTTTCGCTAATTCATTAATTAAATAGAAAAAGAAAAATTTCTACAAATGTACCGTTTCAGGATTGCACATTTACATGCATGTTGTTACCAGTTCAAGATTGTATACGGATTTTCTATTAGTTTTGCAATTATTATTTATTAGGAATGATTAATACACTTGCCTTTTTCTATGCATAGTCCAAAATAGTCAGTGCTTCATAATAAATGTTCTTCCACCTCTCATTGTTCGTGGTTTGTGGTCTACCATGGCGGACGGGAAAATTAATTAATTAACTTCCAAAACATTGGATGTGGTGGAAGGGAAAATAGGATAAGCCATCACGTTAGAACAAGCTGGCATTCTTCTCTTCAGATATATGTTCGTATGCTGTAACGTGCAATTGAAAACCGACTTCAGACGAGAGCTACACCATAAAGATATTCTCTACGAGCTGTCCATATCTGGGGTCCCGAGAATGTGGAGGGAAAGGGATCGATTAGACTAAGATTGAGAGACTAAGCCAACGCATGCAGTTAGGGGTTGCAGCACGAAAGGTTGATGTAGATTTGATTGTTTGTTTGATTACTTTTGTTGAAATTAGACGTCTTATTATATACATTTTTTTATTGACTGCATATTTTAAAAATTAAAAATTATAAAAACATTTTCAGTAGTACGGACAACTATCAGTCTTTTCTAGATGACAAATTCTATATATTGAAAAATAAAATTATAAAAGAAAAAAATAGTAGCATAAGATCCATATTAGTGACATGTTAAAAGCGTCCCAAAAGAAAAGACACATCATCATCTAATATTTAAAAGATATCAAAAGCAAAAGATAAAACATAATGGTGATTTGTCATAGCCGTTTCACGCTGTTTGAACATTATGCCTATCCTCAACTTCGTAGTATTTTTTAAAACTGATAGGCTATAAGGGGATGTATATTCAACGGATTAGTTTAACGTGTATATTATACAAACATGCTCTCACAACATAATGCAGCCGGCCAGATGCCACTCTTTGCATGGGATGGTTCGATAATCCATTGACTTCAAGACATGGCCGGACGACATATTTAAAGAATTTTGGTAACTCTATTCATGACATTATTGGTAACAAACCAGAGATTTAATGATTTTGGGGTCACATTCTGAATAATAAAGTATCATATGCATTAGAAATAGTGAAAATGAGATACTATGGTAGTGAGCAACGACGTACTATACAAATGCTACATTGATAATTAAACGAGCATAAGCATCACATGTTGGGTTCTCGTTAATAAGCATTTTTAACTCTATGCCATTGACTCAAGTCACAGCTATAACATCACACATACCCAATACTTCTTACAATTCACACAAGAATCATATTTCCGAAATCGAAGAGACACGAAATACTCCATTTCGGTTATTCAACTAAGATTATTTTTAAGTTGTCCAAAAAGAAGTCGAACACCAAAGGCAGTTTCCGAAAGTCACGCCCAAGTCCCTCCCTGCATGCATAGTCTCCCCAGCCTCAATTGATCATGTGTTTAGTTGTTTGTTAAAGGAAGGGTGACGTTAGAAGTGGGTAGCTTTTCTATGTAGCATATTGAAACATAGAATAACTACTCATGAGAATTTAGTTTTCTTAAATAGGTAAGGGTATGTTAGTGATCTAATCGTTAAACTAGAATTACTAAAATGTACACTAAACTTATCAATACATCCTTATACACGTGAGATGGACATTTGATATATAAGATTATAAATGGGTACATCGGGATAGGGTAAAGACATGTCAAAACCCTTACCTCTCTCAAAGTTGTGGGTAAGAGATAGGGTAATTATCATTTTCTTAAACATCATTATTGTACCCTTGCCCGCACTTACTTATCCATACAGTAAATGGGCATGGTAATATGTGAAACAGTTAAAGCAACATATGGATAGATATACGATATTTCAACTATCACTTCATATCATTCCTAACAAGATTAACTCATGTCTCACTCTTAGATATAGTCTAGAGGAATTGCCCAAGTTGGGACAAGTAAATATGGTTGTTCTTGAAGGCGCCATCTTCCTCCAAGTTATGGCAACCATGTTAGTGGTTTAAGATCCTACTACAAGTTCCATCCATCCTCTCAATGGGAACCTCAAAAACTGCATTTAAAGTGCTAATGTGGTAACCATCGTTTAAGAAGAAATGTTGATGAATCTGGGATTCATCCAACAACCTATCATTATACTACGTGCACAACCATGACAAAATATTCAACCATATCGATACCCAAACACGCACCAACACAGGCTATCAGAACACCAATAATAACACAAGATGTCACTGAAATAAGTTCAAAATACTATAAGTTATATATCTAGTGATATGTACTCAGATATTATTTACCAAATATTTTCTAAAAGTAATGTCTAATATATTTTATATTATTTCATATAGAGGAATTTTCACTCTTCATAACATGATCACAATCTTTGACATTATATTCGTTGTTAAATAAAGTTCTTAGAAATCTAATGATACTACTAATTAAGAAAGTAGTTGTGAGGTGTGTTGGGATTTTAATGGTTATTATTAAACGTGTTACAACCTTAAATTGTTAATTCATCCATGTACTAATGGGTATATGAGTGGAGCATGTAGGGTACAAGTTCTCAATTTACCATATCCTTTGTACGCTCTAGTAAAGTAGGTAAACAATAAATAGATGGTGGGCAAAAAAGTATGATTACCCTTATCCAATAGACTATTGGTGATTGGAAAATGAGTAATACGCTACCCATTTACAGTCCTATATATACTCAGGTGCCTACTATAAACCTAAATCCAATGTGTTACCTCCATGTAAATAATGTGACACCTTGAGCATACAAACAAGGAACACTTCAAGGAATCTAAAAATATAAATGAGATATAAGAATCAATTAAATTTGCAATTTACAACTAATGCCTATCATTTGTTTGTATTTATCTAGAAACTTTCTACATCAAAGAGTCCTATATACTTTTTATACATCAAATGATACATATATGTCATGGATATCTCTATATTCCAAATTATAGTAAAACATCTTAAAAATTCCTAAAATATTAAGATACTTATCAGAATGGTATGTAGTACAAGTTGAATAATGCGTCTTGTTAGGTGCCCACTTAGAATGGCGGCCAAACGATGCTCTGGCGACAACAATGATGACCCTATAGAGGTAATGACCAGATTATTTCATCATAGACTTACTCATGCCACTCATCTATAAACGTTGATCCATCTGGAGTTATATCCCGCTCGACTTCCTCAAGTTTTTGGAGCAAACTATTTAAGAAACCTGAAAATGATATCACGACTCTAGAGAAAATGGAGATTGAGTAGAGGGGTGATGCTCTGGTATATCTGCAAGAAGAAGAGGATTTGAATGTAGCAAGGTGGAGTAACTTCCTTGTAGGATATGTCTTTGGCTTCAAGGTTCATTTGCCAACGCTTGAACGATATCTCTCTCAGATCTGGAAGTGAAAGGGCTCTATCGAGTTCATGTATCATGGGAAAGGTTTTTCTGATCCATTTTTCAAACCATGAAGACCTCGAGACTATAGATGAGGGTGGTCAATGGTTTGCACTACTACAGAAAATGCTTTTTACAACAATTCCTTTTCTCAATTTACAACAGGTGTTAACCGTTGTATTAGATCATGTGGTCTTATGGGGGGTGCTTTACACAACATGTGATCACATGTTGTAATAGATGTATTTTATACAACATTTGAAACATGCTGTCTTTTAAGGAATGGCCTGTTGTAATATAGGTATTTTACACAACATGCAGTGCATCTGTTGTAATATATATTATACAACAGTTGAACGACGTTGTCTTTCGCTAAACACACCTGTTGTAATAGGGGTATTTTTTACAACATCCGGTTCACCCGTTGTAATATATATTATACAACAGTCGAAGCATGTTGTCTTTCACTAAACACACCCATTGTAATAGGTAGGTCTATTACAACATGCAGTGCACCTATTGTAATATATATGTTTATACAATAGTTGGAGTATGTTGTCTTTCCATACATTTAACCATTGTAGTAGGATTGTTTAGACAACATGGTGTGTGACTGTTGTAATATACACAATTTATACAACAGGTTATGCATGTTGTAGTTCACTAGAAACACCTGTTGTAATAGGTGTATTTTTTCCTGACAAACCTGTTGTAATAGGTGTGGATAACACAACATGTGTTGTTTGTTGTAGAATCATACATTTTACAACATATCATTAACTGTTGTCTTTGATTAGAGTTTGAAAGGTCATATATCGAACCAATTGTATTGATCAAATTAACCATATTATTAATAAATTATAATAAATATGCAATTATACTTTTTCATTTCATAAGCAAACATATAGTTGAACAAAATTTCCATCAAACCTTGAAAGAAAGTCGTACTAAATTTAATTAATATTAAATCATCCATACAACGATTCAATAATACAAAGTACTGAGTATCCACTCTAGAATCGAACTGAAAACTAACTAAACAAGTTTCACACATTGGTCTATGCTAAAGAACAAATGTCTCCCCCACATGTCACATAATCTTATGTGTGCTCAAGAACACATGTCACCCACTCGTTTCGGACCTCATCGATTTTTTCTTGGTTGAAGCAACGACCAATATACTTCGAATAATACTGCAATCATATGACAAATATATCAACATATTGTGATTTTTTCAATTTATTTAGAAATTTGAACAAACTAAAAGAATATAATGTTAAGTAGCTTACACATTCAGGGATATTTCTATTTCTCACATCAAAGATGTCTTTCATATACTTCAGCACATAATACCCGCAATCTGTATCGTTCGACTGCTTTGGACACTGTACAAAATAAATATTAATTTGTTATCTAAATAATTGTGAGAACACACATTCATATATAATTGTGATAATCATAGTCACTTTATAATTGCAATATGAACATTCAAACTGTTTAGTTGCATTCAATGCGATTAAACGTCCGGGAATCTTTCGGGAAACTAAAGCGGTTACTCATAATTAACCACATACCTGCTTAAGAAGACTTGAATGCAGAAGTAACTTAATCAATCAGGAAATCAAGCTAGTACACACACAAGCTCCTGTAAAGGCATTCAATTCCTCTATTATTAATCATGTCATTATGATTCAATAATTCTAAGGGTTTCCTAAGTTATTTGCCCTTTTTAGGGTTTTGACCATAATTAGGGTTTTATTTCCTTTTTATTGCTTTTACCTTACTGATATCAAATTATACCTCAAACCCTAATTTTCTTGCTTAATCATCCATTAAGATTCCTAAGATCAGTCTTAGTCCATTAAACCCTAATTTTCGAATTACTCTATCATTTCTTTTTCTAAATTAGGGTTTCCAAACATTTTAATCAACATATGGAGTTACAAACCCTAAACTTATAATTCTATCATCAAAATAGGTTAATAACCATTTAAAACAGAAAATAAGTTAACTATACTTGAATTAACTTAATTGCAAGACTAATTATATCTTTTATCAACAATTAGGGTTTTTATCCACAAATTAACCCTTTTTCTATTCTAGAAATATACTTTTACAAAAAGAGTTAAATTCAGGGTCTCAAACCATTTTTATTAAATTCCTCATATTTTTATGGTCATTTTTCATGTATTAAGTTTTTCCATCTGAGCTTCCTAGCTCCAGATATGATTTTTACATGAAAAACCCTTTTTATCCATTTAATTGCTATTTTCAGGAAAAGGCAGGGCCGCCCGATCCATGGTCCGTGGATCCACTGAGGATCTAACGGCCATGGTCGCGTGCGCCCAGGACAAGAGTTTAGAAGGGTCAAAGGACGAAGATGTCCTTACCTGATCACAGAACGCGAAGGGGCAGATTGGTAAAAGGCCAGATCGGCCTTCGTCTTCTACCTCGCGCGAGAGCAGTAGCTTCGACGGTCAACTTTTGAGTTGACTTCGGGTTGCAGTCCTCCTATGAGCGAGCTGAGGGTACAGGGAGCTCTGTCTCCCGTCGACAAATTCGTCCAGGGGCCCAATTGCAGGCGGCAACCACGTTGGGGCTCCCTCCTATTGGCCGGACTCCGACGAGCTTCACAGAGATGGCGAGGACGAAGGTCGGGGTAGATTTGGTGATTGAGGGCACCAGCGAGACCCTCGCGCTCTGCCACAGGGTTTGGACCAGCAAAAAGGGATGCTGATACCCCTGATCATTGTCCCCTATATATAGGGTCGGCAAGGTTCCTGCCCAAAAGGGTGTTTCCACAAACGGTGATGAAACTCAGTAAAAATAGGGTTGATCCTTCGCGGTTCTTTCTCCTGAATCTAATGGGACCATTATTAGGTGATGAGTTTCCCTGGATTCCGAGAAAATCAAAGGGGAAATTCCCCTGCAACCATGCAGAGTCCTAGTCCCAGGGGGACTTAGACGACGACCCATCGTTGTTGGATCAAAATCCAACAGACTGGATTGTTCGCGTTCAAAGGAAAGAAAATACATTTATCAAATAATTCAGAAAAACTCCCAAATCTAAGATAATCTTGTAAAATTAATATATCCCAAACCATATCTCTGATTTATCTCAAATTTTAAAGGAATTTTCCTTTTAATATTTCCTAACTTTGTACGAAAATTGGGAAGCAAAAATCAATGTATGTGAAGGATTACTTCTCTCCCAAGTTTTCCTATTAATTACTCCCAATTAAAATATATCCTTATTCCTTTTGCCTTTATCTCATTATTTTGGGTCCCTTGGACCTCAAGGAAACCCAAAGGCATGGATTCCCATATTGGGGAATATTATTTTACCTTTATCTTCTTTTAATTATCAATTTCTCATATTTCCCTTTTATTAGTCAATTTCTTTTCCTTATTAATTCCCTTTTCTTTTCAATTGGGCTCAATGGCCAATAAGGCCCATAATCAATCAATCAAAGCCATTTCTCACGAAATCTATTGCAAATCAAAGAAAAGGATATCATTTATTCATTAAAAAGGGAAATACACTTTACATTATATTTTCAACAAAATGGGGTTGTAACATCCTCCCCTCCTTATAGAAATTTTGCCCTCAAAATTCCATCAAGCAAGCAACCAATTAGGATAAGCCTTTCATGTGTCCATCATGGCTCCCATGTGGCTTCACCCCTTTCCATGCTGCTTCCCAAGAACCTTCATCATTTCATATTCTTCCATCTGAGTTCTTTCTTACCTTGGTATATCGTATCCTCATAGGTGACTCAAGACTTTTCAGCTTCTCAAAAGCTGAATAGGTTCAGGGCTCAACACATGTCTTGGGTACCTCACATAGTGCTCTAGATCGGACTCATGCAACACATCATTTTATCCCGAGGGTCAGGTTAACACAACCATACCCACCAATCCATCTCAGATGGACCCATATATCGGGGACTCAACTTTCTCAGCTCTAGCTCAGAGGGGTCAGATTTTCATGTCACATATTCTCCCACAGTGAACTGCATGTAAGTCTACCTTGCATCTACTCACGACTCTCGTCGTCTCTAGGATCCTTTCAACCCTTAGATGATCAAAGCGACTTTATCTATACACACCGTGGTCCTTTTCTAACCATCACGTGGTCTTTTCACCAACATCACCTTACTGAAGTGGTGACCGACACAACCTCCCTTATAGAGCTTCTTTAAAACCCGATACTAGCTTTGGTGGTTATCATTCACATCTCTCATAGGACAAGAACTGTCTCTAGATATCATCCTGAAAGAGCACACATGCTCTCATCAGACCCTTTAGTCTGGATCATACTAACCATTAGTAAGGGGTAATAAACTGTACCAACATCGAGTTCTGCATGCTTCTACTTCCACCTTTTGGAAGGGAACCTTTAGGTCAAACTCACATCATGGTGTAGTTGAACCATCTCACTCTCTCTTATGTAGTTCAACATAATCTATCTCTTGACAAAACTCCTTTCTTTCTCCTGTTATCTAGGTAAGGTGACCTACCATAACCCATATTGCATCTTGACCCTTTGGGTCTAGGGGAGACTCACAACATCCATAGTGATGAACTCCTATTCCCTCTTGGGAACTCTTTATACTTTATATCCATGCACTGGGTTAATGGTGTTCGTCCTTCACCTCCTGGCTTGCATGGCCACACGCTACATGCAACTTTGTTTTAAGCATCCAGAATGCTACCATCACTTACTATCTTTGTAGTATCAAGGTATATCATGACCTCCTGTATTGTTATGATTCCTCAAGCTTGATACATCGGGAACCCTAAACTACTCTCATTAGGGTTTCGTCACTTACCTTTCCAAATAAGTACATCTGTGGTTCTACAACCATCCTTTCATTTTATCACGGACTAGACTGGCTAACCAAACAATCATTAATCTTGCTCAACGTGTCTATGTGTTATCCAAAACACATCTTCTTTCCAACTTAGGGTTAGTCGAAAAACTTCAACTTCTTCTGGCCTCTAGCTAAACTAGGCAGCTATATCTCCACCAGAGCATTCATTACTACTTCACCTCCTTCGATGTCAGGTAATGTTGAAGACATACACCTCCATGTATTCCACTTATCGTCTCATCTCAAACTCTAAGTTTGTCTTCATCAAGAAACTCTGAGCTCATCCTCATGGTGATTCAACTCAACTTTGCATAACTTGTAAATTCCACATAGTTCATGATAAAACATTCTCACAAGGTGATTATTGTTTGTACTTTTCCATGTATCCTTCACTCCACCAAGGTATGTCATCATCTCTATCCTCATACCTCATAGCAACGTTCCAACTCACATCATCTCTATCCTTGGTGTATGGCATGTGTACTGTCCTATCTCTCACTCCCATAACAAGAGGAAATAAGCATTTGGCTGCAGTCCAAATACATAGTTCTTCCTATTCCAAGAGTAGCGATGGTACAACCCACCTTGCCAATACACTTTTAAATCTAAGTTGAAACGTGCAACTTATGTCTCCACATCACCAGCATCATGATATCCACATTACTTCCATGGAAAACTAGTCTCGAACTTACTTGTTCCAAACACAATCCTTGGTCATCTCCTCTAGGTCTTTAGGGTGCCTACACTTTTGAGGTCGTCCCTCCTCCCTTATGCATCTAGAGAGTGCCCTACTCATCTGCCCTCTGGGTCCCATGAGTTCATGAAGGTGATCAATCTCCTAACCCATGGCCCTCAGACAATGATAGTCGTTACCTCCCGACCCTATGGTCATGTGCAACTAGGGAATTATGCAACTCCTTCTTCCATCGGTCTTATCCCTACCTGACCCCAGGATAGACTTGGGATTCTATTATAGTACATGTCCAACTTAGAACCTTACCCAATCCTTCATCATCTCTCTCTACATTCTAGGGCTGTCTTTCATCCTTTCTCAGGGATCATGGCAACCTACCTACCTTGGCCAGACCCATACCGGTTACCGCCATGGTAACACATCCATATGCACTTAGAGATGGTTAACTATGGGTCTACAGGTTCAATCTCATACCATGTACTTTTCACTTAGCTTTCTCAAGATCCGATGAAACCACTTTATGTTATCTCAAAACCAACCAAACTGGTATACACCCTACAAAAGGGTCTCTCTCCCAGGATGGGAGGAAACTACAACTTGTGACAATAAGGTCACAAACATCCTTAGGGTTTACATCCATATGAGCATGCTTAGCCCTAACAAGATACTAAGGCATAGAAAACACTTATCAAACCATGCTAGGTCACACCTGTCCTCATCCTCATCATTAGACCAACATAGTTGTGAGGGGTTCGTCAAACATACCCTTACCTTAGAGGATTTCCTTTACCTCCACACATGATCTAGACTATAAAGACTAAAAACTCATCATGATCATTGGATACACTTCCCCCCCTTAGGACTAGGAACCCTAGGTTCGCCTCTGGTTGTCCAACTGCATGCTCATTCTCTTAACCACAAATCAAGCATTGTCCAAGATATGTCATGTACTCCCATGATCTTTCTACTCGATTAACATTTTGGAGTTGATTCCTCTTCCAGGACAACTAACTAGGTATAAAGCCTCACAACTGCTCAGGGTCTAAAGCACTCTTTATCTCATCTTGTAGGTAATCACTTATACCATAGGTACAGAAGCATCACCCTCTCTCCAGGGTTTGGTTGCTCTCAAGCTAACCAAGACATCATCAGCCTTCATGGGTCAAGCATAAGGCAACCACTATCATTCACCTAGGTCACATCATCCTCAACTGCCCACTGTTCCTCATGTCTTGGGATTCTAAGTTTCCAACCTTTTGCTCGACTCCTACTTTCTCTCTCCAGAGCTAACTTCACCTCCAGCCCTACAACTAGAGGTCATCTCTCCATGAAATTGGATCAAGCTCACGAGCATATCCCTACCCGGGTGAAGCCTTTGCTCAACTCCTGTTTGGCTCAAGATCATCCTTAGCTCTTTATGTTTATCTCATAAGCCATCCATTGTGCCCTTCTGGCCAGGGTTTCATCCTACTGTCAGCACTACTGACTTACTTTCGGTGCAAGCTATATCCTACTTGCAACAGCCCATTAGGTTTCTATGGGTTCTTCCCTACCCTCGTCCATGAAGGAGTTATCCTTCGCTCAAACATGCACGACCCTTCCCAGGGTTGGGTTGCCAAAGGTACTCGGTCATCTAACCTCTCATGGCTCGCATGGCATCCAAGGCATGTTTATCATGACATATATCTCATCATGTCATCTCTCTCTCTAACCTTCACTTAGGGTTAGGGTTAACTTCATCCTCTAGGTCTCTACTTTTAATGGAGGTCTCTACCTCCAAGACTAACTCTCTCTACTCATCCTCCTGACAAGGAGGTCCATCCTCAGGTCTCTCCTGAGGGAAAAATAAGGCCTAAGCATGTATCTATTCCTTTACGCTTACTCTATTAAGCTTATGTCCATGACATCTTATTTACATGCTTTTTATTAATTTTTTGTGGAGGATTCCTTAATCCTTATCAACCTTTCCCATACCTCAAGAGGGTGAGGAAGAGAGAGAAAACCCTAATCCTTAAAATCCTTAAAAGAATTTGAGTTGAGAAGGGATGAACAAGATGAGAGAGTCCTAAAGGTATCTTATTTTGAGTCTTATCTTAAGACGTCGGCCAGACAGTCACACGATCCGGGAGTCCTCGTATTCTGACTAGCGGTGTGGAGGAAAATTTTTCCAGTCCTCAGATGTGATCCTTTTCTAGTCACCTCAGTCTTTCGGAAAATCCTCTAATAACTCCCTCGGTTCTATTGAATTTGTAAAATTTAATAATTATTAATGATTAGATGGAGCACCTACTGTAACATCCCTGACCTGGGTTATAACCTAACCCTAGAAGTTTTTCCTAAATATGTAATTAAACACTTTTAATTATCTTTTAGCAGGTAATAAAAGCTCCTAAGGAACATATGTTTCCATTCCTGTCCCCTAGGAACAATGTTGTAGTATTGTTTTGCAATGCAGGGACCTATGTGCAATTATCCAGTTAAGAGGTTTAACTTGCAGAGTTAACAGGTTAAGATGTACCCTTGATGATGAAACATCATAAGAGTGAATTTGATGAGGCATGATGGATTTTTCAAGCTTGGGCATTCAGATGCAGCTTGTGGAATGATCCTGGTGCTTAAAAACCCTAATTTGGAGTAAAGTGCAATTTACCCAAATTATGGGTGAAACTTGTAAAGTACACCTTCTAGAGCATCTTATATGACTCTTGGCATCATTTAGAGTAGAAATGATGAAAGAGATGCATCAATAAATAATCAGATAAGAAAAGTAATCTTTGTGCATAAAATTCACCATGTATGTGTATGAAGACCTTCATATGTGTACCCTAGTTGAAAGTTGATCTTTTCTACCCTTAAATCTTGAGCTTTGATGAACTTGGTCTAAGTTTAGATGGCTTGGAAGTGCCTAAGAAGCAAGGAGGGACTTAGATGAAAATCCCATGCTTTAGAGGTCCTTATGGTGTAAATTGGCCTAAAGTATATAAGCCCTTTTCCTTGTAAACCAAGTGAACGATCCTTCTTTTCTCGTCACTTCTCTTCTTTCTCAAAACGTCTAAGGCAAGCTATGGAGCTCAGGGAGGCGACCAAGTAGTTCTAAGGTGAGAAGAACCATCTTCAAGATCGGATTCTTGGGTGAATTCATCATGCAAGCTTGGTTTTGTGGATAACTCACTTAGTTTTCTTGTTCTAGCCATCCATTCCTACCTTTCTTTGGAGGAAACACCCTTGACCAAGTTGTGGAGTTCAAGAAGCCATTAGAGGCTTGAAGCTTGGAAGCTTGGAGCTCCAAGAACATCGTTTAAGGTGGGTTTTATAATTCTAAACTCTACACTTTATATGCATGTTTTGTTCTTGCAATTCTAGTACTTAGTTCTTCTTCTACCTCCCTTCTTCCTTGCACTTTTGCAAGTAAAATGGTGGAATAACCGACCTTGACAGATGTTGAAGAAGATGGGCGTGATTACCAAAGTTACTTTATCAAACGGTCCTGTTTCCCCCCCCCTCTGACCAAACCGTTTGAAGGGCAAACGGGTTCACAAGGTCGGTTGGAGAAAACGGGTTCAACCCGTTTTAGGGCATTGACCAAGCATTGACCGTTTGGGTTTCCTGTTCATAATCATGTAGGCTAATGACCCACCAAATTTGAGGGGTTAACTCCAAAGGAATCGTAGGTTGAAGGCCAATCAATTAGGCAATCGAATTGAATTAAGTGCTGATTTTTCCAACTGATTAACTTGAACTTTTTGGGCAAACGGGTTCAACCCGTTTGAGTGAGTTGACCAAGCATTGACCGTTTGAGATTCCTGTTCATAATATGTTGAATTTCTTTTCTACAAAGAATCATAATCTAATTCCTAACCAATTGAGAGTTGAAGGCACTTCAACACCCTAACCCTCATCGGGTTAAAATTGTTGTTTTCAAGAATAGATCTTGTTGAGTTTTGGGTTGAAGGACCCAAACGGGTTCAAAACCGTTTGGGGGTTCACCCAAACGGGTTCACACTCGTTTAGTGACACCCCAAGACCCTTTGGAGGTCTAAGGTTAAGGAAATTTAATGGTTTGAGGGTTTAATTTCAATAGGTTGACGATTTGATAAAAATGCTGATTTTAGACCTATTTAGGGTTCAACCCTTATCCAACCAACTTGGTTTTTGGTCAAACATTGGGCAAACGGTCTCAAGATCGTTTGGAGGTCATCCAAACGATCTCAAGACCTTTTGGGCCAAGTTTGGGCCCAATTGGAGTTCAATTGATAGGTTCAACCTTGATTTGATTCACATTGTTGAAAATTGATGATTAGCCGATTGGAAACCTTAATTGAGTTAGATTTAACTCTAATTGGATTTCAATTGAAGGTCAAATTGGTGTCCAATTGTTTGAGGCTCATCCTAATTGACTCAATTTGTAAGTGGTTAACATGGCTTGGGCCAATTGAAGGCTTCAACATAGGATATCCTATTCTATCATAACCTTTATATCACCTTTCATGTCCACACTCGTTTCAATCCAAATGGGTTCACACCCGTTTCAACTCAAACGAGTTCACACCCATTTCAACTCAAACGAGTCCACACCCGTTTCAACTCAAACAAGTCCACACCCGTTTCAACTCAAATGAGTCCACACCCGTTTCAACTCAAACGAGTTCACACCCATTTCAACTCAAACGAGTTCACACCCGTTTCAACTCAAACGAGTCCACACCCGTTTCAATCCAAATGGGTTCACACCCATTTCAACTCAAATGGGTTCACACCCATTTCAACTCAAATGGGTTCACACTCGTTTCAATTCAAATGGGTTCACACTCGTTTCAACTTAAATGGTTTCTATTGAGTGATACCTTGTTTTAATCAAACCCTAATCACATGATGGTGATGTGTTGACTTGTGTTAGTCAATGAGGACTTAACCCAACCTAATCTAGAGTGGTGTAATCACCATCTACTAGTTAGAGGAGAGAGGAAGTACCAATTATGGTGGAAACTCAAGTAAAATACCTTCAATATACATGAATGTGCATGAATAGGGTATGATCCACTATGTGAAATCATGGAAAACCAAATTATGATAATTGATGAATCTTAATCTTATCTGAGTCTTTAATGATGATGTTTCTCATACATGGTGATGTTATGAGATCAATTCACCATGAGGTGAATAGTAAACCCTAATTCTAGGGTGATGACATGTATGATGAATAGTAAACCCTAATTCTAGGGTGATGACATGTATTGTGAATAGTAAACCCTAATTGATGAAAATTAGGGAAACCTAGCTCTCGTATGAGTAGGGAGATACAACTTCTTTAAATGAGTTATTTACTGTTATCAGTTGAATTGACCGTGCAGGTTCCTATATGAGGATGATCATATCCAGGTATGGATAATGATGCTATATTCATTGAAAGCATGTTGTTAGCTTTATGAATAGTGATATATCCTGGTGCCTCGTTAGTGGCATCTTATGAGATTGATGGGCTGTGAGAGCCATGAGTACCATCAAGGTCATGCTTAACAGATGACTTGTGATGAGAGAATTGAGAAATGGTAATTGATGTAAGTTAGACTTGTTACATTTAGTATCCTTCTTTATTAGATGCTATGCTAATGTTTAATATTCAAGAACATGTATGTTATCTGATAAGTGATAACTTATGAGTTTGATAGGTTGAATGAGTCATGAGTAATATGCACTGATGATCATCCAAGGTCATATTATTTAGATGACCAGATAAAATAATATGTTATTGGTAATAAATGTTATAATTAGTCCAGGGGTTTGGACTCTCACTTTCCGGATTCTTAGTGATAAGATGTTTAGGGATTGATATCCCTATGTTAAATTATGAAATGTGATCCTAATATAGAGTGTTACTATGTGAAATTCTATTACAAGATAATCATATGAAAGGCTTAACTGCAGACTTATGGGTGATGAATGTAAATAACCGTTGTGTCACTTGAGTATGGTTAAGTATGATTTCATGTGTACTAATCATACAGTTATGTTGTGGATTTGGAATCCTAACAGCTCGTTGGAAAGGGTATGGATACAAGCCATGATATCCCTTATTATAATGCTAGGTGATGGATATATGATCTAAGCCTGAAGAGAGCCAGTGTGGTGATGATGGATTTATAATAAATAGATGTTATACATGTCCTTTCATTTCTAAAAGAAAAGAGATATGTGGGTTTATCTTAGAGATGTTTTGCTTCTAGTAGGAGGAATAGATTACAATCTGTGAAACATTGTTCTAACTACTCCTAAAATATATATGACTTCTTTGTGTACTGTTATTCTCTTATTCTGTAATAATCATGTTTCTGGCGAAGAGTTATAACTCCCGCTGGGACAATTATTTAAAATTGTCTCACCCCGTAGATTTCAACTTTTTAGGTGGTCGCCAAGGATGAAGGGACCAATCTCCAGGTGACCAGTATCAGCAGCAGCAGTACCCGAAGCAGCAGTAAATCTCAGGTGGAGATTCAGACTGCTGAGTTATATAGATAGATAGTCAGTCCTATGCGTCCTCTGTACTCTCAGGTCCTTGGAGTCATGGTCTGAGTTTTGATTCATCTCTTGAGATTTTGTAGCATGCTGTGTATAATTACTCAAGAAGTAATTAACAGAGATGTAAACTATTTATCTTGAATCTATGAAAGGAGTTTTTATGGTTTTAATGTCTTATCTCAAAAAGTTTTAATTTACGCTGATTTTTGGTGTTCTGCTGCTAAACGAATCGCTTCCGCTATGTTTACTTCGAAGTTCATGTGTTCATCTCGGACTTTGGAGATCAGAGCCCACAATTAGTGGTATCAGAGCCCTAGGTTCGCTGAGTCTACAGAGACATAGGACTTAGGATGTCGAGTCTATCCTTAGTGTTCCTTCCTTATCTAATAGAACCTTCTACTCCTCAGGAGAAGAAGATATATAAGGATGTCTGAGCCACATGAAGAGTACATGGCGGAAAGTAGCATTGTTGCACCACAGGGAGGTGCAAGGCACCCAGAAATGGAGCAACCCTTACCTGAGCAACCCAGGGAGCCACCCCAGTTTGACCAAGATGAGATAGAAAACCCAGCTATCCATGCCTTATTTGATAAGTTTCTGACAACCATAACACACATAGCAGATAGGGTGCCACCATATGCATCTAGGGTACCAGCCCATCAGGAAGGTTATGGAGCTGGCAAGACTTTCGAGAGACTTCGTCGGGTGGGAACCATAGACTATGCTGGTACATCTGACCCAGCAGATGCTAATCTATGGTTGACAGAGCTAGAAAAGGCTTTCATGATCCTTGATATTCCTGAAGCTGAAAAGGTAAAACATGCGGTATACCTCCTAAAAGGAGTGCTGGTAATTGGTGGATGATAGAGGAGGATAAGAGACCAGGTGAAGAAATAGGATGGGAGGTTTTCCGACGAGAATTCATCAATAGATACTTCCCTAGGACGTATCTAGATGAGAAGATCTTTCAATTTGAGAAGATCACACAAGGACTCATGAACGTTAGCGAGTATGAAGCTAAGTTCATGGAGTTACTACGGTTTTGTCCACAAATGGCAGTTACCGATGAAGAAAGAATTCAACATTTTGAAAAGGGTTTGAACTCTGAACTAGCCACTCCTGTGTCTGCTCTAGAGAATAGAGAAAGGTTTGCCACCTTTGTGGAGTCAGTAAGAAGGATAGAGAGGTCAGAAACCATGAAACAACATACAAGTAGTAAGAAGATGTACACCCAGCCTCAAGAACAAGGGCCTGAAAGTTTTAAGAAACCAAGATTTTCTACACCATCAGCTTTGTCAGGACTTCCTACCCAGACACAATGGGTGTCAAGTGGAAGTAGGGATCATAGTAGTATTTCAAGAGGACCCTCCGACATAGTATCAACATCGGTAACTGGATCGTATAGACACTTTGCACCTAGGATCTGTTACCTATGTAGACAGCCGGGACACCTGGCAAGGGATTGTCCAGACAGGAATACAATAATGACTCAACCCCAAGGATAGAGTCTGCAAGGATCACAAGGGAGGCTCTATAATAATAGAGGATGTGGACAAACGTCCCATATAGGTCAGATGAAATAAGTTTTGTTTTAATATTACATATCAGGATTCTATGTGTAAAAGATATGTAAATTTGCTGCTTTTGATTTCCTTGTCTAAGTCCTTGAAGAACACAAGGGTGATAAGAACTTGTATCTTACTCAGTATTCTTTAAAACAATTTATAATCTCCCTTAAACTATGTATGAAAAGGATGAAATATAGATGTGATACCTGAAGAATAATCTAGTATGGTAAATTATGTGTGTATAATGATATGAAGAACGAGGAATATGATGATAAGCAAAATACATACTACCTAATCAATGCTCATATACCCTGTCCAGGTATATGGTTATTGTAGATAAGGCAAGTATGAAACTCCTAAATTGTTATCTTTTGATTACTCTGATCAGGTAATTATTCTAAAACAATCTAGAGAGTATAGGGAAAATTAAATGAGAAAAGCTGAGTGAATCTTTTAAGTGAATATACTTAGTGAACATGCTTAGTGAATATACACAGTGAACATACTCAGTGAATACTTAGTGAATATACTCAGTGAACATACTCAGTGAATACTTAGTGAATATACTCAGTGAATACTTAGTGAATATACTCAGTGAACATACTCAGTGAATACTTAGTGAATATACTCACTGAACATACTCAGTGAATACTTAGTGAACATACTCAGTGAATACTTAGTGAATATACTCAGTGAATACTTAGTGAATATACTCAGTGAACATACTCAGTGAATACTTAGTGAATATACTCAGTGAACATACTCAGTGAATACTTAGTGAATATACTCAGTGAACATACTCAGTGAATACTTAGTGAATATACTCAGTGAACATACTCAGTGAATACTTAGTGAATATACTCAGTGAACATACTCAGTGAATACTTAGTGAATATACTCAGTGAACATACTCAGTGAATACTTAGTGAATATACTCAGTGAACATACTCAGTGAATACTTAGTGAATATACTCAGTGAACATACTCAGTGAATACTTAGTGAATATACTCAGTGATCATACTCAGTGAATACTTAGTGAATATACTCAGTGAACATACTCAGTGAATACTTAGTGAATATACTCAGTGAACATACTCAGTGAATACTTAGTGAATATACCCAGTGAACATACTTAGTGAATACTTAGTGAATATACTTAGTGAACATACTCAGTGAATACTTAGTGAATATATTCAGTGAAAACTTAGTGAATATACTTAGTGAACAAACTTAGTGAATATACTCAGTGAACATACTCAGTGAATACTTAGTGAATATACTCAGTGAAGATACTCAGTGAATACTTAGTGAATATACCCAGTGAACATACTCAGTGAATACTTAGTGAATATACTTAGTGAACATACTCAGTGAATACTTAGTGAATATATTCAGTGAAAACTTAGTGAATATACTTAGTGAACAAACTTAGTGAATATACTCGGTGAATTTCCTCAGTAACTACTTAGTAAGCATACTCAATGAACTCCTTCAGTGAAGCCTTTGAGACAATATACTGAGTAAAATATATGTGTTAAGGTATGTATGTTCCTCTGATGGTAAGCATTCTTGAGTAATTTTGGAAGAATGTTCTTTTATGCTTTTTCCTTTCAAAAAGTATGGACATCTTATGTTAGGGGTTTATGCTTTACACAAGCATAAATAGTGATAAGAAGTAATTAACAAAAAGGACTTTGTACGAATTACAAACCCATAATATCATCATAATGATCAATCTGTTCTTCCTTTCCCTGGGATTTCGAGGACGAAATCCTTGTTAGGGGTTTATAATTTCTAACATCCCTGACCTGGGTTATAACCTAACCCTAGAAGTTTTTCCTAAATATGTAATTAAACACTTGTAATTATCTTTTAGCATGTAATAAAATCTCCTAAGGAACATATGTTTCCATTCCTGTCCCCTAGGAACAATGTTGTAGTATTGTTTTGCAATGCAGGGACCTATGTGCAATTATCCAGTTAAGAGGTTTAACTTGCAGAGTTCACAGATTAAGATGTACCCTTGATGATGAAACATCATAAGAGTGAATCTGATGAGGCATGATGGATTTTTCAAGCTTGGGCATTCAGATGCAGCTTGTGGAATGATCCTGGTGCTTAAAAACCCTAATTTGGAGTAAAGTGCAATTTACCCAAATTATGGGTGAAACTTGTAAAGTACACCTTCTAGAGCATCTTATATGACTCTTGGCATCATTTAGAGTAGAAATGATGAAAGAGATGCATCAATAAATAATCAGATAAGAAAAGTAATCTTTGTGCATAAAATTCACCATGTATGTGTATGAAGACCTTCATATGTGTACCCTAGTTGAAAGTTGATCTTTTCTACCCTTAAATCTTGAGATTTGATGAACTTGGTCTAAGATTAGATGGCTTGGACGTGCCTAAGAAGCAAGGAGGGACTTAGATGAAAATCCCATGCTTTAGAGGTCCTTAGGGTGTAAAATGGCCTAAAGTATATAAGCCCTTTTCCTAGTAAACCAAGTGAATGATCCTTCTTTTCTCTTCACTTCTCTTCTTTCTCAAAACGTCTAAGGCAAGCTCTGGAGCTCAGGGAGGCGACCAAGTAGTTCTAAGGTGAGAAGAACCATCTTCAAGCTCGGATTCTTGGGTGAATTCATCATGCAAGCTTGGTTTTGTGGATAACTGACTTAGTTTTCTTGTTCTAGCCATCAATTCCTACCTTTCTTTGGAGGAAACACCCTTGACCAAGTTGTGGAGTTCAAGAAGCCATTATAGGCTTGAAGCTTGGAAGCTTGGAGCTCCAAGAACATCGTTTAAGGCGGTTTTATAATTCTAAACTCTACACTTTATATGCATGTTTTGTTCTTGCAATTCTAGTACTTAGTTCTTCTTCTACCTCCCTTCTTCCTTGCACTTTTGCAAGTAAAATGGTGGAATAACCGACCTTGACAGAGGTTGAAGAAGATGGGCATGATTACCAAAGTTACTTTATCAAACGGTCATGTTCCCCCCCCTCTGACCAAACCGTTTGAAGGGCAAACGGGTTCACAAGGTCGGTTGGAGCAAACGGGTTCAACCTATTTGAGGGCGTTGACCAAGCATTGACCATTTGGGTTTCCTGTTCATAATCATTTAGGCTAATGACCCACCAAATTTGAGGGTTAACTCCAAAGGAATCGTAGGTTGAAGGCCAATCAATTAGGCAATCGAATTGAATTAAGTGCTGATTTTTCCAACTGATTTACTTGAACTTTTTGGGCAAACGGGTTCAACCCGTTTGAGTGAGTTGACCAAGCATTGACCATTTGAGATTCCTGTTCATAATATGTTGAATTTTGTTCTACAAAGAGTCATAATCTAATTCCTAACCAATTGAGAGTTGAAGGCACTTCAACACCCTAACCCTAATCGGGTTAAAATTGTTGTTTTCAAGAATAGATCTTGTTGAGTTTTGGGTTGAAGGACCCAAACGGGTTCAAAACCTTTTGGGGGTTCACCCAAACGGGTTCACACTCGTTTAGTGACACCCCAAGACCCTTTGGAGGTCTAAGGTTAAGGAAATTTAATGGTTTGAGGGTTTAATTTCAATAGGTTGACGATTTGATAAAAATGCTGATTTTAGACCTATTTAGGGTTCAATCCTTATCCAACCAACTTGGTTTTTGGTCAAACTTTGGGCAAACGGTCTCAAGATCGTTTGGAGGTCATCCAAACGATCTCAAGACCGTTTGGGCCAAGTTTGGGCCCAATTGGAGTTCAATTGATAGGTTCAACCTTGATTTGATTCACATTGTTGAAAATTGATGATTAGCCGATTGGAAACCTTAATTGAGTTAGATTTAACTCTAATTGGCTTTCAATTGAAGGTCAAATTGGTGTCCAATTGTTTGAGGCTCATCCTAATTGACTCAATTTGTAAGTGGTTAACATGGCTTGGGACAATTGAAGGCTTCAACATAGGATATCCTATTCTATCATAACCTTTATATCACCTTTCATGTCCACACCCGTTTCAATCCAAATGGGTTCACACCCGTTTCAACTCAAACGAGTTCACACCCGTTTCAACTCAAATGAGTCCACACCCGTTTCAACTCAAATGAGTTCACACCCGTTTCAACTCAAACGAGTCCACACCCGTTTCAACTCAAACGAGTTCACACCCGTTTCAACTCAAACGAGTTCACACCCGTTTCTACTCAAACGAGTCCACACCCATTTCAATCCAAATGGGTTCACACCCGTTTCAACTCAAATGGGTTCACACCCGTTTCAACTCAAATGGGTTCACACTCGTTTCAATTCAAATGAGTTCACACTCATTTCAACTTAAATGGGTTCTATTGAGTGATACCTTGTTTTAATCAAACCCTAATCACATGATGGTGATGTGTTGACTTGTGTTAGTCAATGAGGACTTAACCCAACCTAATCTAGAGTGGTGTAATCACCATCTACTAGTTAGAGGATAGAGTAAGTACCAATTATGGTGGAAACTCAAGTAAAATACCTTCAATATACATGAATGTGCATGAATAGGGTATGATCCACTATGTGAAATCATGGAAACCCTAATTATGATAATTGATGAATCTTAATCTTATCTGAGTCTTTAATGATGATGTTTCTCATACATGGTGATGCTATGAGATCTATTCACCATGAGGTGAATAGTAAACCCTAATTCTAGGGTGATGACATGTATGATGAATAGTAAACCCTAATTCTAGGGTGATGACATGTATTGTGAATAGTAAACCCTAATTGATGAAAATCAGGGAAACCTAGCTCTCGTATGAGTAGGGAGATACAACTTCTTTAAATGAGTTATTTACTGTTATCAGTTGAATTGACCGTGCAGGTTCCTATATGAGGATGATCATATCCAGGTATGGATAATGATGCTATATTCATTGAAAGCATGTTGTTAGCTTTATGAATAGTGATATATCCTGGTGCCTTGTTAGTAGCATCTTATAAGATTGATGGGCTGTGAGAGCCATGAGTACCATCAAGGTCATGCTTAACAGATGACTTGTGATGAGAGAATTGAGAAATGGTAATTGATGTAAGTTAGACTTGTTACATTTAGTATCCTTCTATCTTAGATGCTATGCTAATGTTTAATATTCAAGAACATGTATGTTATCTGACAAGTGATAACTTATGAGTTTGATAGGTTGAATGAGTCATGAGTAATATGCACTGATGATCATCAAAGGTCATATTATTTAGATGACCAGATAAAATAATATGTTATTGGTAATAAATGTTATAATTAGTCCAGGGGTTTGGACTCTCACTTTCCGGATTCTTAGTGATAAGATGTTTACGGATTGATATCCCTATGTTAAATTATGAAATTTGATCCTAATATAGAGTGTTACTATGTGAAATTCTATTACAAGATAATCCTAGGAAAGGCTTAACTGCAGACTTATGGGTGATGAATGTAAATAACCGTTGTGTCACTTGAGTATGGTTAAGTATGATTTCATGTGTACTAATCATACAGTTATGTTGTGGATTTGGAATCCTAACACCTCGTAGGAAAGGGCATGGCTACAGGCCATGATATCCCTTATTATAATGCCAGGTGATGGATATATGATCTAAGCCTGAAGAGAGCCAGTGTGGTGATGATGGATTTATAATAAATAGATGTTATACATGTCCTTTCATTTCTAAAAGAAAAGAGATATGTGGGTTTATCTTAGAGATGCTTTGCTTCTAGTAGGAGGAATAGATTACAATCTGTGAAACATTGTTCTAACTACTCCTAAAATATATATGACTTCTTTGTGTACTGTTATTCTCTTATTCTGTAATAATCATGTTTCTGGCGAAGAGTTATAACTCCCGCTGGGACAATTATTTAAAATTGTCTCACCCCGTAGATTTCAACTTTTTAGGTGGTCGCCAAGGACGAAGGGACCAATCTCCAGGTGACCAGTATCAGCAGCAGCAGTACCCGGAGCAGTAGTAAATCTCAGGTGGAGATTCAGACTGCTGAGTTATATAGATAGATAGTCAGTCCTATGCTCCTCTGTACTCTCAGGTCCTTGGAGTCATGGTATGAGTTTTGATTCATCTCTTGAGATTTTGTAGCATGCTGTGTATAATTACTCAAGAAATAATTAACAAAGATGTAAACAATTTATCTTGAATCTATGAAAGGAGTTTTTATGGTTTCAATGTCTTATCTCAAAAAGTTTTAATTTCCGCTGATTTTTGGTATTCCGCTGCTAAACGAATCGCTTCCGCTATGTTTACTTCGAAGTTCATGTGTTCATCTCAGACTTTGGAGATCAGAGCCCACACCTACGCTTTGATACCAATTGTTACGACCCCACCTCCCGGTAACCCCCAATTAAGGGAGACCCGAAGGTCGGAATCGTTAATCAATTTACAGGATCAAAGGTTCAGCAAATAATCAATGATAATTATGAAATTCTACTACTAAACTGAATATTGGAAGGAAAATTTTAAAACTTTATTTACCTTTTTGAAACTTTGGGAAACTAGCTATCCCTTACTGGAAGTTCTCTATCGAATCCTCCTTATACTTTATTTCTTACTTTCCAGATGTGTCACTTTACTGTTTGTGTTTTCAGGGTCATACCTAAAACGCCGACAAACAAAACATCGATCAACAATTGCTGGTATGTGGAGGCAATCAAAGTTTCACAAATAAGTTTAACAATTTAAATATTGCAACCAATATATTTAAACAGGGCAATTTACATTTTCCATGTGACATTCCCCACCGCTTTTGCCCTAACCCTGGAATTACCCCCTTTAGGGTTTCTCTTTTGCCATTTACTTAAGGCCACCTTCTCAATCCCGAGCTTGGTGCCTGTGAGTCACCACATAGGGTGCCCATTAGTCATGCATCATAGACCACCATCTCAATCCCGAGCTTGGTGTTTGTGGGTCACCTCTCATGGTGCCCATTGGTCTACCCTCCTAGGCCTGACTCTATTGGCATCATCCATCAGGGTGGCATGTAGGTGCGAGAGCACACATTCATATTTAATTGTGATAATCATAGTCACTTTATAATTGCAATATGAACATTCAAACTGTTTAGTTGCATTCAATGCGATTAAACGTCCGGGAATCTTTCGGGAAACTAAAGCGGTTACTCATAATTAACCACATACCTACTTAAGAAGACTTGAATGCAGAAGTAACTTAATCAATCAGGAAATCAAGCAAGTACACACACAAGCTCCTATAAAGGCATTCAATTCCTCTATTATTAATCATGTCATTATGATTCAATAATTCTAAGGGTTTCCTAGGTTATTTGCCCTTTTTAGGGTTTTGACCATAATTAGGGTTTTATTTCCTTTTTATTGCTTTTACCTTACTGATATCAAATTATACCTCAAACCCTAAATTTATTGCTTAATTATCCATTAAGATTCCTAAGATCAGTCTTAGTCCATTAAACCCTAATTTTCGAATTACTCTATCATTTCTTTTTCGAAATTAGGGTTTCCAAACATTTTAATCCACATATGGAGTTACAAACCCTAAACTTGTAATTCTATCATCAAAACAGATTAATAACCATTTAAAACAGAAAATAAGTTAACCATACTCGAATTAACTTAATTGCAAGACTAATTATATATTTTATCAACAATTAGGGTTTTTATCCACAAATTAACCCTTTTTCTATTCTAGAAATATACTTTTACAAAAATAGTTAAATTCAGGGTCTCAAACCATTTTTATTAAATTCCTCATATTTTTCTGGTCATTTTTCATTTATTAAGTTTTTCCATCCAAGCTTCCGAGCTCCAGATATGATTTTTACATGAAAAACCCTTTTTATCCATTTAATTGCTATTTTCAGGAAAAGGCAGGGCCGCCCGATCCATGGTCCGTGGATCCACTGAGGATCTAACGGCCACGGTCACGAGCGCCCAGGACAAGCGTTTAAAAGGGTCAAAGGACGAAGATGTCCTTACCTGATCACAGAACGCGAAGGGGCAGATTGGTAAAAGGCCAGATCGACCTTCGTCTTCTACCTCGCGCGAGAGCAGTAGCTTCGACGGTCAACTTTTGAGTTGACTTCGGGCTGCAGTCCTCCTGCGAGTGATACCCCTGATCATTGTCCCCTATATATAGGGTCGGCAAGGTTCCTACCCAGAAGGGTGTTTCCACAAACGGTGACAAAACTCAGTAAAAATAGGGTTGATCCTTCGCGGTTCTTTCTCCCGAATCTAATGGGACCATTATTAGGTGATGAGTTTCCCTGGATTCCGAGAAAATCAAAGGGGAAATTCCCCTGCAACCACGCAGAGTCCTAGTCCCAGGGGGACTTAGACGACGACCCATCGTCGTTGGATCAAAATCCAATGGACTGGATTGTTCGCGTTCAAAGGAAAGAAAATACATTTATCAAATATTTTGCTGGTCCAAACCCTGTGGTAGATTTGGTGATTGAGGGCACCAACGAGACCCTCGCGCTCTACCACAGGGTTTGGACCAGCAAAAAGGGATGTGGATACCCCTGATCATTGTCCCCTATATATAGGGTCGGCAAGGTTCCTACCCAGAAGGGTGTTTCCACAAACGGTGACAAAACTCAGTAAAAATAGGGTTGATCCTTCGCGGTTCTTTCTCCCGAATCTAATGGGACCATTATTAGGTGATGAGTTTCCCTGGATTCCGAGAAAATCAAAGGGGAAATTCCCCTGCAACCACGCAGAGTCCTAGTCCCAGGGGGACTTAGACGACGACCCATCGTCGTTGGATCAAAATCCAATGGACTGGATTGTTCGCGTTCAAAGGAAAGAAAATACATTTATCAAATAATTCAGGAAAACTCCCAAATCCAAGATAATCTTGTAAAATTAATATTTCCCAAACCATATCTCTAATTTATCTCAAATTTTAAAGGAATGTTCCTTTTAATATTTCCTAACTTTGTACGAAAATTGGGAAGCAAAAAGCAATGTATGAGAAGGATTACTTGTCTCCCAAGTTTTCCTATTAATTACTCCCAATTAAAATATATCCTTATTCCTTTTGCCTTTATCACATTATTTTGGGTCCCTTGGACCTCAAGGAAACCCAAAGGCACGGA
Organism: Alisma plantago-aquatica; assembly: GCA_963693085.1. Taxonomy (NCBI): domain Eukaryota; kingdom Viridiplantae; phylum Streptophyta; class Magnoliopsida; order Alismatales; family Alismataceae; genus Alisma; species Alisma plantago-aquatica. The sequence continues at coordinate 428,202,475 of OY856410.1, read as the reverse complement.
TTCCCATATTGGGGAATATTATTTAACCTTTATCTTCTTTTAATTATCAATTTCTCATATTTCCCTTTTATTAGTCAATTTCTTTTCCTTATTAATTCCCTTTTCTTTTCAATTGGGCTCAATGGCCAACAAGGCCCATAATCAATCAATCAAAGCCATTTCTCACGAAATCTATTGCAAATCAAAGAAAAGGATATCATTTATTCATTAAAAAGGGAAATACACTTTACATTATATTTTCAAGAAAATGGGATTGTAACACAAATTTAACATACAACTGGTTTGTCATGTGGAAAGACAATTAATCATCCTTTCCCGCCTAGATGTACTGATGACAGTTATGCCATGAAAGACAATTTCTCATCTAAATAATATCCTGACACAATCCATTTATAATCTGTAGAGATGACGACCCATGAAAGACAATTTCTCATCTAAATAATATACTGACACAATCCATTTATAATATAAAAGGACAAGTTATTTATGAGAGGAAGCATCTCAACTTGGTTGGCCTATTTAGCGATATTCATATACATCCTATGGATACCTCATCTTCAGTGTGATCTCTAGTATTGACATCCCTTACCTTTTCCATGAGGTTAATTGGTACTATGGTGTTAACGTCATAGACCTCATCGTCTACATCCAAGCACCAACTCTGGGTTCTGCAATGCCTATGGTGTTCGAGAACTGATATGAACATGGCCTACACTGCAAGCCTGCTCTCTTGTTTATCCTTGTTGCCTGGGTGGGAAAGGATGGTCAGTTGTATGCTTGGTTGGTTCTGGTTTGGTAAAGTCAGCAGACCTGATGCATGATTTTAAGATTGATTGTCTTACATTAACATCTCCATGATCTATGCTCCTTAGTCAGGCAAATTGGATTGTAATCAGTAGTGTTGTTGACTTGTTGCCTCTCTTATGTTTTTTCATTCTACAAGGCATTTGAATATGTTGGCAATATGGATGTAAACTTCAAGACCCTATACAATATGCTCGAAGATACTCGAGAGACGGCCATTCTGAGCAGCATCGATGGTCCATGCCATTGCTTACAGTTGTATTATGAATTTTTTAGATTCGCCACAACATCTAACACTGACGGTGCTATCTTGGAATTAAATTGGCAGCACCAAGGTTTCTATATTAGTGTACATCAGTACATGTTGTTGCTTCTGGTTTGATTCATGGTGATGGCCTAATGGGTTATGGACCTCCCTTCAGCTGTACTTTCTTTTAAAAAAATTAAACCCCCATGCCATCTGCATGAAATTATTTGGGTCTTGAACTACATTTAATTCATCCGTAGCTTTTTCTGGATGAAGTTGGATGCAATGTAATACAATTGTTTAGATTAATTATGTATACTTGATAAACTACATCATATACTTTATTCAATTTTGTAAAGTAAACAAATACTCTAAACTTCAGTTATCGCATGGATTGTATGCTTTGTATTTTAAGATCAAACGTATTCAGTTCATAAGATGCAGCATGTATCTGAATGTAGATATGATATCAAGGGTTAGAAGTGTTTATTCAATTTTATATTAGTCCACATCCATCAAGTATATGAACATTTTATACCGTTAGTACAAATTCTAAGTAAAGCATTTATTGACATCAAATATTCAATAAATATAAACTACTGTGCACACAGAATACCCTTACTCCGATCAAGGAACATGTAGACTAGTAAGAATGATAGAAGTCTGGACAATGGAAGATATAGGTATGTTAAATTGAGTGTGGCATTCTTTATGGTATCTAAATGGAGCAATCACAGCTTCACTATCTAAAATTGTCGATCATGCCTAACCTAAGCCCATAAAACACTTTTATGCCCATAGAACTCGAATATCAGGGAACCAAGGCCCCAAAGAGCAAGGTCTACAATGTCAACTAGCATAGCGGTAGCAAAATCACCCCTACCACTAGATATGAAAAAATATGTAAAAGGTGTTTTGGAATAATATTTTTTCCTAAAATTGTTGGACTTACAAGCTTGTGCATTAAAGCATAACAGAATAGCTTGTAGGCTTCCAAAATATGGAGGTTTTCTAAATCAGTATAACTTCTCTCGACTAATAATGTCTCCATCACTACGAGTAGTTGACATCTATAAAAAACATGAATAGATAAGACGAGGTAGAGGCACATAAAGATATACTGACAGACCTACCACACATGATACATAGTATAGGGTTTCAATTTTGAGTTAATCTATTTTTCAGAAGTGGCTTGCATCTGGATGCCACAGCTTTGTAACAACCTAGGTTTCTTTGCCTAGCAGGAAGTGGTGTAGCTACACTTGGGCCTGGGTGGGCTAGTGCTTTACCCAAGATTTTGATTGCTTACTAATTAATACATACTTGACATAGATTTATGAAAAAAGTACTAATGGTGCCCTACCTTCTATGGTTGTCAAAGCCTTCACCTTAATGGTACCCCGCCTATATAGATTTTCTGGATCCCCACTGCTAGTAGGAAACTGAGATTAAAAAAATAGAGCTAACGACAGATTCCCAGCATAAGAAGATTCTTGCTGTGAAAAATCCCAAGTTCGCACTTGGATGGCAATCCCTCTCCATCGCACCAAAAATAGAACTAAAAAAAAGAAGTGTTATCCATGGCTGTGCAGGGCCTATGCCTTCCACGATCTAAGGCCGCTCCTAGTCATATGTCGTCGCTTAACAAGATAAGAGTCATTAGAATCCCACAATAAGTCAATGGTTCTCACACTAAATATGCGAGATTAATAAAGAGATAAGGAACAGAAGAAAAGGTGCTTTGGGATTGTGGTGTCTTTTTTGTAGTACTGAAACAACAGTACCAAGTTCACTGCTCATCGATATTCAACAGAGCAATTATAAGACAAAACTCATCAAGCAGAAGACTACAGCTAGACGTACCTATAGTCTGCATTCCAATACTATTTCTGAGATTTTATCTAGGTTTCACACCCACTCCCTATTCAGAGAAGAAGCTACACTTCTATGCGGCCTTGCTCATTCACGAAGTCACGTGCTAACTGCCACAAAATTATCCTTTGTAATAACTTGAGGACTCAGGTCTGAGAGATCATAAATGACTGATTTAAAAGAAGGGGAAAAGGATGTAAAAGCAAAAGAAAAAGATGATTATGTGGCTGGAGTAGTGCAGCCTTGAGTTGAGCAGTGTTTGATTTGTCTTCTTATTTGAGGTCAGTAGAATGGTATCATCAGATTGGGGTCCCATTCCGTGGTTGTATTGGCTTTTCACTAGATCCATTTCGAACTCAAGTAAAATATTGGTTTTTTCTCTTGCTAGTAGCAGGCCCAACAAGGTCCAACAACATGAAGAGACAACCCCTCGGAATAGAGATTAATATGAGTCTAAAAAACTTTAGATAATTTATAAATATGGCATTGATATAATGAAGTTTGAAATTCAATAAAGGTGATGTATAGGGAAGAAACTAACAAGTGAACATAAATCTCATTGGAAAGCTTACTCCTAATTCATGAGGAGTCCATATAAAGGTGGTTTGGCCTTCCACATGGATGCAATAAGCATCTGCAGCAACAATATGGTCAGCTAACAACCTAAGCAAAAATGAACCAAAAGAAGCACTGTATATCCTATTAACTATTAATCATTATCTCTGACAGTAGTAGCTAATCCATTCCAAGAATATTTGAGAATGCAAGCACATATCAACCATATTAGGTCCAATACTTTTTACGTCGCAAGTCTTGGGAAATAATTCTAGTTCAGATACAAGCTTGAGATCAGAAAAGCAATCTATTTAGCGTGCAATTAAGGAAGAGGTGGGAGGATAGCTGGAGTAATGTAGACACCCTATGACAGACAATAGAGGATAAGATAAAAGGAGGATACTATCCTTTGGGGATGATATCCACTATACTCTATTCACACCCATATATGAACTCATAACATCAATATGCTTGGACTATGAGGAGTCTAAACTATAACAAGAATCTTCATGAGATCCAACAATCAAACGGAAATTATCTCTCAGATCACTTTGGGTTTGGCCTACTTCATAGTTTTCATGGAATTGGGTTCACGTAAGGTTATTCATGGGGTGATATCATTTCTGGCCATTTTATATTATTAGGTTGGTTCAGTTCAAGTCAAGTCAGAACCAAAGTTGGGTCTACCAGGATAATTTATTGGGCCAGGTTGCCATGATGATTACTATTATAATGGGTGATCTGATGGGTATAGATTATCTCAGATTGTTTACTTCTATCTAGTTGGTCCTGGTTCCAACTATAGTTGGGTTCAGTTTAGATTTATATCAGTATTTGATTAATTTTCTGTCAGATTATCTTAGTTTTTTACTGGATAGTTTTTTGCCTCCATCATCACCATAGAGGGTACTTACCATATTGACGGATGGTGGGTGATGGACCATGGGCTTTGGCACCTTTCAAAATCCTGAATTTGACCATTCTGCACTTGCAGGTTGGGAGGTTGCTTTCTGGAGTGTAGGGTCTAGTTGAGTTTAAAGTGTGTTTAGGTCCATTAGAGGTTGGCTCAATTTAGGTCTCATCAGGTAGATGTAGGGTTGTATTATATAAATTTTGGCCTCTTTAGGTTAATTTAGTCCTAACACAATTTATTTTGGTCAAAATAATTAATTATCTGTGAGTATTCAGTAGTCTACTTAATGGCCAAAACATGAATTTTATTCCAGCCATCAGTTGAATCTGCTAAAAGACTGACTAGTATACCCATGATGGTCCCATGTCAAATAAATGTCATATGCTTGCAACCTACTATTAAAGAATGCTTCAAGTCACTAGGATGCCTTCAATATTCTATGATTTACATCACTATCATGTGAGTATGATGCCTCCATCATTTGCTAAGTTTCAACTTCCCTACCTACTATTGAAAAAAAATGATAGGCTTTCTTTGACTGTCCCATCTTCTGCAATCACTCATGATCGAGTGCTAGAAAGTTCTAGAGATGAACTAAAGGCAATAAAAATGACTAGCAAAGAGAACCATGACTGAAGTTTACCTCTTTTAAAGTGAAGACATTGCATCTAGACTGTATGTAATTCTACCTCAGGTTCAACAACTGCATTGGGGAAGCACCTACTATTGTTATATTGAAGAAGATTGATAAGAAGGAAACATATTATATAAGGTATATAAATGCTAGTCACAATTATCAGTTACAACAAGATGAAGTTAAGTTGAACATGACTAAATCTATCTACAAGATGAAGTTAAGCCATGAACCTTTATAGGCCAATCATGCTTCAGTTCTAACTTTGAACCCCTGGTCAACATCTTTGCAACACATATCTGACATAGTGATTTGTCTATATAGATTTTAGATAAAGTCAATATGATTAACCGGTGAGCCTCATGTCAAGGTAGTTCTTTGAGAAAGAAACATTGGCATCAGCTGCACTTCACCTGCATATGCAAGATGAATATTGATGCAAGCTAGAGGAAGAATGACCAAGTCTACTTCCATATACAGAGGACATTTTTCTGGATCAACATTCTGGTTGGCTGAACTCCAAGGAAAGGGAGTGTTTTGACATTTTGGAATATTTTGGTCCAGAAGGAAGCACAAGTGATGGGGATAAACTACCCAAGAAAAGAAAAATAAAGGTGGAAATTATTGCATTTAAAAACATGGATGCAAAGCAACCTGCATGGGCTATACACATTAGCAAGGAGGTCAGGGTATATTCTCGATATGGTAAGGCAAATGCACTTTCAACATTTCTTCAAAAGAAAAATGAGAATGTAAACTATAAAATATTAATAATATAATTTACATGAGACATCGACATGTAGAAAAAATCAAACCTGGAATTTGGTGATTGGTTCATTAATCAATAATGGAAGCTTAGAAAGGAAGATTTCAGCCACCATATCCCAAGCATCCCTACAAGAAATTAATATAGAAATGCATTATCAAAGAATTGATGCACCAGAAACATATGCTTGAACTAGAATTCTGAAAAGTCTTTAATGAATCACAAATCTTTAACTTTGAAATCTCCAATTGAGTGTTTTGGTTATTAATATTCGGCAAGCAAACACATCAAATGAGATAGGAAACTCTGGAAAATCATTTTTCTGTTGTTGAAGTGTGCCTCTCTATTTATGTATTTTGAAATGTGACTATACAAGTGTCGGTTCCTATACAATGGTTTATTGACAAGGAACAACATTGAAATTTAGAGTATTGAAAGGAAAATAAATCATTTGTAGCACTCAGAGCAATATATTAAATGGCCATAGAACAAAAGTGTGGAACAAGTCCCCATGGAGGTGATGGGATACTAACACATAGAGTTTTGAAAGATATAATAACATTTAAACGTCCCAACATTCTAATAATTCAAGATTGGTATACAAAAATATATGTTACCTCCTCAATGAGAGTTTCTAGAGTTTTTCTCATATTGCAATCTAGTCGACCTGCACTTCAAAAGCTTGGAATTCACTTTTTCTAGAGGAAGGTTTCATGAACGTTTGGAAAAATCTCATTAATCAAGATTGGTGAGAGGCACATCCTAACCATATCATTGAACACTTGAATAAGGTTGAATCCTACCCTTATCCTATTTTTCTACATAACATAAGAAGGAATAAATGTGAGCATATGTTTAATACTTAAGGCTGCATGATGTATTAAAATGCACAATATGATTCATGACATGGAAATGTCTATTGGAAGAGACATCTTGAATGAGAAAAACATTAAGATTCATTTTGAAAAACACCTTGGACATTTGTTCATAGATTCTGGGAAGTATTTTAGCAAGGAATTGTCAGACAAATTAAGGATCTGCACCAAGTTGCAGACGTTGATAATAAAAGGTTCTAGGCAGAATACCAATATCCTCAATCTAGAAGGGTCCATTCTTTGTACATGGTTCAAATAAACATTAAATGGTTTATAAACTATAGAGATGTAATAGGAGACCACTCAGCTAACTACCTTAGATGCCTCAATCTCTTTGATAATATTATGGGTTTGTAGGATTCATCTCACGAGGAAATCAGTAAGTGAGCAGGAAACTTGATGTGCGGTAGGTGAAGGAGGAATAGACAAAACAAAAAAATAAAGAAGTCGAGGTTAATGTAGGTGAAGCAAGAATGCCCAAGGCTAAAAGAAACACTCTGGGTTTTGAGGGATTGAGAAAGAAACAAAAGAAAGAGGATCTAACCTGAAGGATGACAACATTGACCTTCTATGGGCCGTCGAACTCTACAAGGGATGACGAGCACTGTAACTGCTTGTTTTCAAGATCTGTAGCTGCTTGCTGCCAAACTCTATTGCTTGCTTGTGGTTGTAGGTTGCAGCCGAGCTAATGTTGGATGCTTAGCTCGAAGAGATAAGGTTCACTGGCTGGCGATGATGCTGCTTAAGTCGTTGGAGAGTGCCTAGGAGCGGGAGGTTTTTTTTTGGGGGGGGTGGGGGGATTTGTTGTAGTCGAGTGTTTGGGGGATGCGGGGGTGGTGGTGAAGAAGGGTAACCGGTTCAACAAAGAACTGGTTCAGAGAAATCAGTTGTGTCCTGGGACGTCTCAAACACAAAAAGATAGCAAAAATGTGAAAAGTTGTGAGGAAGTGCGAAAAAATGCTACATTGCGTATAAAATGTGTAGTACATTCAACAAGGTAAAAGATCTAACCTGAATCCAATCTACCTATCTGTGAGGGGCACCATCTATGACGTATCATCTGGCAAGGGGTTCTACGACCCAAGTGGCTCCTACACCATGTTCTCTGGGAAGGAAGCTACTCGTTCCCTAGGCAAGATGAGCAAGGATCCAACCGATGTGAACGGTGACCTGTCTGGTCTGACTGAGAAGGAAATAGGCGTACTTGAGGACTAGGAGAAGTTCAACGACAAGTATCCCGTCATCGGCCGCCAGCTTTGAGTGCATGTGCAGGGTGATCAAGGTTTGGAAGGGAAGAACCATAGGGATCACGTCTACTTGGGAGGAGTTAGAGAGAAGACTGTGGTATTCGTAGAATGGGGAGGGGGATGGAGCGATAGGTTGCGAGAAAGAGGGAAAAAGGGGAAAAGTTGCTACTGACATGCACGCGAGAATTTTTGTGAACCAAAGAAAATATATATTAATGATATATTAAAATGGGTTAGTTTATGTGTAAGAGTAGTCTATTACAATGATTTATTATGTGTGGATATGACAACATGTCACAATATGTTGTGTAATTATAATATATAACAATAGGTTAGAATCTGTCGTGTGATCTTGGTATATAACAACGAGTCTCAATATGTTGTATTATCATGGTCTATTACAACATGTACCAAATACAACATGTGAAGGCATGTTGTGTAATTACTACATATTACAACAGGTCAGTCTATGTTGTGTAATGATAGTCTATTACAACATATTATCATGTGTGACTATTACAACGAGTCACAATATGTTGTGTAATTAATGACTTTTACAATAGTTTTGAATATGTTGTGATACTACAATCTATTACAATGGGTCACACTATGTTGTGTAATTAACATATACTACAACGGGTTTGGCATGTTGTAAATGGATTGTGTTCTAGGAAGAACGGGCACGGACAGGGACACGGGACACAGTGATTTTGAAAAATTTAGGCCACAGACACGACGTGGACACGATAGATTTTTTTTACTAATATATATATATGTATGTATTTTTTATATATAAATTTATGCAATTATGGAAAGTGAATTGTACAATTCAGATTTCAATCAAATTCAACAAACCACAATCAAATTCATTCAACCATTACCAAATAAGAGATGGCAGGTATAGACAATTAAATACATCAGTAAAATCAGTTGCATAATAAACTCAGTAAAACAATAAATTTCATTCCTTGCAAATGCAATCAGTCCAACCAATTCCAGCAGCAGATTAAATTGACACAATCAAATTTATGCAGTAGATTATTTGATCAATCAATTGATTCAAATTCCATGCAAACAATAAACTTAATCAATTCAATTGCAAGTTTACAACAAGACCCATGCAACAGTAAACTTTAAATTCGTAATATTAATAATTTACTAAGAATGAGGGGGTAAGGGGGTATAAGGAGAAGAGGATTGAGATGAGAAATGGAAGAAAATTATATGTGGAGAAGAATGACCAATAAATTGGGATAGCAGGGCGTGCAGCAGGTTGAGCAAGAGGGAGATTAGGAAATTAGTTGTCATGGATGTAGATATTGGGGGAATAGGGAGTGGAGGAGGAAGAAAATAAGAAGATTATGGAGTGGAGAAAGTGAAGGAGGAAGATAGGGACGAAGTGTAGCAGGTTGGGAGAAAAAAGAATGTCCAGTAGAAAGAAATCGTACAGGAGGTCGGGAGATCAGAAAAAACATGTAAGAGGAGAAAGAAATCAGAGAGAATGGGGAATTGAGGAAGAAGAGAAGGAAAGAAAACGTAGAGGATGGGGACGAAGTGGAGGAAGTAAGGAGAAAAAACATAAAAAAGGAGGAAAGCAGTACCTATCTTCGGAGGAGAGAGCGCTGGAGATGAAGGCCTTCACGGCGGCAACCGAAGCTTGCATTCTGGTGGTGCAACAGCTTGCTTTCTGGCGGCGCAGCAGCTGGTCGATGATGGCAGCGGCGCGGCTAGTTGCAGCTGCTCCTGTCCTTGCGACTGCTTGCTGCTGCTGGGGCAGATGTCCTCGCGAGGCTGTTGCTGGTAGTTGTCGGAGACGTGGCTCGCGACGGCTATTGCAGTGGTTGTGATGGAGATGCAGCTTCCTTGGCGGCAACCAGAGAAGCAAAGAGCGCAAACGGGAGAGACGAAGGAACCCCAGAGAGATGGGTGGGGGGTTTAGGGCTTTGGGAGTGTTGGAAGACTCGGGGTAGACTCGCGCGAACCGGGTGAGGGGGTCTTTTTTATTTTGTTAGGGATATCTTGACTAGGCCACGTGATGTAATGGGCCGACTGTGTCCAGTCCGTGTCAATAATCAGTCCAGGCCGTGTCCAACCCCTAAAATTAAAAAAAAAAAGTGGACACGCCCGGGCCGTGTCCACCACGTGTCCATGGCGTGTCCGCGTCTGACACAGATTGAGGACGGCCACGGGAGGTCCAGGGAAGTGTTTGTGCTTCCTAGATTGTGTTGTATAAAATATACAATATACAACACAAAAATAGACTTGTTGTGATAAGTATGATAACTACTACGCAATCATCATAACTGTTGTCTATCTCCCGTTGTAAAAGGCATTTTGTGTAGTAGTGAATATGGATAGCGTCAAAATGTAATTAGTGGGTGAGCTATACGATTATAGTTCCTAGTTGAAAAGATTTCTTGCTCTATCACCATCGCGGAAATCCAAAGACACACAACTGTCTTTCAACAACCAACAAAAATGCATTCATGACTTCCCAGCTCACCTAGGATACTAACAAACATTAGTATGTTTAATATTTCTCTAGAGTAGCAAGACTGCTTCTGATAGATCCTCGTGATTATAATTGATCCTAACATGATTGTGATTGAGGGCTCGATGATGATGATAAATCCCAAATACTAAACTGTCAATTGTACTCTTAGACCAGTCAACATCTAGCATATTTGGGTTTCAAAAGAATCTGAACAATGGAATAGCTACTAACTTTGATAGAGATATCCTAAACAAATGTAGAACAACTAGTCAGATACCCTAGTTTGGATAGCTAGCATGAGGAAGATCTGGTGTCATGGGTTAATGGTAACTTATAATCCACCACATTATGCATATGTTGCAATGTTGTGAATTTTGTACAAGGGCTGAGATGGATGGCAATATCCGTCTGTAATTCCCTAGTTCCATCCTGCTATTTTTTCAAAATTATTTCATATTCTCTTAACAACAGAACTTCAGAAAAGAATTTTCCTATGTATCTCTAGGAGTTAAATATATTAGTTTGGGCTCATTGATCCTTTCTGGCATTTCACATAATGTAGCTCTGAAGAGAATCTCTCTAGCTGAAAATACACAAAATCAATGGCACATGTAACTAATATTGGAAATAGCACCCTAACTGCAAATGCGAAAACATTGTTGCAGGACATTAGAAGCACGTTTGACCAAGCAACAGACATTAGTCACTTGAATCAGTGCACCTCCAATCTAAAGACGTCAACATGATACATATTTGCCTTGATTTCTAATTAGATACTACATAAGTCTTTCAAAACACCATAAATATAGGAAATTACTGGGCAAGCATATGTATGTGCTAAACTAACGTGCTTGAAAACCCAACACTTAGACAAAGGACCAATACATGAACAGGAAAGCAAAGTAATGGTACGACTCCTCATCATTCACCACTTTCCAGGAAACAACCTGCTCGTAAGAAACTGGCCACCCCATGCTTGAGGTGGAAAGCCCGAATGGCATGTAGGAAAAACCTTGTTGCATGATCTTTGGGAACTTAGAAAAGAGGATCTTCTGTCCACTTTCATCAAGTATTTTGTTAAGGATCAATTCTTGCAAAGCTACCAGTGTAATCTCCAGCATGTCAAGACCGGCTTGATTAGCAAAAGTGTAGATAGAAGATGAAGCATTGGACTTGAATGACGAGAAAATAATTGCATCAGAGTGATGCCATAGTAGTTTCAACAGTGAGTCTCCATATTGGCCTTCAACTCTAAGAAGATCCACACCTAGGAAGCACGGACACCGACACCGACACGGGACACGAGACACAATGATTTTTTAAAATTTAGGACACGGGCACGACGCAGACATGACAATTTTTTTATACACATATATATATATGTATGCATTTTCAAAATATAAATATGTCCAATCATGGAAACGAAATTGTAAAATTCATATTTCATTCACTTGATGAGCATACAACCATCCATAAAATCATTATCAAATAAAAGATGGCAATTTGGCAAGTATAGAGAATTAAATAGTAAACTCGATTAAACAGTAAACTTAATTCTATTCAAATGCAATTAGACCAACCGAGTATAGATTAAAATTGACCAATCAATTCTATGCAAACAGTAAGCTTAATTAATTTAAATGCATCAGATCAATCAGCAGTAAACTCTAATTTCATAATTCAATCTTATGCAAACAACACTTAATTAATTTAAATGCACATCAATTTTAAACAACTCTAATTTTGTAATTCAATTATATGAAAATAGTATACTTAATTAAATTAAATGCAATCGTACTAATCAGTATTCAGTAGTAGACTCCAATTTCATAATTTTGATAATTGAATAAGAATGAGGGGATCAGGGGGTATTAAATTGGATGATGGTTGCAGCAGTAGTATAAGGAGAAGAAATGTGAGATGAGAAATGGAAGAGAATTGAGGCAGCAGGTCGCGCTGAATAAGGGAGTGGAGGTGGAAGTGGAGGAGGTAGATATTGGGGGGATAGGGAGTGGAGGATGAAGAAAATTGGGAGAATATGGAGCGAGGAAGTGGAGGAGGAAGATAGGGGACAAAGTGCAGGAGGTTGGGAGAAGAAAAAAGGTTCTTTAGAATTAGAAAGAAAACATAGAGTTTGGGAGAACTGGAAGTGGAGGAAGAACCAGGGAGAATGGGGACGAAGTGAAGGAAATAAGAAGAAGAAATAAAATAGTAGAAAAAAAGGGGAAATGGGTACCTAACGTCAGAGGAGATGACTGGAGGGTGAAGGAGGTGTCTTTGCAGCGCCAACTGGGGATTCTAGCGGAGCGGAAGCTACTGGATGTGGAAGCAACGACGGCTGCTTGCGGCTACTGTCCTCCTCAGCGGCTGCTGTAATCCTCGGTGGCTACTTGCAGATTTTGTCCTCCTTAGTGGCTGCTTGCTGCTACTAGAGGAGCTAACCTTGGGGGGCTGCTGCTGCCAGTCATTGGTTTTTGTGGGTCTTCAATGCCGGCGACAGGCGAGAGGGGGGCGGAGAGTGTGTCGATGGGTGAAGAATCTTAGATTCTGGATGGCAATGCGGGCAAGGAGAAGCTGGCGAAGGGGGCAGGGGGTGGGGGGTTCATGCCCTGTGGGACCGACGGGTGACTGGGGGATGCAATTTGGAGGGTTCCTTTTTTGTGGGTTTAACCGCCTTTGAGGGGGTGCATCCCTCTATTTTTTTAGTTAATGCTTGGAATTTTATTCATATTGTTACCAATTGGCAAAAGACAATATCACTAGTACAAAGTTGTGTCGTCCAATATCTACAAAAACGGTCCTAGTTTTTGTGGTTCAACCCGGTGGGTCGGCTGGTTTTTTTAATGCCTAAAAATGGGTTTGTAACCCACCCAAACTGCCACACCTTCCGGGTGACGGTTCAACCGGTTGAACCAGAAGGTTTGGTCAGGTTTTAAAACTCTAATATCCGGACCAAATCCAGACCCAAGTCGGTACCAAATTCGAAACTAGATTTTGTTCCATTAGTGTCTCAATTGAGAATGACCCGATTGAAAAAATTAGATTCGAAACAAAATCTGGATCTATATTTGATAATAAATTTATAAAAAATATTTATCTAATTTCCGGATTATATTTTGTGTTATATAATATTGGGATTGGGATCCGTTCCGGGTCAAAACATCTACTCATAGTGAAAATGTCCCAAAAGGAACTCGGACCTATATTTGATAATAATGTTATACGAAAAAATTATTATGAGATTACATATTCCTGATAAAATTCTCTAATAAGAAATTTGGTTCGGCTCGGTTCCGGCTATATAACAACAAGTCAGAGCCTGTTGTATAATCTTGGCATGTAACAACTAGTTATAGCGTGTTGTGTGACTATGGTCTATTACAACATGTAACTATTACAACATGTCATCACATGTTGTGTGATAATGGTATATTACAATGGGTTAGTTAATGTGGTGTAATGGTGGTCTATTACAACGATTTGTTATGTGTGGATATTACAACATGTCACAACATGTTGTGTAAATATAATATATAACAACAGGTTGGATTATGTTGTGTGATCTTGGTATATAACACTGAGTTTCAATATGTTGTATTATCATAGTCTATTACAACATGTACCAAATACAACAAGTGAAGGCATGTTGTCTAATTAATACATATTACAACGGGTCAGTCTGTGTTGTGTAATGATGGTCTATTACAACATGTGACTATTACAACGGGTCATAATATGTTGTATAATTAACATCTTTTACAACATGTTTGATTATGTTGTGATACTACAGCCTATTACAACACTTTAGCCCTTGTTGTAGTATCCCCCTATACTACAACGGGTTTGGCATGTTGTAAATGACTTGTGTTGTATAAAATATACAATATACAACACGAAAGCGGACTTGTTGTGTTATGTATGTTAACTACAACACAATCATCAGAACTGTTGTCTATCTCCCATTGTAAAAAGCATTTTTTGTAGTAGTGTTGTGAGAGGCAAGCCTTTGATCCTTCTAAAATGGAAACATGGAGCTACTTTGATGAGATTGAGATTGGAAGATATCCCAGTCTAGATAAAGGTTCATGATCTTCCCTTGGAGTTATGGGATGCTAAAATATTCTTCAGGATTGGGTCCTTCCTAGGCACTCCATTGAGGATAGACAGGTTCAGTCATGATTTAGGAAGGTTAGACTATGCTCGTCTTCAAGTTCGACTACCTGCTTCTTCATCTTTTCCTGAGTTCATGGAAGTCATGAGTAGCAATGGCCTAAAACATACAATTTAACTTGAGTATGAGTGGACTCTGAGTAGATGTCTAGTCAATAACCTATTTGGTCATAATGATTGCGTGAGTAAGTCAAAAGAGAAATGGGTCTGGGTGACAAAGAAATTTTTGGTTATCTCTACAGAAGCAGTACAGGGTGACAGTGTAAATGAAGTTAAAACTATTGATATCCTAGATACTTCTGATGAAGCGTTAGCTGCTTTAATTTCTATGAACAGTACTGATGAAGTCATTGTTCCATTGGTTCTAGTGGCAGATAGTACACTGAAAGCTGCTGAGGAAATGCATGTGAGCATTAAGATAGAGAATGAATAATTCCAAGATTCTTTAGAAGATTCATCTATGATTGTAGCTGATTCCTCGTTGACAAGTGAAGGAGAAGTTATTAATCTTGACACTCCCCCAAATTATGTAGATCATAAAGCCTCTGAACCTTGTTTTGAACTCTTGAAAGGTAATAAGAAAAGAAAACCCAGAGGTAAAGGAAAGAAAGGAGTATTTGATGAATGTAATACTATTCTATCTAATAAGTTCGAAAATCTTTCTATTATTGAAGATATGTTCCAAACCACTGAAGTACTGGTCTCATTTGTTTCCAATGGTTGAACAACACCTTGCTATCATCTCCTGGAATGTGAGGGGCCTTAATATCAAAGCTCTTAAAGTCCAGGAGGAGGTTCTGAGGTTAAGACCCACTACTACAGAAATAGCATTCAGTGTCACTTTTCTGGGCGTCGGTTATTAAGAAAAACCGACGCCTAACATATAAGGCGTCGGTTGTTTAAGCAAACCGACGTCTATATTCGAAGACCAGCCAGACACGGGTACCGCTTTGTATTAAGCGTCGGTTTTTTATAAAAACCCGACGCTTAAAGTCGCCCGCAAAATCCATATTTTGATAAAAAAAAATAGTGTCATTGTCAGCGTCGGTTATATACCTAGAAAACCGACGCCTAAGTGCGATGAAAATTTGCGCGGAAAATGTCACTTTCAGCGTCGGTTATCCTTGTAAACCGACGCTGAAGGTGGTTCCCGCCAAACATTTTCATGAAAATATCGTCCAATTGGACGTCGGTTGTTGCAAACAACCGACGCTAAAGATGTTTAGGCGTCGGTTGTTGTAAACAACTGACGCTATTTGGGAACTTCATAACCCTCGATCGCCCGACTCTTCCCCTTTCTTCTGTTTCATTGTGAGTGATTTCTTCTCTGCTGTCGCCCGACTCTCTGCTCCTTCTTCTCCATGATAGCGCCGCCGTGCCGCCACTGCTACTCCAGAGCCCCCTTCTCCAACTCCTCCGCCGCCGCACCCCCTTCTCCTTCTCCTCCGCCTGGCCGCTGCCTGCTTGCCGCCGCCTGGCCGCCTGCCTGCCTGCCACCGCTGACGCTCCCTGCTCGTCGGAGTCGCTGCCGCTGGTTCTGGAGCTCGCCGGCCGCCGCCCACGTACTCAACCAGCTCGACCTCGCCCTACTCTGCTTGCCCAGGTACATGCCGACCTACCCAGGCGCGAAATTGGTTCTTTATGTGCCGACCAAATCTGCTTGCCTAATCTGCTTGCGCGAAATTGGCTCCCTACTCTGCTTGCTTAATGTGCCTAATCTGCTATAAGTGGTCCTAATATCATAACATGATAGTTTTATAATCATGGCTAAACATAATATGAACTAGATCTTTTTATGTCATTAAATCAATGAACTTAGGAATTGGGGGTTCAAGAATAACCCTAATGATAACAGGATAATAAGGAAACCTAAACTCTAGATTAGGACTTGAGTAGCGTTTAATGTTATTATATGATTTGTGGCACTTTAGGATGTATATTGATTTCTTGATTTATTATTTAATAATGCTCTGTTGATTAGGATTAACCATGTTGCCTGTACTTTATAGACATTTATTTTATATAAGAATGACAACACATGTATTTGTTGGCCGAGAAACCCGTCCAAGATTGACTCATTAGGAGTAAATCTTGGATAGTCCCCAGTTTGGGACTGTTCTGGAACACCTAATCTCACTTAGGATGTAAGTGTATAATGTGTATTGGGTTTTCGAGAAAATTTCGGTAGCATTTCCCTGTTTGTTCTCTAAGTACATATGTACTTAGAGAACAGCGGGGAAATGCTGGCGAAATTTTCTTGAAAACCCAATGCACATTATACACTTACTAGTGAGATTAGGTGTTCAAGGATGTGATAGGTGGTACACATTTATTATATATAAGAATGATATCAAATGTGTTTGTTGGCCTAGAAACCCGTCCAAGATTGACTCATTAGGAGTAAATCTTGGATAGTCCCCAGTTTGGGACTGTTCTTGAACACCTAATCTCACTTAGGATGTAAGTGTATAATGTGTATTGGGTTTTCGAGAAAATTTCGGCAGCATTTCCCCGATGTTCTCTAAGTACATATGTACTTAGAGAACATCGGGGAAATGCTGCCGAAATTTTCTTGAAAACCCAATACACATTATACACTTACTAGTGAGATTAGGTGTTCAAGGATGGGATAGGTGGTACACATTTATTATATATAAGAATGACATCAAATGTGTTTGTTGGCCTAGAAACCCATCCAAGATTGACTCATTAGGAGTAAATCTTGGATAGTCCCCAGTTTGGGACTGTTCTTGAACACCTAATCTCACTTAGGATGTAAGTGTATAATGTGTATTGGGTTTTCGAGAAAATTTCGGTAGCATTTCCCCGTTTGTTCTCTAAGTACATATGTACTTAGAGAACAGCGGGGAAATGTTGCCGAAATTTTCTCGAAAACCCAATACACATTATACACTTACTAATGAGATTAGGTGTTCAAGGATGGGATAGGTGGTACACATTTATTATATATAACACCAAAGGAGTTATAGTGGATGAATTGGGTTTCACTTTGGTGAACTTTGAAAAGATTGGCGAGAAGGGTGAACCATTCATATTGGCATCACAGGCGAAACAAATATTCTATATCGATGATCCTGCGAATGATAAATGGTCGATTGTTCTTCATGGTAAAAGACAATTCATTGAAGATCCTATAGATGAAGAAGAGTACTATGATAAGTATGATGACTCCAGTCCATTCTCAGTTGGGTTGCCAACTCCACAAAATATTGAAGCTAATGATGACTTATATGTGCGCGGAGATCACAATGAAGGATTGTTAATTGATAAAAGATCACAATTTTAGAGACATGTATGTTTATACAAATGCTAAATATTTGCCTTTTTCTAGTTAATACAAATGCTAAATGTTTGCCTTTTTCTAGTTAATACAAATGCTAAATGTTTGCCTTTTTAATGACATTTTCAGATGGCTGACCATGATGAGCATGATGTCCATGATGAGCATGAAGTCCATGATGAGCATGCTGTCCATGACTAGCATGGCGAGGATACCAATGTAAGTTCTAAAAACATATCCTGTATTTCTATAAAATTCATTATCTTCTAGTTATGTCATATATCCTATATTTCTATATTGGGCTAATTTAGTGTGTTTATTTTGGTCAAATTTTAGGTTGATGATGTACCTGTACCCACTGAAGCACTGGAGCAACTTGATGCGCAGCACCAAACACTTAACAAGAAAAGGGGCATCACTCTGTTGAAGAAGTTATTAGCGCTAAGTGGTAGTGGATCCAAATTGGTGGTGGAGTTTGATAATGGAGGAAATGCAATTGGAGTGAACCGCAATAATTTTGTAAACTATCTTGGGTGTACCACTCGGAGCCATTGTGGTGTTAAGTATGATAATTGGCATAAAGTTCCTCAAGGGAAAAAAGACTTGATATGGAAGGATTTATGTGTGAGTTATTATTATTTGCAATTCTATTTTGTAGATTACAAATTCTATTATTTGCAATTCTATTTTGGATACTAGTTAATAACATTTCTATTTTACAGAATCTGTTTGCATTGGATGAGAAGTTGCATCATAAAAGTGTGATGCAACGCGCTGGAAAGATGCTTAGGAATTATAGGACAAATCTGAACAGAGAATACATAAAAGAGGGTGATAAGAAGAAGAAATCAGCCCTTGAACAATGGAACTTCTTGGACAAAAAAGATTGGGACAATTTTGTTGCTTCAAGAAAATCTGAAGAATTCAAGGTATTAGGCATCACTCCCAATTTAATTAACATTTAGTGCTACTAACCAAATCATTAATGTGCATACTAACTAGGCCCTTAGTGACGCACAAAAAGCAAGGCGTGCACTGAATGTGCATGACCACACTATGGGTCCAAAAGGCTATGCAAGCGTTCGCTAAAGACTACAGGCGGAGTCTGCGGTTACTCAGCAGTCTACTGCTACTCAGGAGTCTACTCCTACTCAGGAGTCTGCTCCTACTCAGGAGTCTGCCACACCCATGCCTCGCCATGATATCTGGATAGCTGGCAGGCAAAACAAGAAGGGTGAAATAAAGAAGCTTGTAACTACTGAGGCGGCTGCAAAAATGGTAAAATACAACTCTAAGAGAAATTGTTTGAATATTGATTATTTGTGGTGTTAACTTACCAATTTCTGTTTATGCTGATTAGCGGGAGCTGCACGAGCAGAAGAAACAAGGCACGTTCATCCCTCAGGGCACAAGGGATGAATTGACAGTTTCTCTGGGTAACCCAGAGCATCCTGGACGTGTTAGAGGTGCCGACGCTGGTGTTGGCATCAAAGCATTCTTTGGGCCATCCCAGCGCAAACCCAGAGCGGGACTTTCTCAAGAAGAGGTAACCTATTCTTTTTTTAGAATGTTACTGCAAAAGAAAATTCATTAATAAGAAGCTAATGTTTCTTTTATCCATGTATAGGAGAATAAGAGAGTTGAGGATTTAGTTGCTAAGAAGGTCAACGATGTAGTTGCTGAGAAGGTCAAGGAAGAATTGCTGCGGTGGCAGGCATCTCAGGCTTCCAATCAGCCTATGGCGACCCACTCTTCTCCTGATGCACAGACTGCGAGTAATCCTGGAGACCCATCGCCTAGCACGTCTGCTATAAGTATTGTTTATGACATTGTAGCTAGTCTTTTCAAGATGATATGTTTTCAAGATTATATGTATATATGTATAACATTCTTTACGTAAATTTGTAGGCATTGAAGCCATGCCGCTTAAGAATACAAGACTATGTTGTTGCAGAGGCGCAAGCTTACCCGTCCCTTCCTGGGGAAAGGTTTCACGGGACTCCAATGCCACAGGGCTATGTTCGTGTGGGTCCATTACATGTGTTACCCGATTGGGGGGAAGTTGCATTGCCATATGCCCACCCATATATTGATACACTTGGTGAGGCAGAAGGCGGGGTCATATTGTGGCCCAAAGCAGATGTCGTCTACACGACTGAAATTATAAGATAAATTTACATTGATTTAGACTGTTAATGTGTATATATGATGTCAACTGATCTGAAATTATATATACAGGTTAAAAAGAAGACACCAGGAGCACCTAGGCCTCCACCTCCACTTCCCGCATTACCAACTTGGGTTCCAACTGACCTAACATACCCGTTAGGTCCTGCTTGTAGGGGAATGGCATGTTGGCTACGGGCACATAATATACATTGCCCTATAATAGTTTCTTTAGATGAATATTATGCAGGTCGATCATACGATAGCTCTTTATTTATACAAGATATTATTGAGCTGTTTATGTATGATTGGCTGAATACATCAATGATAGAGACATGGATAAGGTGAGATCTTGTTTATACATCCATATACCTTGTGTAATATCCGGTGATCTGGTTTCTTATATATTAATGCATACGCCTATATGTTTTGCAGCTACTTAGTCGAAGATCATTGCAAACAATTTGCATTTGATCATGTGGGATTTTTGATTCCATCATTGATTAGTTTGGTAGCTAAAGACCCTGATAATGTTCAACAATACTGTATAGATGCTTTTACAATTTTTGGTCAGCAAAAGAAGACGATAATAATAGCTCCATTCAATGTCAAGTAAGTTTACTTTATTTATAATTTGGACTTAAGAAAATTCCATTTTTATTTTGCATTTTGAGTTATTAATTGTTAACTTCTTACTTCTAGCGGTAGACATTGGGAGTTACTAGTTATTGTCCCCGGGACATTCACTATTTATTATCTAGATCCTGCGGGGAGTACATTAAACACTAAAATTGGACACGTAATGAGAATGGCATTATTCTGGTGAGAAATATTTCATTTTTATATCCGTTAACATCTTTTATTACATTACTATTTACTTATGCAATTTATTGTGTTATATTAACATGTAGGGGTTTAGATGCATTCAAAAAGGCTGGAGGAACGGTCCCAAGGAAAAAGAACCAGCCAATAAATTGGCATAACGTACAAGTAAGTTCCCGACTCGAATATATATATTATTGATGTGAATTGTGCTTAGTTGTATTATTTTGTATGTTTCAATTTATAGTGTGCTACACAAGACAATGGCTGGGCATGCGCATACTATGTGATGCGATTTATGCAGATGATTATCAAATATACCGCATTGGACATCGATACCATACATGAGGTATTATATATAGTCTCATTAGTTAGTATGAAATATATCAATCTTATCTTATTTTTATATTATTACTTATATATATACATCATTCTCTTTGCAGGTGTTTAAAACTGACCACACTATAGGTAAACGCTTAAAAAATATACATGCTCCATATACGATGGAAGCATTAAATAAAGTAAGAGAAAAATGGGCAAAAGCCATACAAGCAGTGGCAACTGTAAGATATAATTTGGATGTTGATAGCGATAATGAATGATACTTTGTAAATGAATATTTTTGAATGTTAATACATGTATTTGAATGTTTCTATATGTGTGAATGTGAGAATTGAATTGATGTCTGAATGTATGTACTTGTGTAGAATTTTCCTTGTGACTTTTGCAGGTTTGCGGCCTGTTTGTAGGCTGATATCAATGGATGTTGTAAACCTGCAGTTCAGAAAACTGAACTGTAGGTTCTCATCCTGCTGACCAGCCACAGCAGGCCTGCAAACTGATATGAAAAAAAAAATATAAATAGGCGTCGGTTATTTATAGAAAACTGTCAGCAAAGACCTACAACGTCGGTTTTTTCAATAAACTGACGCCTGATGTGGCCAAAGCAGTCCTGGAAATGGCGTCGGATATTCATATCAAACCGACGCCTATTTAATCTATAGGCGTCGGTCTTTTGGTATATAACCGACGCCAAAAGTGTTTGCGCCACAGAAAATGGCGTCATCTAGGGCACTTTATGCGTTAGTTATCTACTAAAAGACCGACGCTATATGGAATATAGGCGTCGGTTGTTTAGTAAATAACCGACGCAGAAAGTGCCCTAGATGACGCCATTTTCTGTGGCGCGAACACTTTTGGCGTCGGTTATATACTAAACGACCGACGCCTATAGATTAAACAGGCGTCAGTTAAAAAACCAACACCGAAGTGTTCGACCTTTAGCGGCGCCCACATAGGCGTCGGTCGGAAACCGACGCCAAATGGGGTTAAACGACCGACGCCAAAGGCCGTTTCTGTAGTAGTGACCTCATATCATTGTTCTTAATTAAACCATAGTTTGAAGTGGTAAAATTCATAAATTACTGGGTAAGTATTTTTCTGGATACTATTGGATTTCTAATCATAAAAGTCATGTGCTTGGAAGATTGTGGTTTTTTGGGATGATAGATTCTTCTTTGTTACTAAATTGTCAGAATCTAATCAGCTAGTTCATACTAGAATCATTGTTGGTGACAAGAACTTTCTTCTTACTGTAGTTTATGGGCATAACCCCGATCATGATAGAGTTTCTCTATGGAATGATATTGTGAATATGTACAATAACAGTATGGAACCATGGACTATTTTGGCTGATTTCAATGTTGTGAGAAATTTTAATGAGAAAATAGGTAAAGAGCCTCCTACAAAAGAATCTATGAATGAATTTAATGATTGTATTTCCAATTGTGAATTGTTTGAACTTTCTAGGAGTGGCCGTTCTTTTTCTTGGGATAACCATCATGATGGTTCTCATGTTTCTACTTCCAAGATTGATAAAATCCTTTATAACAATGATTTTATTGACTTATTCTCTGAAGTTCATGGAGATATTATTCCTAATTATACCAGTGATCATAGAATTATGTCCCTCGTGATTTGTAGCAGGAGGAAAGTGATCTCTCCTTTCAAGTTCATCAATGCCCAGGTAGAGAGAAAAGATTTTCTTGATATTGTTAATGATTCTTGGAGTGTGGAGGTTTCTTGTTATCCAATGTATATTCTTCATTCTAAGTATAGGTCCCTTAGAAAAGCTTTGTCGGATTGGAATAAAAATTGTGTTGAGAATCTTTCTGAAAAAGTTGGTATTCCTGAAAAAGAGTCCATTGATTTGCAGATTCTTCTTGATAAAGACCCCACTAATATGGATCTTTAGAAGAGTACTCTTGTTTGTAGAAATCTCGCTATTGAAGCTCGTATGATGGAGGAGTCTTTGATGAGACAAAAATCTCATATTCAGTGGCTTTGTGAGGGTGATTTGAATACTAGGTTTTTCTATTCTACTATTAAAACTCAAAGACATAGGAACCACATCAAATTCATGGAGATTGAGGGTCTTCTGACCAGAAAGCTTGTAGAGATTAAGAGTCATGTGTTTGAGTTTTATAATGATATGTTTAATAACTAGTCTTCTATCTGCATTGATGCTCTTGCTGGTCTCACCTTTCCTTTTATTTCTTCTACTCAGAATGCTTGTCTCAATAGGTCTGTTAGTAAAGAAGAAATTATTAGGGTTATTGAAGATCTTAACATTGACAAGTGCCCTGGCCCAGATGGCCTTAATGGTAAGTTCTTTAAATCTAGTTCGACTATTATTAGCAATGATGTTATTGTTGCAATTATGGATTTCTTTGTCTCTGTGAGACTCTTGAAGGAAGCAAATCATACTTTCATCTCTCTTATACCTAAGAATAATAATTGTCATTTGATAAGGAACTGGAGGCCCATTTCTCTCTGCAATGTGATGTATAAAGTCATTTCTAAAGTACTTACTAATAGACTTTAGGATGTTCTACCATCCCTTATTAGCAGTAACCAATGTGAATTTCTGAAGGGAAAAAGTATTAAAGATGTGATCCTTCTTTCAAATGAACTTATCCATGATTTTAATAGAAACAGAGGTAAAGGAAGGATGTGTGTTAAAGTGGATCTTACCAAATCTTATGAAACTATTTCATGGGAAGCACTTTTCCAGATTTTAGATCTTATGAATGTTCTAAAAAAGTGAATTGTATGGCTCAGAGAAATCTTTAATACCATTTATTATGAAATTCTCTTTAATGGTGAACCTACTATTCCTTTTAAGCCAACTAGTGGTATTAGATAGGAAGATCCACTTGCTCCCTATCTATTCACCATTGTTATGCAAATGTTCACTCAGCTCATCAATAAGGAGGTCGAATTGGGATGTATTAAACCTTTAAGGGCGTCTAAAGACATGAGTGTCTCTCACCTTGCTTTTGTTGATGACCTTATGGTTTTTATGGAAGCTGATGTTGAAGGAGCTAACTCTCTTAAAAGAGTTTTGACAATCTTGAAAGTGTCACTAATCTTAAAATCATTTATGAGAAGAGCTTGATTTTCTTCAGTTTTGATGCTGAAAACACTTCAATTTCTAACATTCTGGCTATCCAACCTGGCTACTTGCCTCAGAGATATCTTGGGATTCCCCTTTTTATTGGAAGGCTATATAAAAAGTTCTATTATCCACTGATTGACAAATTGAAAAAAAAGACTAGATGGCTGGAAGTCTAAACAGATTTCCTTTGTTGGTAGATTATAACTCTACAACTCCACCCTAGCTACTATTCATCACTTTTGTTCGGCTTTATTTCCTTTACCCGGCTCAGTCGTGAGGAAATTGAAAGAACCATAAGAAATTTTTTGTGGGGTCAAATTGAAGAGAAGAGCAATTTGCATCTTGTTAAATGGTCGGATGTTACTAAAATAAAAAAGGAAGGTGGTTTAGCCATTAAGAGAATAAGGGGTGTTTGTAAGGCAGCTGTGTTGTTGAATATTTGGAGAGTCTCTTCTAAGAAAGACAGCCTTTGGATCAAGTGAATCCATGACAAATATCTCTCTAAAAGTTCTATTTGGATTGTTTATGTTTCTGGTCATCATTCATGGTACTTTATCCAAATGACTAGACATCTTGATGCTTTTAAAAGATTGATTAGTTATAGGATTGGAATTGGTGAGGGGACATGGCTTTGGCAGGATCATTGGATTCCTCAGAATAAATTTCTCAAGGATTGTATTGGTTGTAAGGATGTTATTAGATCTGGGTTTCCTTTGACGAGTAGGGTTAGTTGTATTGTTTCTGGAAATCACTGGAATATACCTTCTTCTAGATCACATGAGGTGATGAGAAGCTTTCTTGCTAGTGTTCCTTATCCTTCTAGTGGAGTGGATAGTATTCTATTTGGCAATGAACCTAAGGTTAGCTTGAAGTTGATATGGAGTCTTATTAGGGAAAGTGGTGAGTTTGTCTCTGTGTTCTCCTAGATATGGAAATATAACTATCCTAAAAGGTTCCTCATATCTTCTTGGAACGAAGCTCATGGAAGATTAGCTACCACTGACTATGAGAGGAGGAGGGAGTTTCCTACTCCCTCCCACTATTTCCTTTGTAAAAATGATTGTGAAAATGTCCAACATATTATCTTTGATTGTCCTTACACTATTTCTTTATGGAAGAAGATCTCTTAAAGACAGTCTCATTCCAAGCATTTGAAGGAAGAGAGAATATTTATTGATAAGTAGAGCTAGTCATCTTGTTGGAGTTGTTGTCGTCCACTTTATCTAGATGGAGAGGAATCTCAGAGTTCATGAGAACAAAAATATGGAGGTTTATATGCTCTGGAGTTTAGTGAAATCCACTGTTGAGCAACTTCTTAGTTAGTTTTCTTGTTGGTGATGATGTCACATTCTCTCAGTTTTGTTTCCTTTCTTTTTTGAAGCCTTTGTTGGCTCTGTATAGTCGAACTTGTTGAGAATTTTCTATCTCACAAGTATTTACTTTTCATCACTTGTACAAAAATACAAAAAAAGTAATACAAGTCTTATTTCACCAAAAACAAATAATGTGTGTTGTCATTATTAAGTAAGTTCATAATTAAGGGAGTTCTTGTCTATTTTGAATGAAATAAATGTAGTTCATGCTTAGTAAATGCATGAAAACCATGTCATCTTGAGGATGTAATAAGATGAACTTCAAAGATATAGTAAGCACAAGTTATAGATTATTAGCTTCAAGATGAATCTATAGTATTTGAAATACTAGATGATATGATAAATTGTTACAAAGTCTAAACTACAAACTATAGTGTTCTCTCATGTAAGATTTAAATACTAAATAAAGCCACTCCTAAAGGAAACATAATCTTCATTGAAGTCCCAACTCACACGGAAATAAATATAAATCGTTAAAATCCCTATAAACTAATGATTCTAGTATGAAATTATTACAATGGTTCTTATGAGCTTTATTTAATAAATTTCTATTCCTTAAACCTTTTAATTTTAAAAATTCAAATTTATATGTAAACCATATCAGAATCAGTTGATTTTAAACCTTGTATTGAGGATACTCAAATATATATAACATATAATTATTAACATTATATACTTTTAAAAATAAGCAATAAAAGTATATTAACAAAATGCATGACCTCCACATTTCTGAATAATAGATTATAAAATATTGAATCCCAATTCGTATTAAGTACAAATATTTTCATACGTCATTGTTTTGAAATTTTAGTGATAATCAGACTTCATTTGACCCTAAATAATTTTAGAAGTAATTTATTCATAAAATATAAAAAGATAGGGACATATATATTAGTTATGTTACCCTTTTGGACCACATGATGGGCGATAAAATTCTATTTGGGGTTCTTCTCTACTGCACCAGAGTGACTCCAGCAACCCTTACCCATCTCCTTTCTAAACTCTATCTCCTACGTAAGATAAGCATGCAACAACCTATTCTCTCTCTTACTCTACGTTTGTCCTTTCTTACCATAATTTGGTTCAATTGATGAATACCTTTTTCTCAACCAAACCCATTATGCTCTGACTCATTAACTATTTGAGCCTATCCTAAATACACAAAAACCTAGAAACAATTTCTTGTCCAATGAAACTTGTAAATCCCCTCTTTCCTTCTTAAACTAATCCCAATTCTAGATAGGAATGCTAAAAGCACCACTTGACTCCAAAAGACACTCATTTTTCCTCAATTGTAGCCCATACCCGTTAAGGTGTCGTCACAAACTAGTGTTCATTTCTAGCAGTTATGACCCAAACAACGCTACACCAGTCATCTCCTTTTAACTAAATCTTTCGTATGCATATATGTTCCCTAGTCTCTCTTTCTCACTTTGCCACACACCCAGAGTTTCACACTATAGTTCATATCAAGCCCAGATGTTGCAGGGTCAATGAATACCATCATAGTGAGGTTCTAGCACATTTTAGATACCACTTGTGGAAATTGTATTAGTTATTTCCATGATCACATCTCACATGAGCCTCATTTTGAAGCACATATTATCCATACCACTCAATTTTCTCATTGATTTAAATGGATTTTAAATCTTTTGAATGTGAGCATTATTCTATTGGTGATGTGATCTGATCCCAATAGTCAGGGTTAGGGCACATTAGAGTGATGATATAACTAACCGTCCACGTTGACATGATAATTAGGGCACCTTGATTCTTTTATTATTTTGTCAATAAGAAATTTACAGAAACATGCATTGATCCCAACAGGTTACATTAGATTACAAAAACTCTAAAGTACAACTTGATTGAATGTATCCCTAAAGGATGTCATAGAGTTTGAATTTTACATAATATACACAATGTACACTCATTACACATCTATATTCATTCCAAAATTTCTCATTCTCAAAATTCAGAGGAATGATCAAACATACCCTTTAAGGGTCCAACAAAGTTTGATTTTATATGATTGAAAGATAAAAGATTTAATTATATACATCTTATAAAATCATTATACTCTGTCTATCATTTCTCATTCTCCCATTCCCAGGATCCAGAAGAAGGATAATAGATTGGTTATCTAACTAATCATTCTAAATGAGACATTTTCTGTATTCTTAATAGAAACTAGATTCTATCTCTTCTGGTAGCGCTTGTCCTTTACCAAAAAATGTTGTGTTTAATATTTCGGTGAACTACTGGCTCATTGAGTAGAATATCAACGAATAACCAAGATTTTTATGATACTTACAATTGATAGCATATTATTACAAAAAATAGTAAGCATAGCAGTTTAAGGAACATAATATAGAATAGCATGGCCATTAATCAAATAATAATTTGCAGTGAAGGAATTGGTATGTTCATTTGAATGCGTTTTAGTGCATTTATCACACTACTGGACCCACATGAAGTGTACTAAAATATGTAAAAGTATCACAAGAAGCTATGATCTCACTATACAAGACTTATAAGCATGCATGGGATCCTAAGTCTATAGTCTCAATGCCACATGTGCAACTGGGATAACCACATGTGGATCTTAATGGCTAATTAGAGTGGATGGATGTCTTGAATCCTCCTCTCAAGCTAGGTACTCATGCGAAGAGTCCAAGCCCTCATGTTTGTTCTGCATTGGTGCCCCTATCGAAGATGTCCACTGATCGGCACAACTCTACATCAGTGTACCTACCAAAGATGTCCACTGACTAGACAAACATAGGTACCACTGGCATCCCCAGTTGATGTTGGATACCAATGTTGTAAGGAGTCCTCTCTCAACCGCCTAGACCCCTGCACCCAACTAGTGCAGTCCGGATTAACTTGACCTACATGAATTATCTGGTCAGGAAGCACATTTCCTCCCCATAATGCATGCCTAATGTGAGTATTCTATAGTGTCTAGGGCATCTATCATCTAATGATAATTAATTGATTTAACATGATTCATCATCATTACTAGCCATTATCCTAATTTCATTATTTAACTATCTCACAATAACACCATTCCTATGAATCACATCTTAATCCCTTAGACCAGAATTAGGGTAAATCGGTCTCTCTAGTGCCTTTATTTCACCATTTTGTCACTTACCATACACAAAAACTCTTAGTTTATTCACTGGCATGGTACCACATCATGTCATGACACAAAATAAGCATCTCTATAGTTACATAATGGTGTATAAATTTACTAGTATATCACAAATGTCGCAAAGCAAGATTTGATAGTGTAACATCATAATTTCGCATTTGTATAGTGTAAATTAGGGTTAGATGGTGATTTTCCACTAAAGGATCTTGTCACAAATCAGTGATATGGGTCTATCCGCCAACTAAGCTCGGACCTTTGCTCATGCAAACTGGAATCACGTCTCAAGCCTCAAGATCTTATTACAAACAAAGTCCACAAGAAAAGAAACTCAAGAATGTTGATTGGAGGTCGAAGACGAAGAGGTCTATGGTCATAACCATTTATTCTTGGGTTAATGAAGATCTTTAGATTGAAACAATGAGGAAAGCAGAAAACATTAATTCTTAAGACAACATACCAAATTGAAATCCATCAAAGATCCTTCGGTTCTGGTGATTAACACCTCCTCTCTCACCATCATCATTCAAATCACCTCTGACTTGCTGCTCTTCGTCTTGAGATGGATAAAAGGTAGAAATGAAACTAGGCTTCTCATTCTATCAGTAATCATCAGCTATTTATAGAGAACTAAGTCTCACATGATACGTCGAGCTGGGTGGGATGTAGGAAAACCATGGGTTGTCAAAGCCCTCGATCAATGAAACCATGGGTTGTCACTCCCATGTGTCAAGCCACCGGTTCCTGGCTACCAGTGTAGCCATCAGTTCCTGGCTATTAATTCTTCTCATACTAAGCAAACCATCACTTCTCATCCTAACATGTTAAACCATCAGAAAGCACTTTATGAAACCTCAGTAAACACCATCAGTTTGCAAATTTAGTGAATTTGTCGAATGGAAATCATTATTTTATTATTAAAGGGAAAACCATCATTTGCTAACCATCAGTTTAGGATCCTGTGAAATCATCATCAACTCCTCTTCTTGATCCATTGGTTGTCAAGCCTAACCATCACCTGGTCTGCAACCATCAGCTCAGACCCATTGGTTCTATCAATCGATGGTGAGTCTTCAAAAAATTAACGAAGGTTGTAACTTGTGCATTACAACACATATTTGTTTCATTCTTGTTTCTATGGTTTGAAATTTGAGTTCTCTTCAGATTAGTATCAAAACAAAAAATAAATATCAACTATTTAAATTCTCAGGATAATTAAACATAATAAACATCATTATCACTAAGGTTGTACTTAACTCTTTATTACTTACAAAGCTTGGTACGGGTTGTAAAAAAATTGGATTTATTGATTCTAAATGGTTTTTTTTTGTTTAACAATTTCATCAAATTGGGCATACTCTTAGTTGTCCGCCACCCCAATGGTACCCAACAATGGCATGTCTAATGGAATCTTCCTTCAAATATGCCTGCCTCCCACATTATTTGTTAGGTTTCCTAACTATGTTGAACATGATGGGGACCCCACCGTCACCCATTTCATATATCATCATGTCGGTATCAATTGAAGAAAGCTCTAAGAGAAAATTAATGTGGAAAAGGGGATAAAATGATATCAAAAAAGTTTGGTTAGATGTAGAAGCTTGGATATGGGGTTGATAATCAACAACCAACGAGGAATGTTGTCCTTTCAATTGTAAGTGAATATTAGAGAAACACTTCTTGTGAAGAAGAAGACTTGCCTCTTAGATAAGATAAGGGATTTCAGTTTTTATGGAATGATGGAGTTCTTGAGTTTCCAAAAAGTACTATATGGGGAGTACTTCTCATGTGGCCCAAGCAACAAATTATATTCCAAGAGTCACATATTGTACCTTCCTACAATGGTGCTATAATAGAAACCTTGTTGGTTGACAAAGGTCAGCACCCCAATTGGCTGGCTGCGTAGTGTCTGCATTGGTCCATTAAGTAGTGGAATTGTCTATTGATGGTATTAATGGTCTTCATTCATTTCTAGCCTTGTCAGTTGATGAGGCATCAATTTCCTTTCCATCAATTGATTAACATATGTAGTGTCATTGGTTAATGAGGTAGTGTCCATGTGGTTGATGGCTTCATTAATTGATCACTCATACATGTCCTCATTATTTAAGTAGAATCATGTTCCATGCCATTAGTTGATTGGCGCCCACAACATCATGTCTCGATGAGGCAGTGACCTAGTTGGTAGACAATTGCATTGATTAGTCATTCATCAATCATAATTATTTGTTGTTGCTCTATTGGTTGATGACTCATGAGGGTTGATGTGTCTCCAGTTGATGGATGGATTCTTCATTTCCTGATGGATGTATAAAAAGATGGATTTTATGGCTGATGGGGGGGTCCATGTTGAGCAAATTCTAAATATGGAGATTCTCATCAGATGATGTTTTACTCATTGTATGGATGGTCGACGATGTTGAAAATTGATGGAGTTGTTGCTAGACTCTAAATTTGAAAATTTTTATACATGATAAGAAATTGTATTTTCACACACATGTAACCAATATCTTCATTTCTTCAACAAACATGACCCCCTGAATATGTTGCAATTGGTTATGCAATGTTGGATTATAATGCTAATGAGGATCATGAAGCAGATAAACTAAAATAAGAACATGCCAGATATCAAATTCAAGAAGGTTGTGAGAATTAATGAAAAATAACATTCCTTATCACTCTCTTCCTTGATGTGATTATGCATTTCAAATTGCATTTCATAATGTAATCAAACATGAAAGAGCTGCAACAAAAATTTAGGCAAGGTACTGAAACGTAGGAGTCATGATTTGTAGGAATCCATCGTTGTTCAGAGGGGATGTTGGCCACCTTTAGGCTATTGTTCTTCATAATGAATACATACAATAACAATGGTAGTATTTTCAAAGGAGGGGACAAGTGGGCAACTTCTTTAATCCCATCAGAATAATGATAATATATAGGCAGATACTTGTTGTTAGTTATCACCAACTTAGTTTCAGGTGACAAAACTGCCTGATCTATGTACCTAAAACTACTGTAGATGCTTAGAAGAGAACGAGAGTTAGAGAAGAAAAAATATGAGGTGGAATAATAATCATGAAAGCAAGAAAAGGATTAGGATAGTCGGACAACCTGGCATGATGTAATCTTCTAGAACACACAAAATTGATAAATCACTACATACATGAAGACTAAAACACAACGGATGAAGATGGTGGCAAAGGGAGGAAGATTATGAGTTGAAGGAATAAGGGAAGAGCGCATGGGAAACATGAAATGTGATGGTTATTGGTGTGCATGTTTTCTTATTTTTTGAGGGCGGACTTGGTAATATAGTTGCTAGTGAAACCGTCAAATGAGGACATAAGTTTAGTGTGAGAGTAGAATCAAATGTGGGGAGTTAAAAAGTTGCTCCTTACATAATGAAAACAATCTTACAAAATTTTTGGACCCCTCCATTAAGGAAATAAGATTGGGGGAATGGGGAAATCAACGTTTCAGTAAAACTTCATTGGAGTTAGAGTGTGGAGATGTTGTTAAGAAAGAAAAGGATGAGAACGTGGTGAATTGGGAATTTAGCACGATGAGAGAAAATTGAGTAAAAAGAAATAAAATGGACATCCAATTTTGAATAAAACCATTGAAACTCCACTTGGATAGATAAAGTTATGAATCGTGGATAGTGGGGATTCAGAAACTTATGCATTGGGTGTTCACTAAGTTGAAAGAGAGATGGTGTTTTTATTATTTTATGTCGATGTAGGAAAGTTAGAGAGAATTAAGGAAACATTTCAATAGTAAGTGAAGAGGAGAGAGTGGACCAAGCAAGTGGTCTGAAAACATAGGGATTATTCATCATGGGAAGTCAAGGATGAAGGAGAGGGAAACATGAGGATTTGTCAGTGGATATCATGTATATGATTTTCAAGGAGATAAAAAGCAAATTGAATTGGAAAAAAAGTGTGAAAAGCATGGGAAGAGATTGAGTGAATTAGAGAACAACAACTCAAAATGATGTCATTTGATTGGTCACTGGGGTTTAAAATGGTAGGATTGTATATAGATGTTAGAACTGCCTCTTAATTACAAAGATAATACAAATCTATTATCTTAGAGTACCTTTAATTACAAAGATAGAAAACCATACAACTGTCATGTGAAAACTAAGGAAATATGGATGTAAAAGAGGGAAGAAAAGGCATATAACTTCTAAAAAATGGGATGTTATCAATGTTCCTAATTTTGAATAAGCCTGATCAGTGAAGTCTTAGTCATATAGTCTAGGTATATTCTTTGCATCAAGGGAACAAAGTTTTACTATTTAGATTTAGTTTATTAGATATGTAACAGGTACACCTATGGGGATTTAATAAATATCATTATCACTTCTTGTAATAATACTCCTCATATCAGTGGTAGTTCCATTAGAAATCCTTCTAATTCAATGTCTAATGAAGTTTGGAATACACATTCTGGGCATGTGAAAAAAAATTCTATGAAATATGATTCACATGTACTTGATTTGCAATAATCCTATCTCTAGTGATGTTAGATGCCAAATACATGTTCGACCTATATTTCCAAAGAAATCTTTTAAATAAGTAGAAATTAATACACATTTAGTTGATCTTGTGCTACCGATATATGTCATCTAAATATATTTCTTAATAATGATTGTATGCACCAATATGGATAACTTACTTATCCCATAGAAGAGAAATCATTAGCCTAGAAAAAATTAGGTCTTCTCTACAATATAGTTGTTCTGCCCCCTCCCTCGGGTAGTATTGTGATCCTTCCAAATTTTGATGACTATACCTGTTGAACTCTAACGATAAGAAAATGGATATACATAGAATTTACAAGACAAAATAATAGAATCAAACTAAGTACAACATTAAGAGGACTAGATATGATTAGGAGGTTAGTATACCATGACTGAACTTAAATAGTTTCATAAGGAATAGGTCCTTATTCATGAAATTACTACCATGTACATCACACAATGTAATGGATTATCCTATAGAAAGAATACAAAGTTGAATTATAGGTTAGTGGATTGTTGGCTAAAACAAGTCTGTATCAATGAATGTCGGGGAGTCTCTATTAATAGTGAACTATGTGTTAAACTGTATTACTTACAAACAGATAGAGAAGACACCTCATGAGATATGATTTAACATAAAGCCTATTTTATTGTACCTTAAAGTGTGCAAGTTCATGGTCAAAGCTAAACTCCTCGATAAAAGAGGAGAAAACTTGGTTAAAACTTGATACCATTTTGATAGCATGTGTTGAAAATAGCAATGCAATCATATGTATAGTTAAAAGGTAAAAATATCTAACATCAGAAGAAAATCCATACTTAACATATTATATGTAGACAAAGCATACCTTAAAACAACTTTACCTTTAAGTCTAGTGTGACCAAACAAGTTGGTGACATTCCATCTAATGTTGGACCATTAGGTACACTCAAGAATCATCTTGTATCACTGATATATATGTGTCTAAAGCTAAACCCTTGAATATGGAAGTGATTTATTTGTTCAGGATAAAAGGTCTCACTAAAGTATAACTTTTATGTTGACTTGTACACCTTTCTAGTAGAAAAGATACCCTAACACCTATAAAAATGTCAAGAAATTCATAGATGTTGGTTTCTAGAAGTTCTCTAACAATAATGATTATATAATCCACATTAAACAATCATGATCAAAGTCTAAATAATCTTCCTCTAGGTTTTAAAACTTTTAGATGATATGGATCATCATATAGAATTAAAGTGTTGATGGAAACATCAATAACTTTAAGATTGGTATGGTATCAAAAAGGTTACATATATCAAGAAATAGTTGAGTATCTCAACAACTATGCTCATGTAACTAAAACCACCTTTATTTTTGTCCTTGTTACCTTGGACGTGGATCATAATATTCAAATCCATAAAATGTACTTAAATGATCCTTCCCAAATGATGACCTAAAGAATATATCTACACGAATAAATACTATTGTGTTTCATCAAGGACAAGAACATATTTTTTTAGACATTACAATATTTGTATGGTATAAAACAAGCACCAAATCAATGTACTAACATTTTTGTAAAAAATGTTGATTGTTATTGTTTTATTGCTATCCAATCTGATTTTACATGCATTCCTATTGTTTTATGAATCATTCATAATAAATTCCTTATATGTTGATTATATCTTAATATTAGGATCCAATTCCTCTAGACTTTTTTATCCTAAACCATTCTTTTGGAGAATATTAATTTATAAGATTTTGGCATTGCTTAAATTTTTCATGGTATAAAAAATAGTAGATCTACTTCTAATTGTTCTTTGAATCAGTCTCATTATTTAAAAATATTGTACATCCCTTTGATTTTTTCTATTGTGTGCATGTTAGTACTTTATATGATCGCTCTTGGAATCTTGAGTCACATATAGGTAACTTTATGGATCAAAGTATATATTAACAAGTTATACAAAGCTTAATTTTTGTATACAACAATTCTAGACCTTATATTACTTACATATTAGTAGGCTATGTAGGTACACTAAATATTCTGATGGTGATCACTAGAAAGCTTTGGTCATAGTATTTATGTATCTTAAGGTTACCATGAGTAATTGTCATTATTAAAATGCACTCCCATTTATCTTAGAAGGATATATGGATACGAATTTGGGTTGCTAACTCCAACGATACCAACTAACCTAGTGCTTACATTTTTTCCTGCTGGTGTTAGAGTTTGTTGGAAATCTTCAAAAGGCTAGATCCACTATGGAGGGTGGGTGTAAATCCTTAGATTATTGATAGATTTATTTCCTTCAATTATATTCCTCAATTTAATCACATATTGAAAGTTATTTCTTTCTGTGTCAATTCACTATGATAGTAGATCATCCATAGATCAATCTACACAGTCTAAGAGAACCTAGGAATATACTTTATGTGACTGAGATATGATTATCTGATAGGTTGCATTAACCATGGTTATATATCTCTGAAATTTGTTAGGTCTACAAAAAACATTATTTATCCTCTCACAAAGGGTCTAGCTACAAGTAAGTGCTCAATATGTCAGGGGATCATCTTATCATGAGTTG
Source organism: Alisma plantago-aquatica (assembly GCA_963693085.1). NCBI lineage: Eukaryota > Viridiplantae > Streptophyta > Magnoliopsida > Alismatales > Alismataceae > Alisma > Alisma plantago-aquatica. Next base: position 428,166,526 of record OY856410.1, on the reverse strand, counting down.
AACGCCATATATTTACCCTATCGTTCTAAAACTAAAGATCTCAAAAGGAATGTTTTAAAGGGATAACTAAATTGTGCATGTTTTTGGTGGTATATTTGAACTTTTACTCCTAACTATTTGTTGTGGGATTTTGTTCTTTAGTCCTATTGTGGTAGATAGAGAGACTTTTTCCAGATAGAGATGATGCATATGTTTGGCAGGGTAGTATACTGTAAAAATACACCCTTTGAATATCCCTACTATGTGCGTGTAACCCTAGGGTGGTGTTTGTGTGAATTGATTACACTGACTAGAGTTATCATCAAAGATATTTTTGAAAATCTCATAATGCACAAACTAATATGAACATGCCATTGTGCGTATACTATGTTTGCACGGTTTATTATAAACAAAAATCAATGAGTCAAGATCAAGATGTAGGTCACCGTGTCTCTACTTATATATATATGGGCATTTTCAAGGAAATGTTCAAAGCCACAAGTTGTGTTGAAAAGTATAATTGACGAAACTTTTCCATGAAAATATGTAGGAATTTTGTGTTGCATCCACTTATTTCTCATGATTTTCAAAACCTCTAAATCATCTATTTTACCATATTTACCACTTCTAAAGAGAGATGGGTCCCCTTAAGTGAGTCTCTAGACCAAATTCTATGTGGGCCATTCAGACATGGGAATTTTTGCATGTTTGGTTTTTTTGTGTATCCATCTTTGTTGAATAAACATACACACATTCATGCATTGTGCCTCACAATGCCTCCCCAGACCATGCCAACTATGATCCACTTTTGAATGGTGTGCACACTTTATTTGATAATTTATAAATGAAAAAGATTCTTTAACATTTTGTTTCAACTACACTTTAATTACTGGTCTCTTTAAGTCCCAATAAAAAGAAAATTGCATTACCTTAAATTCCACATGAAATCAATCAATGAGATGCCAAATATATTGATCCCTTCGAACGTTTGACTCACTTTTTAATTTATGTACATGAGTCACTATTGTTTGAAGGGGTCTCATTAGCTTATTGGGGTCATCCAACAAATTGAGATCTTAAGATCTCATATAATATTTATTTTTTGATGGAAAACTGACTAGTTGGTTATTGAATTTATTCTCTACATCTCTATAAAACTGATATTGTGGCATCCAACTTACAAAACACAAGATTAACTAAGCGGATGCGAATCATTTGCAGCGGGTTACTGAAAATCACTAAAATTAAAACTTTTTGCAAAGAGATCCACACATAGGAAATCTTTTTCTTCAAGAGCCAAAGTATAATATTTACATTCTGAATCATGAGTACACAACCTGTACTATCTCTTCTCGAGGATTACAACATCATCTGTCCTATTATCATTATATACAGACAACATAAAACCTCGAGGCATCAAGCCAAAATCTCAAGTCAATGATAAAAGTATTATCTATAAATCCCGAGCACCTGAGGGTACAGAGACGACACATAGGACTACTATCTATACAAAACTTGGTAGCCAATGTCTCCACCTGAGTCATCACTACTGTCCCTGTTGCTGCTGCTACTTTTCCCTTGCTATAGGGTTTCTGCTTCTTCTTTTGCGTTTACCTAAAAACATTGGATCCCATGGGGGTGAGATAATTGTAAATTGTCCCAGCGGGAGATATAACTCTCTGCCAACACATTGTTACAACAGTTTATTATAATTAAAACTGAACTGGTGTTCTTATATATTAACAACAATATTAAACATTGAATGAACAGAGTAAAGTAATCTCCTTCCCTAAGGAGATCATTGTATCTACTCATAGTAGATTCATAATACATCTATCTAATTGCAATGAATGTAAAGAGATATGAATAACATTTATCAACTAGTGATGCATAAAAGAAATGTAACATCAGCCAATGAGTTTCTTTATTCAATCCTTAAATAAACATGCTATACGGCTGATTACATTTTACAATCACACTTATTCCCCGAGGAGATGAGGTATACCGCTCATACTCCAACCGACCATTGCGAAGTCGAAATCGGTGCCATACAAGGTCAATGGTAGAGCCGGCTACCAAGACCTCCCTTATCTCGGTCAGTATGAGATCAAATGCAGGACGTCTTGTGTCTCTGCTAAATAGCTTTCCAGGGTATACTGGAAACTTCTCTATTAGATTTATAGTGGTGTGATGCACTCTCTTTGAAATCGTGAGATTTCTTGTTTATCTCCATCGATCTGGCATTAATATTATTGGGAGATGTGTACTGCATCTGTCCCAATCATCGGGAGATTAGTGGTACATCATCCCGGTAATATAATGAAGGATTGAGAGGTTTAATGTTTACCGTTCCTCAATTCCCTCATTAGGACGTCAGGATACATTTGCCCGTTGCCCCCACATATTCAAAATATGTGTTCCGAGTTTTGCCGCAGAGCACCTGTTTCACCATCTAGCAAGTTCTCACACAGATGGTTATATGGCTAGCGCTCTACATGATATGATTTCACTTGATTAATTAAGTACATTAGCACATTCTTTTAGCATCAGTCAAGTTCTCAAACATAACTTATTCAGACAAATGTTATTAAGAGACATGTACTATTTTCATCAATCACTTTTCAGTCTTTAGAAGACATTGGGATCTCAGTCCCTCATTTCATTTTTTGAGAGTTCACATCCCTCAACAACATCATTATCATACTTATCAACTTTGGGTATTCATACCCTCAATTCATCACTATCACTGTTACCACTTGTTAGGTAACTATTACTTCCAGGTCCTCAAACCAAGGTATACATAATACTTGTCACACAATTACCTCACATGGCTCACAAGGCCTATTAAGTGTTTTGTCACCTTTTGCAAGGCAACAACTTATTCATGGAACCCATAAGGTCCATACACATTTTGTTACTTTTCCTAAGCAACAACAACATTAGACACATAAGGCCATTCAACATATTTATAATATGAATGTCATAGCTCAAATATGTCTATGTTCATCATCTCATGATGTCTACATGATAATAGACATGATAATAGTCATGTAAATCATTTATCACATCATATGAAATAATAGTAACACCACCATCCTTTATCAGGATTTGGGTTATCCATTAAATTGGGCTTTTCATTCCCTTTTCCCCAAATTAGGGTTAGGGTTTCCCATCACACATTAATTAGAATTTCATGCTCACATTATTACTTCAATCCAAATATATTTCTCCACACCTCTAGGAGTACTCAAAGATATCATAAGTATTTGCTTATGATTACCATTCCCATCCTATATCATTAATGATCATCATTTCAAGGTATAAGTTCATTTCTCATCCTTGTCATGGTATGATTACATCATACTCATTGATTTGGATTAACCCCATTCTCAAGGTATATTAATCAAAATTTATCAAAGTGCATTGACTTCATTACATCTTTATTGTAACAATTACATATCACACACTCCATGTGTTTCTTATCCAAGAATATTGGATTAGAAGTTCATCAAGGTATGTCTACACTGAAATGCTGAATGTGATATCTATCATGTCTTGATGTATCACTTTCTTCTCATTTCAATCTTACTTCAATTAATCAACTAAACTTATATTAGGGTATTTCCCTCTCAATACTTTCTCCATTAACTTGTTACTTTCATCATACAGTGCATAGGCTACACATTAGAATTGTCCAACTAACTTTAAGGATATGGACTTATCCAATGGTTATGCATTATAGAATATAGGATAAACCATTATCCTCCACTTTAGGTAATTCAACTCTTAGGATGTTATCCATATCACCATTTAGTATAACATGCATCATTCCCAAGAGTTTCATATTCTTGTCATTGTAAAGTATATAGGGTTGTTACACATGCATGAAATTAGATATATAGTAATCTAAGCATCATCTTGTCCTTTAGACCCTATTCATTAGGGTATCAACACTATCATTCATATAGTTCATCAATTTTACCCTTCATGGTTATAACATCCTCATCTTACTTGATTGTAATAACCACATCCTACTTTAGTGTATTGGCCATTATACCATGACTATGGTTGCACATATCATTATGTGGCATCATCCTAGATTTAAATCTCACTTCACATCATTCTTCAGGGTTTCCATAATATTACTCTTATTAAGGATTCTCATAACATTACCCTCAATTGGGATTTATCATGGATTCATCCTCAATTAGGGTTACACATGAAATCATTTGTAATTAGGGTTTATATTCAATAACCCACGATTAGGATTTACTATTCACATCACTTCACCCTAGATTAGGGTTTACTATTCATATCACATCACCCTAGATTAGGGTTTACTATTCACATCACATCACCCTAGATTAGGGTTTACTATTCATATCACATCACCCTAGATTAGGGTTTACTATTCATGTCACATTACACTAGATTAGGCTTTACTATTCATATCACATTACACTAGATTAGGGTTTACTATTTACCTCATATCACCCTAGATTAGGGTTTATCATTCACCCCAAGTAGGAGAGAACATCAAAGTACCCTGAACTAGGGTTTCTCATGTCATCACTATGAATTAAGATCATACCATCATCATGTATTAGGATTACTTCCAAGGGTACTAATCACCTTACCCCATTAAGATTCCATTACTATAATCATCTTTGATTCATCATGTATTAGTCAATTGATCAACTTGTCCTTTGACCACTTTAAATACCCATGCGGTTTTGGTTAATTATCCACCAAACGGTCTTGAACATATAGACCCCAAACAGTCTTACACAAACCACTGAAACTGTTTCGTAAAGTTGCACACTTGAGACCATTTAGTAAAGTAGGTGGTTTAGACCTTTTGCCAAAGTTGACTTTTGAGATCGTTTGCTGAAGGTGGTCACATGAAACCGTTTACTAAAGTAGACCCCCAAAACCATTTGCTAAAGTAGACTTTTGAAAATGCATGAACCCAAACAGTTTGGGATCGTTTGGTCCTGAACGGTCTTGAAACCATTTGGTCCCAAACGGTCTTGAGACCGTTTGGTCCAAACCCCCTCAAAACCGCAAGGACCAAAAAGGGTCTCAACCACTTCAATTGAATTAGGGTTTCCAATGTTGGTTCCCTCAACCATTGAATACATGTAACCAATCATCAATTGGACCTATCATCATCCTTCAATTGAGTTAATTAGGTCAACCATCAGCTGGTTTGACCCTCAATTGGTCATCAATTAGGGTTTGAATCACTTGAATCAGGGTTTAGAATCGATGACCCTTCAACATTAACCAATGTGAGTCTAATTACTTGAAAACTATTGGACCATCATCCAAGTTGAGCATGACCTGACCCCAAACGGTCTTGAGGTCGTTTTGATGACCTAAAAATGGTCTTGATACCGTTTGCCCATGTCAACATCAAAATCCAAGTCAACCAATTAAGGTTTGGATCATTGGATTCATCACCAAAGCAACATTTGATTGCACTTCAACTTAGTACCTTTGGGTCTTCAACCACCTAACCATACTCAAACCTAGACCTCCAAATGGTCTTGGGTGACCAACAAACAGTCTTGAGACCATTTGGGTGATCCCCAAATGATTTTGAAACCGTTTGGGTCAATCAACCCATGTTTCAAACTCAAACAAATTGGAAATCAGCACTTAACCCGATTAGGGTTTTGGTGATTGATAGACCTTCAACTCATGAACCATTTGGAGATAATCAAATATATTTGATGGGTCATTAACCTAGATCATTATGAACAAATTCCCAAATGGTCAACCCTGGTAAACATCACCAAATGGTCTGAAACCGTTTGCCCCTATGAGGTTTGGTGAAACTGTTTCCCCTCAAACGGTTTGAAACCGTTTGCTCCCAAACGGTTTGGGAAACCATTTGAGATGATCAAATGAAACCATTTGGACAGGGATTTCTTTTGGATAAACATCTATTATGATGTCATCATCATCCTACTTAGAACAAACAAGAACAACAACCGTTTTTCATGGGAATTTTAGCAATGAACCAAAAGAGTATCAAATAGAAAAGAATAACCAACGATTATTATAGGAATGGATGCAATAGAAATGATTAAGGGTTTGAGTTATAAAACCCACCTCCAATTGATCTCCCAATCTCCAAGCTTACGACAACAATGCATGATGAAGCTTTTGCAACTCCCACTAGGCTCGTCCTCAAGCTTTTGGTTGAAAAGATTAGCTAGGGTTGAAGAGGAGATCAAAATAAGAAGAAATTCATAATTTATTTTTGATTTCCACCATGGAATCAAGGTGAAATGGATCAAGAACCTTACCAAAAGGTTGGGGGTCGTCCTCTTGGTCCTCCCTAGCTTCCTTGGTAGGTTTCCAAGCAAAGATAAGAAGTGGAAACAGAAAAGCCTTTCATTTTTCTTGGAAAGGGTCTTTTTATAAGAAATTCAATGAGAGAGAAAATACTTTTATAAAAGTCTTTTTATTCCAAAATTATTGCCACCATATACCCCTTGGTTTCTTGTATGCAAAGTCATATCTATCCCCACTGAGCTCCCTTCCATTATCCAAGAATAAAGAGAAAAGAAATTAAGCACCTTAACCCTTATAATATCAATATCCATTTTTGAGTGGAATTTCTTTTTCTTATAATAATGGTGAGTGAAATTTCACCTCCTTAGGATATGCTCGTGCCTTTGCAAGGATTAAGGATGTCCACACACATATGAATCCAATGATATTAATTTTGGTTGAAGTCCCCTTCAATTATTTTATTTATTTTTGCATTAAATTGAATTAGGGTTTCAATTGGACTTAAATCTTGATTATTTTAATATCAAGTTTCTCTCCTCCAACTTAATTCAAATGAGGCACCCCTCTAATTTTATTTTCTCTAAATGATGCCAAGAAACATTAGGGACCTTATTGAAGTGGTAATTTGCATATTGAACAATAGGTTTTGGGTAAATTACACATTACACCAAAACTAGGATTTAATGCACAAGGATTACTATACAACCTTTATCTTGGTGCCCAAGCTTGTAGAAACCATACCACTACATCATATTCATTATTATGATGTCTCAACACCAGAGGGACATTTTACCATGTGCAATTTGCAAGTTAACCCCTCAAAATTGGGTAATTTGCACTTTTGTACTGAATAAGCAAACATTGCTTCAACATTATTGAAACAAGACCAAAATTGAAACATAAGTTCCTCTTGAGCCATAATTACTTTTCACAAGATAAAATTAAGGATCTCATTAACTTGCTTAAGCAAAACTCCCAGGGTTAAGGCATAACCCAGGTCAGGGATGTTACAAATTATCCACCCCTTACAAGGATTTCGTCCCCAAAATCCCAGATAAAGGGAAACATATATTATTCGTGCATCATATCATCATTTCCTCACATAACACCTCATTATTATGGAGACAACATAGAGTTTTGATCAATACAAAGTTATTCCATACAAGTTTTTCATGGAATGATTCACATGGGACATATAGTCCTATGTTCCTTAGTTAGCTCAGCATTTCTTTTTCAAAATCAGAATTATATTCTGTCATCCATTTGAAACTATAAGTCTTTTCATACTTTGATTGTGTCACCTTACCTAATGACACATCACAAGATTTTCTTATTACCTGCACTAACTATCTTATTAGTTGTGTATTTTCTTACCATAAGAAGAGGTTACATATCAACCAAGAACTTTTCTCAAGGATGTCTTCAATTGTTATGTTTATGAAAAGCATAAACCCCTAACATGTGATGTTCATATTATCTTACATGTTTAATTTGATTTCATGGTTGACCATTCCAGATAGTCAACATAGATCATCTGATATTTATTTAGATACCAAGATTTCTTACCTTGGTACCTATCACATGTGTTGAAGACACATGACATATTTATCTTCCTTTCATCTTGGGACATTACATATTACATATATCTTTTCCTTGGAACCAAAGTCCAGGGTAAACTGATACTTTTCTAAGTATTCATCACATAAACATTTTTATCTTATGCACATCAAGTGTCCTAAGACCCACTTGATTGCCATGTCCCCGAAAGGAAAGAAAACAAGGAATCATATTCCTCTTATTATTTTATGTATTTTCAACTATTCATGAAACATTTACTCTTTATCTCATCCTAGGTTCCTTTTCCTGACAAAGGAATTTATAAGAATGATCACATATCATTATTCCTTTCTTTGTTATTATCTAACATGTTCATGAGCATCTTATGATCTCATCAAATTTCCCATCTCCACATAATGGGAAAAGATCTTTATTATACTTATAAACTTTATTGGACATGGATCATCTCCCTTGTTCTCATTCTTATCTTATGAGAATTATACTTTTAATTCCTCATAAAAACATGCTTTACTGAGATTATTTCAGACTTCTCTTTCTTATGCTTAGGACAAGACACATTTATTCATTCCATATTTCTTATTTCATGATACTCATTAGATTGTCTCAAAATGACTGCTTGATCAGAGCAATAAAAAAGACAACAATCTAAGGGTTTCCATACTCACTTTATCATCAATAGTTGTATACCTAGCCAGGGTATATAAATACTGAGATTAAGTAGTATGCATTTTTATACTATCATATTCCTTCCTGTTCATATTATCACAAAAAATTAGGACTTAACATTACTGAATTTTATCCAGGCATCTCTTCAATACCTCATTTTCTTCTCATACAGGTAAGAGAAACATGAAACATCTATAATGTTACTATGCAAAGTATAAGTCCTCATAGGACTAATCAGGGAAAACTCAGTCCATTACCTTCTCATTTAACTTAGGAAACCATAAAAAGACATATAAGAATGACATTGTTTTGTCTAACCTGTCATGATTCGTGGATTATTCACTGCCTCACGCTGACTCTGCCTCAGAGGTTGATTCACCATATCATTTCTGGATGAACAATTTCTTGCCAGACGTCCTATCTGTCTACATTGGTAGCAAATCCTGGGTTCTAGATGTGGTTTAGAGGCTTCTTTACCCTTTCTAGATAGACATTTCCTTGGTGTACTATGCCTTGGTTGTACTGGTGGTACCAAAAACTTCTTCTTTTTGGAACTACCAGGCCTCTGTTCCTAGATTTGGAAAGGCCTTTTCTCAATTCTTCCCTTATATTACTTTTTTGGACAATTAGGTCTGATATGTCTAGGCTTCCTACACCTATGGCAGATCCTGGTTTCAGATTGTATCATATTCCTTTCATCATTATTCATTGCTTCAATAGGCTGATGTTGATAAGGAAACCTATTGGAATTCAATACTTCATCATTGGGGGCTGGTAGTCTAGGTTGCATTGCTAATGCACGATCTACTATGTGCATTATAGCTGTCCTAAATTGCTCAAACAGAGCAGGGAAAGCTGGGCTCTCTATTATGGCTAGGTCAAACTGGGGATGTTCAGGTGTACATTCTTCTCTACTCTGATCCCCTGCACCCCTTCTTGATGCATCATTGCTACTCTCTACAACAAACTCCTCATGAGACCCAGTCATCTTCAAATTCTTCTCCACCTATATGAGTAGAACACACTAGAACATACTCTACTACCTTAGTCCTATGTCTCTGTAGACTCAGCGAACCTAGAGCTCTGATACCACTAAATTGTGGCATCCAACTTACAAAACACAAGATTAACTAAGCAGAAGCGAATCATTTGCAGCGGGTTACTAAAAATTAAAACTTTTTGCAAAGAGATCCACACATAGGAAATATTTTTCTTCAAGAGCCAGAGTATAATATTTACATTCTGAATCATGAGTTCACAACATGTACTATCTCTTCTTGAGGATTACAACATCAACTATCCTATTATCATTATGTACATACAACATAAAACCTCGAGGCATCAAGCCAAAATCTCAAGTCGATGATAAAAGTATTATCTATAAATCCCGAGGACCTGAGAGTACAGAGACGACACATAGGACTACTATCTATACAAAACTTGGCAGCCAGTGTCTCCACCTGAGTCATCATTGATGTCCCTATTGCTGCTGTTGCTTTTCCCTTGCTATAGGGTTTCTGCTTCTTCTTTTGCATTTACCTAAAAACATTGGATCCCACGGGGGTGAGACAATTGTAAATTGTCCCAGCGGGATATATAACTCTCCGCCAAAACATTGTTACAACAGTTTAATATAATTAAAACTGAACTGGTGTTCTTATATATTAATAGCAGTATTAAACATTGAATGAACATAGTAAAGTAATCTCCTTCCCTAAGGAGATCATTGTATCGACTCATAGTAGATTCATAATTCATCTATCTAATTGCAATGAATGTAAAGAGATATGAATAACATTTATCAACTAGTGATGCATAAAAGAAATGTAACATCAGCCAATGAGTTTCCGTATTCAATCCTTAAATAAACATGCTATACGGTTGATTACATTTTACAAACACACTTATGCCCTGAGGAGATGAGGTATACCGCTCATACTCCAACCGACCATTGCGAAGTCGAAATCGGTGCCATACAAGGTCAATGGTACAGCCGGCTACCAAGACCTCCCTTATCTCGTTCAGTACGAGATCAAATGCAGGACATCTTGTGTCTCTGCTAAATAGCTTTCCAAGGTATACTGGAAACTTTGCTATTAGAGTTATAGTGGCGTGCTGCACTCTCTTCACAATAGTGAGATTTCTTGTATATCTCCATCGATCCAATATTAATATTATTGGGAGATGTGTACTGCATCTGTCCCAATCATAGGGAGATTAGTAGTACATCATCCCGATACAATAATGAAGGATTGAGAGGTTTAATGTTTACCGTTCCTTAATTCCCTCATTAGGACGTCAGGATACATTCGCCCATTGCCCCCACATATTCAAAATATGTGTTCCGAGTTTTGGCGTAGAGCACCCATTTCACCATCCAGCAAGTTCTCACACTGATGGTTATATGTCCAGGGCTCTACATGATATGATTTCACTTGATTAATTAAGTACATTAGCACATTCTTTTAGCATCAGTCAAGTTCTCAAATATAACTTATTTAGACAAATGCTATTAAGAGACATGTACTATTTTCATCAATCACTTCTCAGTCTGACATGTACTATTTTCACCAATCACTTCTCAGTCTTTATAAGACATTGCAATCTCAGTCCCTCATTTCATTCTTTGAGAGTTCACATCCCTCAACAACATCATTATCATACTTATCAACTTTGGGTATTCATACCCTCAATTCATCACTATCACTGTTACCACTTGTTAGGTAACTATTACTTCCAGGTCCTCAGACCAAGGTATACATAATACTTGTCACACAAGTATCTCACATGGCTCACAAGGCCTATTAAGTGTTTTGTCACCTTTTGCTAGGAAATAACTTATTCATGGAACCCATAAGGTCCATACACATTTTGTTACTTTTACTAAGCAACAACAACATCAGGCACATAAGGCCATTCAACATATTTATAATATGAATGTCATAGCTCAAATCTGGCTATGTTCATCATCTCATGATGTCTACATGATAATATACATGATAATAGTCATGTAGATTATTTATCACATCATATGAAATAATAGTAACACCACCATCCTTTATCAAGATTTGGGTTATCTATTAAATTGGGCTTTTCATTCCCTTTTCCCAAAATTAGGTTTAGGGTTTCCCATCACACATTAATTAGGATTTCATGCTCACATTATTAGTTCAATCCTAATATATTGCTCCACACCTATAGGAGTATTCAAAGATATCATAAGTATTTTCTTATGATTACCATTCTCATCCTATATCATTAATGATCATCATTTCAAGGTATAAGTTCATTTCTCATCCTTGTCATGGTATGATTACATCATACTCATTGATTTGGCTTAACCCCATTCTCAAGGTATATTAATCAACATTTATCAAAGTGCATTGAGTTCATTACATATTTATTGTAATAATTACATATCACACACTCCATGTGTTTCTTATCCAAGAATATTGGATTATAGGTTCATCAAGGTATGTCTACACTAAAATGCTGAATGTGATATCTATCATGTCTTGATGTATCACTTTCTTCTCATTTCCACCTTACTTCAATTAATCAACTAAGCTTATATTAGGGTATTTCCCTCTCAATACTTTATCCATTAACTTGTTACTTTCATCATACAGTGAATAGTCTACACATTAGAATTGTCCAGCTAACTTTAAGGATATGGACTTATCCAATGGTTAGGCATTATAGAATATAGGATAAACCATTATCCTCCACTTTAGGTAATTCAACTCTTAGGATGTTATCCATATCACCATTTAGTATAACATGCATTATTCCTAAGGGTTTCATATTCTTGTCATTGTAAAGTATGCAGGGTTGTTACACATGCATGAAATTAGATATATAGTAATCTAAGCATCATCTTGTCCTTTAGACCCTTATTCATTAGGGTATCAATACTATCGTTCATATAGTTCATCAATTTTACCCTTCATGGTTATAACGTCCTCATCTTACTTGATTGTAATAACCACATCCTACTTTAGTGTATTGGCCATTATACCATGACTATGGTTGCACATATCATTATGTGGCATCATCCTGGATTTCAATCTCACTTCACATCATTCTTCAGGGTTTCCATAATATTACTCTTATTAAGGATTCTCATAACATTACCCTCAATTGGGATTTATCATGGATTCATCCTCAATTAGGGTTACACATGAAATTATTCTTAATTAGGGTTTATATTCAATAACCCACGATTAGGGTTTACTATTCACATCACTTCACCCTAGTTTAGGGTTTACTATTCATATCACATCACCCTAGATTAGGGTTTACTATTCACATCACATCACCCTAGATTATGGTTTACTATTCATATCACATCACCCTAGATTAGGGTTTACTATTCATGTCACATTACACTAGATTAGGGTTTACTATTCATATCACATTACACTAGATTAGGGTTTACTATTGACCTCACATCACCCTAGATTAGGGTTTATCATTCACCCCAAGTAGGAGAGAACATCAAAGTACCCTGAATTAGGGTTTCTCATGTCATCACTATGAATTAAGATCATACCATCATCATGTATTATGATTACTTACAAGGGTACTAATCACCTTACCCCATTAAGATTCCATTACTATAATCATCTTTGAGTCCTCAGGTATTAGTCAATTGATCAACTTGTCCTTTGACCACTTTAAATACCCATGCGGTTTTGGTTAATTATCCACCAAATGGTCTTGAACATATAGACCCCAAATGGTCTTGCACAAACCACTGAAACCATTTGGTAAAGTTGCACACTTGAGACCGTTTAGTAAAGTAGGTGGTGTAGACCGTTTGCCAAAGTTGACTTCTGAGATCATTTGCTGAAGGTGGTCACATGAAATCGTTTACTAGAGTAGACCCCCAAAACCGTTTGCTAAAGTAGACTTTTGAAAACGCATGAACCCAAACGGTTTGGGATCGTTTGGTCCCAAATGGTCTTGAGATTGTTTGGTCGAAACCTGCTCAAAACCGCAAGGACCAAAAAGGGTCTCAACCACTTCAATTGAATTAGGGTTTCCAATGTTGGTTCCCTCAACCATTGAATACATGTAACCAATCATAAATTGGACCTATCATCATCCTTCAATTGAGTTAATTAGGTCAACCATCAGCTGATTTGACCCTCATTGACCCTCAATTTTTCATCAATTAGGGCTTGAATCACTTGAATTAGGGTTTAGAATCGATGACCCTTCAACATTAACCAATGTGAGTCTAATTACTTGAAAACTATTGGACCATCATCCAAGTTGAACATGACCTGACCCAAAACCGTCTTGAGGTCGTTTGTATGACCTCCAAACGGTCTTGAGACCATTTTCCCATGTCAACATCAAAATCCAAGTCAACCAATTAGGGTTTGGATCATTGGATTGATCACCAGATCAACATTTGATTGCACTTCAACTTAGTACCTTTGGGTCTTCAACCACCTAACCATACTCAACCCTAGACCTCCAAACGGTCTTGGGTGACCACCAAACGGTCTTGAGACCGTTTGGGTGATCCCCAAACGGTTTTGAAACCGTTTGGGTCAATCAACCCAAGTTTCAAACTCAAAGAAATTGGAAATCAGCACTTAACCCGATTAGGGTTTTGGTGATTGATAGACCTTCAACTCATGAACCATTAGGAGATAATCAAATATATTTGATGGGTCATTAACCTAGATCATTATGAACAAATCCCCAAATGGTCAACCCTGGTCAACATCACGAAACGGTCTGAAACCGTTTGCCCCTATGCGATTTGGCGAAATTGTTTCCCCTCAAACGGTTTGAAACCGTTTGCTCCCAAACGGTTTGGGAAACCATTTGAGATGATCAAATGAAACCGTTTGGATAGGGATTTCTTTTTGATAAACATATATGATGATTTCATCATCATCATTATCCCCCTAGGCTCGTCCTCAAGCTTTTGATTGAAAAGATTAGCTAGGGTTGAAGAGGAGATCAAAATAACAAGAAATTCATAATTTATTTTCGATTTCCACCATGGAATCAAGGTGAAATGGATGAAGAACCTTACCAAAAAGTTGGGGGTCGTCCTTCTGGTCCTCCCTAGATCCTTTGGTCGGTTTCCAAGCAAAGAGAAGAGTGGAAACAGAAAAACCATTCATTTGGCTTGGAAAGGGTCTTTTTATAAGAAATTCAATGAGAGAGAAAATACTTTTATAAAAATTTTTGTATTCCAAAATTATTGCCATGATCTCCCCCTTGGTTTCTTGTATGAAAAGTAATATCTATCCCCACCGATCTCCCTTCCATTATCCAAGAATAAAAATAAAACAAATTAAGCACCTTAACCCTTATAATATCAATATCCATTTTTGAGTGGAATTTCTTTTTCTTATAATAATGGTGAGTGAAATTTCACCTCCTTAGGATATACTCGTGCCTTTGCAAGGCTTAAGGATGTTCACACACATCTGAATCCAAACATATTAATTTTGGTTGAAGGCCCCTTCAATTATTTTATTTATTTTTGCATTAAATTGAATTAGGGTTTCAATTGGACTTAAATCTTGATTATTTTAATATCAAGATTCTCTCTCCTCCAACTTAATTCAAATGAGGCGCCCCTCTCATTTTATTTTCTCTAAATGATGCCAAGAAATATTAGGGACCTTATTGAAGTGGTAATTTTCATATTGAACCCTAGGTTTTGGGTAAATTACACATTACACCAAAACTAGGTTTTAATGCACAAGGATTGCTATACAAGCTTTATCTTGGTGCCCAAGCTTGTGGAAACCATACCACTACATCATATTCATTCTTATGATGTCTCAAGACCATAGGAACATTTTATCATGTGCAATTTGCAAGTAAACCCCTCAAACTTGGGTAATTTGCACTTTAGTCCTGAATAAGCAAACATTGCTTCAACATTATTGAAACATGACCAAAATTGAAACATAAGTTCCTCTTGAGCCATAATTACTTTTCACAAGATAAAATTAAGGATCTAATTAACTTTATTAAGCAAAAATCCCAGGGTTAAGGAATAACCCAGGTCAGGGATGTTACAGATATGTCTTAGTCAACCCCATACATACCAGAAACACATTAATACACTTGAGAATATCGTGATTGTTTTCATCTTCAAGAATGTCTCTTTATTTTGTATGTGATATGTCTCCACATACCTGTTACACACAAGTTCACCACTTCTTATAGGTCAACATTCCTTATGTTGACTTGATGTTTCATTGTTGAGCTTACCATGCCTCTGTAACTTATTTATCTATAAATATTCAAGCACCGAC